>JAMPIV010001472.1:1030000-1536752 GCA_024509875.1 Oreohelix idahoensis
AACTGGAGAAGACACAGCTGGTTCTAGACACACCAGAGACCACAGGAACTGGAGAAGACACAGCTGGTTCTAGACACACCAGAGACCACAGGAACTGGAGAAGACACAGCTGGTTCTAGTCACACAAGAGACCACAGGAACTGGAGAAGACAGCTGGTTCTAGACACACCAGAGACCACAGGAACAGGAGAACAGACAGCTGGTTCTAGACACATCAGAGACCACAGAAACTGGAGAAGACACAGCTGGTTCTAGACACACAAGAGACCACAGGAACTGGAGAAGACACAGCTGGTTCTAGACACACCAGAGACCACAGGAACTGGAGACGACACAGCTGGTTCTAGACACACTAGAGACCACAGGAACTGGAGAAGACAGCTGGTTCTAGATACACCAGAGACCACAGGAACTGGAGAAGACACAGCTGGTTTTAGACACACCAGAGACCACAGGAACTGGAGAAGACAACTGGTTCTAGACACACCAGAGACCACAGGAACTGGAGAAGACACAGCTGGTTCTAGACACACCAGAGACCACAGGAACTGGAGAAGACACAGCTGGTTCTAGACACACCAGAGACCACAGATACTGGAGAAGACACAGCTGGTTCTAGACACACCAGAGACCACAGGAACTGGAGAAGACACAGCTGGTTCTAGACACACCAGAGATCACAGGAACTGGAGAAGACACAGCTGGTTCTAGACACACCAGAGATCACAGGAACTGGAGAAGACAGCTGGTTCTGGACACACCAGAGATCACAGGAACTGGAGAAGACACAGCTGGTTCTGGACACACCAGAGATCACAGGAACTGGAGAAGACACAGCTGGTTCTAGATACACAAGAGATCACAGAAACTGGAGAAGACACAGCTGGTTCTAGACACACCAGAGATCACAGGAACTGGAGAAGATACAGCTGGTTCTGGACACACCAGAGATCACAGGAACTGGAGAAGACACAGCTGGTTCTAGATACACAAGAGATCACAGAAACTGGAGAAGACACAGCTGGTTCTAGACACACCAGAGATCACAGGAACTGGAGAGACATGATGACCAGTTGTCATTGCACTTCATGATTTGAATGGACAATAGGACTTCAAATATGGGACACTGAATGGAAAATGGGACTTACTATCTGGAACAATGAATTGAAAATGGGACTTATAGTCTGGGACACTGGATGGAAATGGTTCTTCCAGTCTGAGACACTGAATGGAAAATGGGACTTACTATCTGGGACAATGAATTGAAAACAATGGGACTTATAGTCTGGGACACTGGATGGAAATGGTTCTTCCAGTCTGGGACACTGAATGGAAAATGGGACTTACTATCTGAGCTGAAAATAGAATTTACAATCTTGGACACTGAATTGAACAATTGTGGGACCTAATATCTGGGTAACTGATGTCCTAGACTCCATATATAAGTCAAGAATATGTGGTATAATGAGACAGTTTTAGATGCTGTCATGAGCAAATGTGTATGATCTCTATATTGCTGTCTTGGTGGGTCATTAGTCAAGTTGTTAGCCATGATGTGAGACAATCAACATACTTTAAAAAATAACCTAACAAGTAAACTGGTTTTAGTGTGCAAGAAAGAAAAATAGAAAATGCACAGATCCTACCTGATGCCATTGACAAACATTAATACAGATCATTCTTACCGTCATACATCATGAGTCATGAAATCATCTTATGTTTACTTCTTTGGCAACCATAGCGCCTTGTAACGGCATTACAATGGCATTTTATTTTAATTTAATTATAAAGGTCATACACAGTATAAAAATAATTCTTACACATTATAATAAATTATACTTACACATTACCAAAAACTATACTCATACATTACAGAGTTTATGCTTACACGTTACAGATATTATACATACACATTTCAGAGTTTATGCTTACACATTACAGATATTATACATACACATTTTAGAGTTTATTCTAAAGTATTAAGGATATTATCATTATATATCACAAAGAGTATACAGTCATGCGCCGCTTAACGTCCACGATACGTTCTGTGAAATAGGACGTTATGCGATTTGGACATTGTGCGAACACCATTCTTTATACTTATCAAAGTTATATGAGATAGGAAACTCTTTACAGAGCGATACAACAGGAAGCAATCTGATCATCAGAAGAAGTCCCCCCGTCCGACGAGTGTTTCGGCCCATATACTCCTTTACACTCTAAGGGGGGCGGGCCCACTTGGGTCATGACTCCCAAGCGTCTCAGCCTCCTGTTGTCTTGTATCGAAAATGAACCCATTTCCCTTATGGTAGCAACTTTAATCCACAACTCCGCCAGTCGTGGAGGCAATTGTGAAAGTAACAAAACAAAGACAAATTATTCCGTTCGTTCCGTCGCGCACACTGAGACACCATCGTGAGGCCGACGCGTCTGGCCACTGAAATTCTGACACTGAACACCCCTATAATATACACCGCCTGTTGCCGCTCAGTCACAGCCCGTTCACTAGTACACCAAAAAACTCAGCGTATTGTGGACTTAGAAAAATTCCTGGTGTTTTCTGTACCGCAGCGTTTATTGCCATGATTTCCATTGCCCATTGCGGTTGTTCCACAGCCAGCATGATGCCTTTTCAGCAGTTTCACTAAGCCTCTTCAGTGCCCTTGTTCTCGACTGTCCCCTCAGCCCCAACAGTTTCAATAGATCATACACTGATGCAGCCACAAGCCCTCTTGCGCCCACTTCAACAGCCATGACCTTTGCAGTGAACCCATCGTGTCTCAGATCCGCGGCCAGATCACTATACTTGGCCACTTTGAATGAATGTTGCTCGTCTAATCTGGATTCAAATGGCACGGTCAGTTCACTCAGTATGACCTGGAGCGTTGCTGAAGAATGAAGCACTATATCCGGCCGTCTCCGCGATTTTCTGATACTCTCTGGATATGCCCCTCGTCCAGGTAGGTCTACCGCCATCTCCCAGTCGTTTGCACAGTCAAGAAGAGATGGTAAACTGCTACCAGGATTACTCAGTTTGGGGTGTGCTGACTTTCCTGCCCTCAGAAAGTATGTATTTGCGGTGCTTGGCCTGGGTTTGCTATTCGCCTTCATCCTTGCCAGATCTATTGTCGCTGCAAGCTCATTTAGCACTTTGTTATGGCGCCAAGTGTATCGCCCTTGCCCTAATGCCACCTTACACGCTGAGAGCACGTGTTCGAGTGTCTCCCTCCCCTGGCACAGGGGGCACTGCTCATCATCCGACTTTCCCCATTTCACAAGGTTGGTGGCCGATGGCAGCAGGTCATACATTGATCTAACAACGAAGCTGAGCCTAAGAGGTGCCATATGCCATATATCATTCCATGTCAAGGACCTCTGCAGGGCTCCTTCCCATGTAGTCCATTGGCCTTGTTGGACCTGCTGCACTGCTTTTTGCAACCTCTTATCATTCTCAGCTCCTCGTATCTCCTGAACTACCATGTCTCTGCGCTCCCTGCTTGATGCCTTGGACCACCAGCGGATATCTCCATGACCAAATCCCCGTCTATTCGTTTGTGTGTATCCGATTACCTCCCTCAGTTTGAGTGACTCTTGGGCAGCATCAACAGCTTCTTCCACTCTCCACTTCCTTCCTGTTTTCAGTGTAGGCTGAATGGACTTAACCACGTCATCAGCTGACTCGCGTAGCATCATTGCAAGCCTTGCCTTTCCAACTTTGTACTCTTCAACAACTGACTTGAAAGGAAGCAGAAGTTTTGCCTTTTTGCAATACAGTGCTACATCTGACAGACCTGGTGGTACCCCTAGCCACTTTCTCATGAACTTGTTGACCTTCTGCTCTATAGCTTCCACTGTACTTGTGCTTATTTCATATATAAGCAGTGGCCACAGCAACTTCGGTATCAACATGAACTGGAGGCACCACAGTTTGAACTTTCCCAGGAGTCTGCTTTGGTCTATGATCTGTAGCCCTCTGTCTGCCATTTCTATTGTCTGTTGCACTGCCTTCGAGTCTTTTAATGAGGCATCGTACACCCTGCCAAGACTTTTAACAGGTTCCTCAATGACAGTAGGGATTCTTTGGTTGGAAACCATGAATATGTCCTCTGCTATTTTCCCTTTCCTGACTGATAGGCTTCTCGACTTCTTGGGTTTGAAGCTCATTCTGCACCAGCTGACTAGTTCATCCAGGCGTTCTAACATCCTCCGGGCCTGATGTTCATCTGATGTCATCCATGAATGCTTTGAGCGGTGGCATGTGACACATTCCACCGAGCTTTGGACCTATAGCCATTCCTTCAGCCGCATTGAGGATTACCTGCATAGCCATCACGAATAGTATCGGAGAGATGGTACACCCCATCGCAATTCCAACTTCAAGGCCAATCCACTTCGTTGTGTACTCTCTGGTTGAAAATCTGACAGCAAACCCTGCGAAATACAGCTTCAGCATTGCTGCAATCTCTTGTGGAACATGATACATTTCTAGGGCCTGCCACAACATCTGGTGTGGAACGGATCCATAAGCATTCGCTAGATCCAACCAGATTACATGGAGGTTTGTTCTGTCAGACTTTGCCTTTTGGATTGCTTCCCAGATCATTGTGGCATGCTCTAGACATCCTGGTGTACCTGGGATACCTCCTTTCTGAATGGTAGTGTCAATGTACCCATTTGCCAGGAGGAATGTAGTGAGTCTTTTCGCCATCACTGAGAAGAATATCTTCCCTTCCACATTGAGTAGGGAGATTGGCCTGAACTGACTGATGTCAGTGGAATTTTGCTCCTTCGGGATGTAGACTCCGTTCGCCTTTCTCCATTCCTTGCCTACAAGCTGGTTTTTCCATGCATTCTTCAGTAAACGGAGCAGTCGTTTGCGCACTTCAGGGCATCTCTTATACACCACATATGGGACACCATTAGGACCTGGAGCTGACTTGCACCGAGCTTTCTGGACAATGCTTTCTACCTCTTGCACCGTTGGGGGCTTGGTGTTAAATTCAGCTCCTGGCTTACTCGGCCATTTAAGGCCTGCCATGCTGCTGAGCGGCTCATCTCTGCGACCATCTGAATATGTCATTCTAAGGTGTTCTTCCAGGTCTTCTTTCTTGATGTTTAGCGTACCCGACCGTGGCTGCTCAAACAGTTCTTTGGCAAACTTGAAGGGCTCCCTGAAGAATCTTTCCCTATCCCTTCGAGTCTTCCTTCTCTTCCTGCACAACCTTTCTGCTCTACAAAGGGCATTATGTTGGCCTTTCAGGTGCTCCCAAACCTGTCGTAACCCTTCCTTCTCTGTGGCAACTGCGTTCTTGAAAAGTTTTCGGGCATGCTTCTTCTGTTTCCTGATTTCTTCTATTTTAATTTGTCTTCTACTTTTTCGTGGTGGGTTACTTTCCCTTGCCTCCCTCACTCCGAACACTTTGCGACAGTGCAGATATATTATGTCGCCGAAGATTTCCAGCTTCTTCTCCAAAGTTATCTGCTTCAGGTTGTTATCCAACTCTTTTGCCAAGGCTTCGTCCAGCTGTTCCCAAAGCCCTTTTGCACTGGCAGGTGGAAACTTGATTGCATCTCTCTTCCCGTCCAAGAAGTGTGTGAGATCATCATCAGGCAGATCAACTTGAATGTACTCAGCACTGTGGATTGACTCCTGGCTGCGTTCTTCTAACGTCTTATCCGTCGAGATACTGTAGCGTACCTGTATTGACTAAATAGCCAAGATACTGTACACATACAGTACTGTATTTCAGCTAATGTACTGTCTTTAAAAGCCTTAAAGCCTGGCATTGACTTGGCCTCCTTATGGATGAAGGTCCTTTCAGCCATTCGTTTCCAGAATAAGGAGGTTTTGTCAATATTAAAAATTTGCTGGGGCAAATAACCTCCCTCTACAATTAGTTTATCTAGGGTTCCGACATAATCTTCTGCTGCCTTAGCATCAGCACTCGCAGACTCACCACTCACTTTCACATTATGCAGCGAAAAACGTTGTTTGAAGCGCTTGAACCACCCAGAACTAGCACTAAACTCGATATTGTAGTCTGGTCCTGCTTTTTCTTTAAGCATTTCGAACAAGCTTCGTGCCTTAGCAGTGATCGTCAACGTGCTGAGAGGGATTCGCTTCTGTGTTTGGTCCTCAATCCAGGTCATTAGCAATTTTTCCATATCTGATATAGGTCCCTCTTGCATTTTCGTAAGCTTTGTAGCTTTCAGTGGAGCCGATCCTTTAACAGCTTGGAGAATTTTTTCTTTGTTCTTAAGGATCGTCGTGACTGTCAAATGCGACATGCCCAAATCACGAGCTATAGCATTCACTGGTTGTCCACCTTCGTGATGTTTAATTACCTTTTGTTTCACTTCCAAATCGATACTTTTCCTTTGTCTCTTGCTGCTGCTATCACTAGAACTGGTTTTGCTGCATTTGGGAGCCATGATGCACTTCACAGTAATGTATTTTCAAAAGTTCACATTAAAATAACGATAGTAAGTACAGTACATACATAGGCCAGTTACATAGGCGTTTATTATGACTATCAACACATATGTACTGTACTATAGGTTATATATGTACTGTACCATTATACACCTGGCATCGCAATCGCTTTGTACTGTATACAAGAGACATGAGATACATGTGTTGTGTGCGGGAAGCTGTTGCTTTTGCTACTTCCGGTTACATCCTCTTCGTCCTGTTCTCCGATCGAGATTTTTGAACTCTATTATAACCTTATGATATGAGACCACGGACGTATATGCGGTCGGACGTTGTCCGAACGGACGTTATGCGGCGCATGACTGTACTGATACATGATAAATTTTATGCTTTCACACGACTATGCATTATAAAGTTTATGCTTTCACACGGCTCAGTTTATACATTATAAAGTTTATGCTTTCACACGACTCAATTTATACATTATAAATTTTATGCTGTCACACGACTCAGTTTATCTTCTTCTTCTTCTTCGTACACTCTCAGACGTCCACTTGAATGTTCTCAAAGAAAGCAGTAGTCAGTTTGAGGCTATTTGAATCCCCGTAAAGCTTTTCCACGAAAGGAGCTGGCATCGGCCATATGCACTTTCTCTGTACCACATATAAGGGGCAACTTTGAAGCAGATGTTCAGCAGTCATTTTATCAGTGCCACAGTTACACAGATCGGTAGTTCCTATCTTTAGCTTGTTGAATAGATGGTATCTCAATCTGTTGTGGCCAGTGCGGAGTCTGAAGATTACCACTTGTTCTCTTCTGTGGAGCTGGTAGTAAGCATCATTCTGTGTGTGCCCTGGATGCTCAACATTCCATTTGTTTCTGTAACTGATTCTGATAAAACTCTTTGCCTCCTCAAAAGTTATGCTTGCATCAGGCTGAGGTAGATGTGAACACTCAGTTTATACATTATGAAATTCTACACTTTCAAAACTTCATAGTTTAAACAGATATTGTGTACAAACTAGACAGCAAATATAAGAGTTTATACTTCCAGGGTTTGTGCAAGCTGGGAAGCTTTATGGGAACTGATGCTAGCTCTCAACCAATGGCTGAAGGCTCCACACAAAAGTTGGCCAAGATTTGCAGAAAGTACGCACCATTTCAGGAGATAAAAGTTTTTGTTCATGTTCAATTAGTTCGTGTTTTCTGTTAATGTTCTTGATACATTTTCTCATAGGGGTGTACCATACATTGCTATATAATATATAATCTGCCAACGACCATTTTGGTTACCCAGCAAGATGATAATTTACATATCTGACTGCTGATGATGTAGATAGCTGTATGGCCAGATTTTTATCTGTAAAGATGTAGCTCGTGGTGGACTTGGTTAAGATGAATTCATACTTAGTTTTCTTGAACATATTTTGTATGCAATGCCATGTGACTAAATAAACTGCTGTATCATATCAGCTTCTCTTGTAATCTAGGTTTTTGGTCAATGCTGACAAGGACTCGGACCTGAGGAAATGGGCAACTGAGGGTCTGGCTTATCTCACCTTAGATGCTGACATCAAAGAGGAACTAGTGGATGATACTGCTGCTATTAAGTCCATCCTTGACCTAGCTAAGGTGTGGTGAATGTAGGGCATTTCAGTCTGGTGTGGTTTCTCTATAGATGTGCATAGGTCTTGTAGTGTTAAGTGTGGGTTTTAAACAGATGTGTATAGGTCATTCAGTATCATGTGTGGGTTCAATACAGGTGTGCATAGGTCATTAAGTGCCAAGTGTGGGTTCTATAGAGATGTCCATAGCTCATTTAGTGTCAAGTGTGGGTTCTGTAGAGATGTCCATAGCTCATTTAGTGTCAAGTGTGGGTTCTGTAGAGATGTCCGTAGCTCATTTAGTGTCGAGTGTGGGTTCTGTAGAGATGTCCATAGCTCATTTAGTGTCAAGTGTGGGTTCTATACAGATGTGCGTAGCTCATTTAGTGTCAAGTGTGGGTTCTATATAGATGTCCATAGCTCATTTAGTACAGATGTGGGTTCTATACAGATGTCCATAGCTTATTTAGTCTCAGGTGTGGGTTCTGTAGAGATGTCCATAGCTCATTTAGTGCATGTGTAGGTTCAATGCAGATATCCATAGCTCCATGCAGGTGTGGGTTCTATACATATGTCCACAGCTTATTTAGTGTCAAGTATGGGTTCTGTAGAGATGTCCATAGCTCATTTAGTGTAAAGTGTGGATTCTATACAGATGTCCTTAGGCCATTTAGTGCAGGTGTAGGTTCTATATAGATGTCTGTAGCTCATTAGTGCTAGTATGGGTTCTATAAAAGTGTGGGTTCCATACAAGTGTGGGTCTCTACAAATGTCCATAGTGCACGTGTGGGTTCTATACAAGTGTGGGTTCTGTACAGATGTCCATAGCTCATTTAGTGCATGTGTGGGCTCTATAGACCGAGGACTAGAATGGAACCAGGTCAGGAGGAAGACATTCGATAGGATAGTCTGGCGCTCTCTCTTCCAAACCTCCACACCTCACGGTAGAAGGGGAACGACTAAGTAAGTAAGTGGGTTCTATACAAGTGTGGGTCTATACAGATGTCCATAGTGCCTGTGTGGGTTCTATACAAACGTCAATGGTTCATTTAATGGAGGTGTGGGTTCTGTTCAGATGTCCATAACTCATTTAGTGCAGGTGTGGGTTTTATACAGATGTCCTTAGCTCATTTAGTGCAGGTGTGGGTTCTATACAGATGACCATTGCTAATTTAATGCAGGTGTGGGTTCTAAACAGATCGCGGTCGGAAAAAAAAATATGTATATATATATATATATATATATATATATATATATATATATATATATATATATATATATATATATATATACTGTTCAAAAAGAAGTGCATAGCTACTGAAGGCACACACATAGCCATAATTTTGACATTCAATAACTTTTTTAATTTAATGAGTTAATTGTTCAAATTGCACACAAGAATACCTTAGGGTTCAACCAATCAATTGACAGTTGTTTTGCATCTGGGTCACGATAGTTTTTTGGCCTACGGGCTTTCCCGTTAGTATGGTGTGTGGCCTCCTCTTGCATCGATCAGCGACTGGCATCTCCTGGGCATGGATGCGATCAGACGGTTGATGTGGGCCTGTGGGATGGCTGCCCACTCTTCCTAATCGAATACTGCGTTACGCCGCACCAGCTATTAGTGATTCACTAACTTATATATATAATCAATGTATTGCTAAAAGTTATTTTCCTTCGGCCTTTAAGATTGCCACAGTATATCCTCTCTTCAAACCTGGCTCGTCAGATAACAGTAATCTTGGTAACTATAGACCAATTTCTCTTTTATCATCGCTTTCTAAACCACTAGAAAAACACATACATAAAGCAACACTACATTACCTAGTTAGCAATGACTTGCTAATTGACAGTCAGTCAGGGTTTCGACAAAAGCATTCCTGCCACACAGCTCTAACTAAGATGATAGACAACTTGCACCTAAACATCAATAACTATAACATATGTGGAGCAATCTTTGTAGACTTTAGGAAAGCATTTGACATGTTAGATCACGCTGTTTTAATAAGAAAAATTAAGGCAATGAAAGTTGACTTTAAACTAGTGACATTACTTAAATCATTCCTGTCCGACAGACAGCAAGTAGTGTGGTACAATAACTTCTTGTCAAGCCAAACTATTATTGACACCAGTGTTCCTCAGGGTTCTATTCTCGGCCCTCTACTTTTTTCCATTTACATAAATGACCTTCCACTACACATCGAGCACTCATCCTACGACCTATTTGCCGATGACTGTACCATTTATACTAGTGATAAAAGTTGCAACCCGCTAGAAATATTATTACAAAGCGACACAGACAATCTTATTAAGTGGAGCAATGAAAACTGCATGCAGATAAATATCACTAAAACAAAATGTATGATAATATCAACTAGACAAAAATTACAAAACTCACCGAAAACAACACTTCAGCTCTACATTGGAACCTCTTTAATTGAAAATGTAAATGAATATAAAACACTAGGACTCACAATTGACCAACATTTAAGTTGGAATTCACATGTACAAGCACTGACCAAACAAACGGCACAAAAATTTTACCAGTTAGCTAAAATCAAACATTTCCTAGATGAGGAGACACGAAAAATGTTCTATACATCCCAGATACAAACACATCTAGACTATTGTTCCACAATTTGGGATGGCTGCACCATGTCCAACACTAAAAGACTCTATTCATTACAAAAACGTGCAGTGCGCCTAATTTCAGACAAAAACCTCACACAGTGTGTAGACGCATATACATATCTTAATATATTACCACTAAGAAAGCGCCTTCTCTTCAACAAAGCCAAATTTATTCACAAAATCTTGTCACAGAATGCTCCAACGTATCTGTGGCCTATTTTCAAATACAGCGGAAGACGCAGTCAACGCTTAAATAAATTACACATGCCCAAGCCTAGGTTCGACTTATTCAAGAAAAGTTTAGCTTTTTCTGCTGCTCATCTGTGGAATACTCTTCCACACGACTTAAAAAATACTCTTAGTCCATATTCATTCAATCACAGACTTTTCAAATACATCATGAGTGCAGATTATATGCCACCCTAATTTCGTTATGTTCTTAAATAATTACATAACATCATATGTATGTTTTAAAGTTAATTTTGTCCTGTTTAGTATAAATTATGATACGCATCTGTAAATCTGTGTAACTGTTATTGTACTGTTACAATGTTGGGATTTTATTTTATTGTACTTTTTTTGTTATTTTATTATTTAAGTAATATTTAGGATACGTGTGAGAATAAATGGATTCAGTATGGAAGATGAGTGAAAGGAAGGGCAGAATGTTAGACGGGCCTGCGTGCCCAATTCTAAACCCTTTGAAAATAAAGTTCGTTCGTTCCTGGAGTGCCTGGAACAGATCATGAAGATTGGCTGGAGCAACGTCTCGGCGACAAACACGTCTATGCAGCTCATCCCACAGGTGTTCAATCGGACTCATGTCTGGAGACAGGGATGGCCAGGGAAGGGTGAGAATGTTGTTGGCAGTCAGGAACTGCGTGATCAACCGTGCACAATGGGGTCTGGCGTTGTCCTGTTGAAACACAGACCTTTGGGCAGCCAAAAGTGGAAGGACATGGGGTAGAAGAATTTCATTGACGTATCGTTGCGCATTTAAGACTCCTTCAATGTGCACCAATTGACTCCTTCCGTTGCAACTGATCATTCCCCACACCATTGCACCTCCACCACCATGCGGCGGAGTTTCATCAACGCAATTTTGGGCAAAACGTTCATTTCGCCTACAGTAGACCCTACGCCGTCTATCATGACGCTGCAACAAAGAGAAAGATTCGTTACTAAACCAGACACGTCTCCATTGATTATCAGCTGCCCAGGGATGATGCTTGTTGGCCCAAAGAAGTCGATTTTGGCGATGGCGGCGCGTAAGGACAGGTCCTCGGTGAGGTCTTTGTGCCCAAAGTCCAGCGACATGCAGTCTTTTCCGAACAGTTAGATCAGACACATGACATCCTGCAGGCAATGACTGGGCAGTTGAGGAAGCTGTTGTAAACCTGTCTCTGAGGTGACGAAGTCAAATAAAGCGATCCTCCGCTGCTGTTGTCACTCTGGGTCGTCCGCTGCGATGCCGGTCTTCAACTGAGCCAGTGGCTTGGAACCGGTGCCAAAGTCGACTGATGGTACTCTGATGCACGTTTAGATGCCTGGCAACCTGACTTTGACTTTTGCCTGCATGCAGTCAGCCAATAGCAATGTTCCTTAAATTTATCGATAGAGACGCCAAAAATGTCTGCTTGAAAATGAACTGAATTTTGTGTGTGTAGCGTTATCCTTTTATAGGGTTTCAGTTGCGTAGTCAGTGAATAGTCTTCACCCCAAATTTTGTTGCTTTCACGTGCAACCACATGAGATGTGGTCAAAAATTGCGTCATAAACACTATTGACCACTGTGTTGTAACGATTACAAAAACGAACGCAATTTAGGTCAACACGTGCATTTGACACTGTAAAGAACATTTGAGGCTGGTTTTTATATACCCTAGCACCAATTTTACTTACAAACTCATTAAAACGCGCCCTCGGATAGCTAAGCGTTTCTTTTTTTGAACAGTATATATATATATATATATATATATATATATATATATATATATATATATATATATATATATATATATATATATATATATATATATATTAGATCGTTAGAGGGCTCAGTATTACTAAAGTAGATTCTGAAAGCTCCTAGGTCGCTGACCCTAGATCTATAGGATAATGATTAAAAAATAATGTATACAAAAATGGACAGAAGGTATCAAACTAAGAGGGTAATGATAAAAGAAAAATTAAGTGGAAAAAAAGCAGCAAAAATTTTATTATCTCTAGTTGGATGATTACAAGGGCTAGGATTTTAATGTTTTTTTTATCAGTTTTTGAGCATAACTGAAACATTGCTGAGTTGAAGATAAATGTCATTAAAAAACTAAGCTGATTTAACAGCCTTTGTTAAGGCATTTTATTTTGCATTTTTTGCCATGTTTGGTTATGGCATTTTGTGACATTTTTTGGTAATTTTAAAGTATGTTTTGTTGTTTGTTGAGCCATTATTTTGCATATTTTGGCATTTTCAATAAAAATAGGCATTTTTTTAGTTTTAACGTGTTCTTACTTATTTTTTTTGTTTTAAACAAACTTCTGTACGTCACTGTTTTGCCCCCTGCTGTTTAATAATTTTTCCTAAAACCCTGAAAATAAATGTTGCTGGTCAAATTTTCCTAAATAAAGTCAAATTTTGCATTCCTGCCTGGTGCCATTACTTCTTTGGAGAAGTCACGTCAGCAGATCTGTTAGTGGATCAGATAATTTTGATGAAGAAAATGGTGAATGACTTAGACAGTGTGAATGGAGATGTGGGAAAGCTGTCCAAGAGAAAGTTGAGCAAGTTTTGAAAAAAGTGTGGGATATGAAAAGCTTTTTAATGTCAGATGTGCTATCAGGGAAAAAAAAAGTTGACCTTGGTGAATTTTCAGCGAACTTGGAATCAGTAAATGTAGTTATTTCAAGTATGTTCCTGTGGTAGTCAGTAGTAGTGGCAAGGAGTTTTTCAGTGTTTATCCTTTAGCACGCTGCTTTAGAATGACGGAAATTTGCGCCTGCAGCTGCATTCTTTTTCACAACGCCCCATTTTTTATAGTGGGTGACTTGTAATGTCTATAGTTTCTGTGTTTCTTGGTCAATTGCTATCATTTTTGGAATTTATATAAATAAATGAATGATGAATCTGATGATATAAAATTTGTTTGTGTACATGTTAGATGTGATAGAAAGAGAGGAATGGAAAGATGAAAAAAAAGAAAAAAATATTTTAAAAAAAAGAAAAAATTTTTAAATTAACAAAAAACCCAACAAACGAAGAGTCCTTATCCCTTGTATCTCAGTGAAAGTCATTTGACCAATACAAATCAAATGACGATCTTTTCGTTACACCCATCATCAGTAGCAAAGCAACAAACGCCCTCGTCAGCAGTGACATTCGGCCGTAACCCTAAACCTTTCCGATAAACCTAAACCTAACTCCTAAAATTAGACATACTAGCAATGACATTCTACTATCGTTCCCATCTCTGCCATCACCCATATTCTGAGAACCGATATCAGCGCTAATAAAGACAAAAATCTCCTCGTCATCGCATCGGAGTCAGAATCCATTAAAATTTGAGGGAAAATGGCTGCGTGTTCGATGCCGATTGATTTCGATTTAAAAAATTCACAGAAAATAAACGCGAATACACCCATCATTAAATAAAGATTGGAAACGAAAGCTAACTCTCTCCCAGATAAGATTAAAACTTAACATCCGGGGGTGATATCTTGTGTACACAAATTATAATGCTAGAAAACGAAGATATCCGAAGTCGCAATAATTCGCCTGCAGCTGGCAGAACATTGCGTACCTCTGTCGCAATAATGCGCCTGCAGCGTGCTAAAGGTTAAAGCTTTGTAATAGAAAGTCATTCTCTTTTGAAAATCAGAACATGGTTTTCATTGTGTATTGTAATTCTAAACTCATTAAATCAAAACTTTCATTTTGCCATAGAAACTCAAAATATTCACTTGTAATTTTATGTCTTTTTGATTTTTTTTTTCATAAGGGATTATTTTGTTAATAAAAAAATAAAATTTTCAGTACAACACAGAAACTGAAAATTTAAATTGCAGTTTTAAGGTGGCTTTGTGTATGTATGTGACTTAAACTTCATGTTTTTGGTCAATGAAATAGACTTTCAGTTTGGCACACATATCGTAAAAAAAAAAAAAAATTAACTCTTTCAGTCCAGAGTTATTTTGCACGCTGTGCCAGACTTTTATTGTGGGCAGAATTTTATTCAGTGAAGTGTTCATCTTTCAGTCTAAATTTTTGTGGGAATTTTCCTTTGAACATGTACATATTATATACCAAACTGTAGGGAAATGGATAGAGAATTGTAATATATAATGTCTTTGGTAGTATTAACACAAGTATGTTTGGTATACTTAGAACATTTTGCATGTAAAATTGAAAAAACGCTTAAAAGTTGACTGAAGAATACGATCTTACCAAAGACAAATTACCAACGGGCTGATCACCCATTTGCCAGTCACTTCGATTACGGAAACAACAGCAAATGGATTGATTTGCCGTTGCCCTAAAGACGCCAATAGGCGTGATGGGAAACAATGGCAAAGAAAACCTATCTGCTGTTGCCCTAAGACGCCACTAGGCGTTATGGCCACTGACTGCTTTGACGGTCGGTGGCTAAGGACGGAAGAAGAAGAAGAAAGACAAATTACTGTTGTAGACAATAAAACTTCCTTTTTAGTCTTCAAACATCAAGTTAATCCATATACATGTAAAAAGAAACATGCTTATGGCCACAATTAGTACATTTAGTGTTATTCACACCAGTTTTTCCGTGGTCCTTTGTAAGAAAAATATAAATTATGCAATCGTGCATTACGTAATTTTCAAACAAATAAAGAAGAATAACGTCATATAAAAACTTTTTTACTCTTGTTTAATGTTTTAATAGTATCCCTAACTTCATCTTCTACCAAGAACTAGTGATTAGATGTTACGGTAGGTCTAGTTTTGTTGCTTTTTGATCGGCCAGAATACGACTACGCCCACTCATCAACTAAACCTAGTGTGTCTAGCTTTTCTGCACAGATTCCGTATTTTGACAACAAACTGTGACTACCAAACAATCATCATTAATGTCAGCAATGTTTCAAAGTAGTTTGACACAATTATTTACTTAGGAGACTTAGAAAATGTAAATATAAAGCGTGACTTATTTCTCTAGCAATAACAACGAAAAACGCAAACACGCAAATTTTCACAAAAATTGTGATAATAACATCAAAACACTCACATGTGCCGATTAACTACAGTCAAATTAGTTGTTTAGATAGTAGCAGAAGTCATTCTACGAGTTTTAATATATGAACTGCATTAAACGGACGATTTTTAAGGTTTATGCGTGATAAACTAAAAACCACGCTCTGAGCGTTGCTCTGGCACGGCGTGTTGAATTTTGCAACGCTCAGAGCGTTGCTCTGGACTGAAAGAGTTAAGTTGTACATTTTTATGTTTGTTAATTGTTTTTTTTAATTTGTCATTTTTGTTTAGTAACATAAAGAATGTCAGTTGTCAAGGTAACAGGAACAAAAAAAATTATATTTTAAGGTTCTTCTTGTTTTGGTTTATGCTGATAACTTTCTTCTTTTAATGATTCAAAATAATTTGACAGAAACTAACAAAGAAATTAGTTTTTTTGGGGGACATAAATGCATTTTTAATAGGTCATTTTCTAGCACTTTTTAGGCCATTATAATCCTTGCCATAATGATTACAGTTAGTCCTAAACCCATATTTATGTCATTGTAATATTTTGTCAGGTGGCAGATCGTAACACGACGTACGCATCAGTCACAGTTCTGGTCAACTGTACCAACAGTTATGACAAGCAAGAGATGATGCCTGAACTAGTAGAGCTGGCCAAGTTTTCTAAACAACATGTTCCTGAAGAACATGCCAAGGTCTTGGATTTGTGTTTGTGTGTTCCTGTGGTTGTGTATGTATGATATGTATATGCATGTGTCGTGTGTGTGTGTTCCTGTGGTTGTGTATGTATGATATGTATATGCATATGTCCTGTGGGTGTATATGTATGATGTGTGTGTGTATGTTCCTGTGGTTGTGTATGTATGATATGTATATGCATGTGTCCTGTGGGTGTATATGTATGATGTGTGTGTGTGTGTTCCTGTGGTTGTGTATGTATGATATGTATATGCGTGTGTCCTGTGGGTGTATATGTATGATATGTGTGTGTTCCTGTGGTTGTGTATGTATGATGTGTGTATGTGTGTGTTCCTGTGGTTGTGTATGTATGATGTGTGCATGTGTGTGTTCCTGTGGTTGTGTATGTATGATGTGTGCATGTGTGTGTTCCTGTGGTTGTGTATGTATGATGTGTGTATGTGTGTGTTCCTGTGGTTGTGTATGTATGATGTGTGTGTGTTAAAACAGTGACATAATCATGTGTATGTGTTTAAACAGTGACATAATCATGTGTGTGTGTTTAAACAGTGACATAATCAAAATGGTTTCCAGATGGGACAAATAAAGACTATAACTACTGGACTCTCAGGCGTGTCATACAAGGTCAAGGTTGTGCATGTCCATGGGGGCTGGCTGTCTGATCTTGTCAAACAAATTGTCACAGAAACCACTGCTCAAGGAGTTTGAAGGCTTGGTGCAGTCATGTGAATTCTTGGTGCAGTCATGTGAAGGCTTGGTGCAGCCATGTGAAGGCTTGGTGCAGTCATGTGAATTCTTGGTGCAGTCATGTGAAGGCTTGGTGCAGTCATGTGAATTCTTGGTGCAGCCATGTGAAGGCTTGGTGCAGTCATGTGAATTCTTGGTGCAGTCATGTGAAGGCTTGGTGCAGCCATGTGAAGGCTTGGTGCAGCCATGTGAAGGCTTGGTGCAGCCATGTGAAGGCTTGGTGCAGCCATGTGAAGGCTTGGTGCAGCCATGTGAAGGCTTGGTGCAGTCATGTGAATTCTTGGTGCAGTCATGTGAAGGCTTGGTGCAGCCATGTGAAGGCTTGGTGCAGCCATGTGAAGGCTTGGTGCAGCCATGTGAAGGCTTGGTGCAGCCATGTGAAGGCTTGGTGCAGTCATGTGAATTCTTGGTGCAGTCATGTGAAGGCTTGGTGCAGCCATGTGAAGGCTTGGTGCAGCCATGTGAAGGCTTGGTGCAGCCATGTGAAAGCTTGGTGCAGCCATGTAAAGGCTGAGTGCAGCCATGTGAAGGCTTGGTGCAGCCATGTGAAGGCTTGGTGCAGCCATGTGAAGGCTTGGTGCAGCCATGTGAAGGCTTGGTGCAGTCATGTGAAGGCTTGGTGCAGTCATGTGAAGGCTTGGTGCAGTCATGTGAAGGCTTGGTGCAGCCATGTGAAGGCTTGATGCAGCCATTTAAAGGCTGAGTGCAGCCATGTGAAGGCTTGGTGCAGTCATGTAAAGGCTTAGTGCAGCCATGTGAAGGTTTGATGCAGTCATGTGAATTCTTGGTGCAGCCATGTAAAGGCTGAGTGCAGTCATGTGAAGGTTTGGTGCAGTCATGTGAATTCTTGGTGCAGCCATGTGAAGGCTTGATGCAGCCATGTAAAGGCTGAGTGCCATGTGAAGGTTTGGTGCAGTCATGTGAAGGCTTGGTGCAGCCATGTGAAGGCTTGGTGCAGCCATGTAAAGGCTGAGTGCAGTCATGTGAAGGCTTGGTGCAGCCATGTAAAGGCTGAGTGCAGTCATGTGAAGGCTTGGTGCAGTCATGTAAAGGCTGAGTGCAGTCATGTGAAGGCTTGATGCAGCCATGTAAAGGCTGAGTGCAGTCATGTGAAGGCTTGGTGCAGCCATGTAAAGGCTGAGTGCAGTCATGTGAAGGCTTGGTGCAGCCATGTGAAGGCTTGTTGCAGTCATGTGAAGGCTTGTTGCAGTCATGTAAAGGCTGAGTGCAGTCATGTGAAGGCTTGGTGCAGCCATGTAAAGGCTGAGTGCAGTCATGTGAAGGCTTGGTGCAGCCATGTAAAGGCTGAGTGCAGTCATGTGAAGGCTTGATGCAGCCATGTAAAGGCTGAGTGCAGTCATGTGAAGGCTTGGTGCAGACATGTGAAGGCTTGATGCAGCCATGTAAAGGCTGAGTGCAGCCATGTGAAGGCTTGGTGCAGTCATGTGAAGGCTTGGTGCAGCCATGTGAAGGCTTGGTGCAGTCATTTGAAGGCTTGATGCAGCCATGTGAAGGCTTGGTGCAGTCATGTGAAGGCTTGGTGCAGCCATGTGAAGGTTTGGCGCAGCCATATGAAGGCTGAGTGCAGTCATGTCAAGGCTTAGTTCTGCCATGTGAAGGTTTGGTGAAGGCTGAGTGCAGTCATGTGAAGTCTGAGTGCAGTCATGTGAATGCTTGGTGCAGTCATGTGAAGGCTTGGTGTAGCCATGTGAAGGCTTGTTGCAGCCATGTAAAGGCTGAGTGCAGTCATGTGAAGGCTTGGTGCAGCCATGTGAAGGCTGAGTGCAGCCATGTGAAGGCTGAGTGCAGCCATGTAAAGACTTGGTGCAGCCATGTAAAGGCTGAGTGCAGCCATGTAAAGGCTGAGTGCAGCCATGTGAAGGCTTTGTGGAGTCATGTGAAGGCTTGGTACAGCCATGTGAAGGCTGAGTGCAGCCATGTGAAGGCTGAGTGCAGCCATGTAAAGGCTGAGTGCAGCCATGTGAAGGCTTGGTGCAGTAAAGGCTGAGTGCAGCTATGTGAAGGCTGAGTGCAGCCATGTAAAGGCTGAGTGCAGCCATGTAAAGGCTGAGTGCAGCCATGTGAAGGCTTGATGCAGCCATGTGAAGGCTTTGTGGAGTCATGTGAAGGCTTGGTGCAGCCATGTGAAGGCTGAGTGCAGCCATGTAAAGGCTGAGTGCAGCCTTGTAAAAGCTGAGTGCAGCCATGTAAAGGCTTGATGCAGCCATGTGAAGGCTTTGTGGAGTCATGTAAAGGCTTGGTGCAGCCATGTGAAGGCTGAGTGCAGCCATGTAAAGGCTGAGTGCAGCCATGTAAAGGCTGAATGCAGCCATGTGAAGGCTTGATGCAGCCATGTGAAGGCTTTGTGGAGTCATGTGAAGGCTTGGTGCAGCCATGTGAAGGCTGAGTGCAGCCATGTGAAGGCTGAGTGCAGCCATGTAAAGGCTGAGTGCAGCCATGTAAAGGCTGAGTGCAGCCATGTGAAGGCTTGGTGCAGCCATGTAAAGGCTGAGTGCAGCCATGTAAAGGCTGAGTGCAGCCATGTGAAGGCTGGGTGCAGCCATGTGAAGGCTGTGTGGAGTCATGCGAAGGCTTGGTGCAGCCATGTGAAGGCTGAGTGCAGCCATGTAAAGGCTGAGTGCAGCCTTGTAAAAGCTGAGTGCAGCCATGTAAAGGCTGAGTGCAGCCATGTGAAGGCTTGATGCAGCTATGTGAAGGCTTTGTGGAGTCATGTGAAGGCTTGGTGCAGCCATGTAAAGGCTGAGTGCAGCCATGTAAAGGCTGAATGCAGCCATGTGAAGGCTTGATGCAGCCATGTGAAGGCTTTGTGGAGTCATGGGAAGTCTTGGTGCAGCCATGTGAAGGCTGAGTGCAGCCATGTAAAGGCTGAGTGCAGCCATGTAAAGGCTGAGTGCAGCCATGTAAAGGCTGAGTGCAGCCATGTGAAGGCTTGGTGCAGCCATGTAAAGGCTGAGTGCAGCCATGTAAAGGCTGAGTGCAGCCATGTGAAGGGTAAAGGCTGAGTGCAGCCATGTGAAGGCTTGGTGCAGCCATGTAAAGGCTGAGTGCAGCCATGTAAAGGCTGAGTGCAGCCATGTGAAGGCTTGGTGCAGCCATGTAAAGGCTGAGTGCAGCCATGTGAAGGCTTGGTGCAGCCATGTGAAGGCTTTGTGGAGTCATGTAAAGGCTGAGTGCAGCCATGTGAAGGCTGAGTGCAGTCATGTGAAGGCTGAGTGCAGCCATGTAAAATCTGAGTGCAGCCATGTAAAGGCTGAGTGCAGCCATGTGAAGGCTTGGTGCAGCCATGTGAAGGCTTGGTGCAGCCATGTAAAGGCTGAATGCAGCCATGTTAAGGCTTGTTGCAGCCATGTGAAGGCTTGGTGCAGCCATGTAAAATCTGAGTGCAGCCATGTGAAGGCTTGGTGCAGCCATGTGAAGGCTTGATGCAGCCATGTAAAGGCTGAGTGCAGCCATGTGAAGGCTTGGTGCAGCCATGTGAAGGCTGAGCTCAGTCATGTGAAGGCTGAGTTCAGTCATGTGAAGGCTGAGTGCAGTCATGTGAAGGCTGAGTTCAGTCATGTGAAGGCTTGGTGCAGTCTTCCTGGTGCAGTCCTCCTCCAGTTTTAGTTTGACATATTTCTCATGTATTCATGGATTATTGATATTTGATGATATAAGAGAAGACCTCTTGTGAGAAGAGGAAGGCAAAGAAAATCCTGGGCTGATAACATCAAATAATGAGCAGGGCACAGTTTCTCCACACATGTACACATTCCTGAGGATAGAGAGCAGTGGAAGACCCTGTCTGCTGATGCTTCCACCATGGCA
The DNA here is from genome assembly GCA_024509875.1 of Oreohelix idahoensis. Taxonomy (NCBI): domain Eukaryota; kingdom Metazoa; phylum Mollusca; class Gastropoda; order Stylommatophora; family Oreohelicidae; genus Oreohelix; species Oreohelix idahoensis. Next base: position 1,051,173 of record JAMPIV010001472.1, read on the forward strand.
CCCCCCTATGACCCATGACGGGTTACGGGCTGAGATGATGAGAGAAGATCAGAATTTTAGTTTGACATATTTTTCATGGATTATTGATATTTGATAATATTAAAGACGATCAGAATTTTAGTTTGACATATTTCTCCAATACAACAATAAATTTCCACTTAGAATTATATTGAAACTTGGCATTTGACGTCAACAGGTATACATTTGTGTATAAAATCTTTGATGTCTGTGTCGCTGTGTGTGTCAAGGAATTATATCATGACTGCATATGAGTTTTGTTTGTAATGTCTGTTTATGAATTATGTGTGGTGTGAAGTTTACATACAAACAACATATGTATATGAATTCATAGAATTTCTATATTTATGAATTCTGCATATAAGAGTGTATAGCAACATATAAGAGTGTATAGCAACATATAAGAGTGTATAGCAACATATAAGAGTGTATAGCAACATATATTTCATGATGAGGTTGCCAGTCTTCTACACAACCACGTATTAATGACCTCCGACATTATGCCAGTAGCAGCAGTAGTCCAGTGTTTTCCTCACCTCCTCAGGGGCCTGTAGGACATGCATGGGGCAGTAATTATAGAGTCTATGTATATTTGAGTCAAGTAAATATGTGATCATGTTGTGACAGGACAAGTGTGAATTTGTTAGAGTCTAGTAAATATGTGATCATGTTGTGACAGGACAAGTGTGAATGTGTTAGAGTCTAGTAAATATGTGGTCGTGACAGGACAAGTCTGAATTTGTTAGTCTAGTAAATATGTGATCATGTTGTGACAGGACAAGTGTGAATGTGTTAGAGTCAAGTAAATATGTGATCATGTTGTGACAGGACAAGTCTGAATTTGTTAGTCTAGTAAATATGTGATCATGTTGTGACAGGACAAGTGTGAATGTGTTAGAGTCTAGTAAATATGTGATCATTTCATGACAGGACAAGCCTGAATTTGTTTCTAAGAGAATCCAGAAGCTGGCTGCTGCAGGCATGGTCAATGCTTTGGTTGCTCTGTCAGACACTGACAGCAAGAATAGCCGTGAGCTGCTGTGTCGGTCAGTAACTGTATCTGTGTGTTAACATGAAGTAATTACATCTCTATGTCATCATTTACAGACTGTACTTAGCTCTCACTCACTCACTCACTACTGTCACCTTCACAGACTGTACTTAGCTCTCACTCACTCACTTACTCACTCACTCAAGTTGTCTCATCATTCACAGACTGTACTTAGCTCTGGCAACAGAGGAGAACCTGCGAGGATTACTGGTACAGCAGGGAGCTGTCAAGGTAACTTTTGTCTCAGTTTTTTTTTCACTTTGTGGTTTAGGCAGGGATAGAGGGATGGCAGGTTAGAATAGAATAATCCCTCACTATGTGGATTTTGCATTATCCCATCTGTATAGTAGATGTTTGTAATGTTGTCTCCTCTTGTCAATCAATCAATCAATACCCTTTAGCTCCCCAAGGAGCATAGGCCTTCAACAAACACATACCAAGTCTTCCTGTCCTGTGCCATCAGCTCAAGTTCTTTCCTTGTTTTCCTCATTATTTTCACCTCTGTTTCCAGTTCTCTTCTCCATGTGTTTTTTTTGGTCTACCTCTGCCTCTCTTTCCTTGGAGATTCCAGAACAAGGACTGCCTTGTAATGCTATCAACAGGTTTCCTCAATGTGTGGCCTATCCATCGCCAGCGTCTTCTTCTCAACTCTTGTTCCACTGGCACTTGTCTGGTTCTTGTCATCAATTTCACATTTGTGACTTTGTCATACCATTTCAGTCCTTCTATTCTACACAAGCACCCGTTTATAAAAGTCTGTAGCTTTTTGGTTGTTGTTTTTGTTGTTCTCCATGTCTCAGAGCCATACAATAGGACTGACTTCACATTTGAGTTGAAGATTCTTATTTTCGTGTTGGACTTGATTTCTCTTGTTCTCCATGTTTCCCAATGCAATGAAAGCGCCTCTTGCTTTTTGTATTCTTATTTTGATATCATTGTCTGTCCCTCCAACTTTGTCTATATTACTACCAAGATATGTGTACAATTCTACATCCTTTAGTGGTGTTTCTTCAACCTTGTTATCATTTCTTGCATTTATTTTCATAATCTTTGTCTTTTCCCGGTGTATTTTCAGGCCCACTTGTTGTGACCTCTCATCAAGAATTTTTACTTTGTCTTGCATCTTATTATGGTTATGGGACAGAAAAGCCAAGTCATCAACAAAATCCAGTTCCTCAAGCTGTTAAGTCAGATTCCACTGGATTCCATTTCTGTTGTGTGATGTCGATGTTTTCTTAATCCAACCTATTCTTCTTTCTTTCTTTGATCCTTAGCTGCAGACTGTCAAAGCAGTCAGTGGCCGTCACGCCTGGTGGCGTCTTGAAGTGCAGCAACAAATTGCTTCCACTTTGTTCGGTCAGCGGCCATCCTTCGTACAGTGCCCGAACTCTTTTTAATTCTTTGCATCTTAGCCTCCACAGTTCTCCGCCAAGTTGTTTTTGGTCGGCCTCTCTTTCGCTTTCCTTTGGGGGTCCATAGCATAGCTGTTCTTGTAATGGCATCAGGGTCCCTTCTGAGGACATAGCCAACCCAACTCCAGCGTCTGCCAGCTATGATGGTGTACATGGAAAGAGAACAGTTTCGACATTTCCTTCTCTGTTACTCTCCAGCATTCCACACCATAGAGAAGCACAGAAATTACACAGCTCTCATACAGTCTTAATTTGGTGTTTGTGCTGTACTGGGAAGACTTCCAGATGTTGTTGAGACTAGCAAAAGCTGTTCTCGCTTTAATCATCCAGTCGTTGATGTCCTTGCTTGTTCCGCCGTCTGGTGTTACTATGCATCCTAAGTATGTAAATGTGCCTGTCTGTTCTAGCTTCTGGTTCCTTATTGTTATTGGCTCAGGATTGCCCACATTTAGTGTCATGATCTCTGTCTTCTTCAGATTATTATTGGTCTGTCTGGTGACAGTAATACAAGTCTATTATGTTGTCTGAAACTTTGTTGTTGTTGACTTGTTGGCCTTTCAGACAAACCTTATCATAGGTTCTGTTCTTTTTGTTATCCTTCCTTGAAAACGACATCATAGGTTCTGTTTTTTTTTTTTTACCTTTCTGACACACCTCATCATAACTCCATTTCTCTACCCACCTGGTAAACCTTATCATAAACAACTCTGTTTCTTTACTCACCTGGTAAACATCATAAAGAACTAATTCTCTACTTACTTGGTAAACCTTATCATAAACAACACCATTTCTCTACTCACCACAGTCAAGGAGGTTGTTCTTCTTGGTGATTTCAATATCGATTTACACAATTCAAATCTAACATGGAAAAATATAATATTATCGTACAACTTAAAACAAATAGTTAACCAGCCTACAAGAGTAACACAAGCATCAACCACACTAATCGACCACATCTACGTAACTTGCCCAGAAAACATCATAGAATGCTCTGTCCCTAATATTGCAATGAGTGACCACTATCCAGTATGCTGTACATGGTCAAAGAATAAATGTAAAGTTCCAAAAAATAAACATGTAAGTATCAAATTTAGAAGTTTCAAACATTTCAGTAAGGAATTATTTTTAAATGACTTGCTAACTGCACCTCTTGCCCGTGTTTACCAACTTCCTGATCCGGATGACGCTATTGAATACTGGACAAAAATTTTTTATAATATTTTTGACACGCACGTACCAGCTAAGGAAATTCGCGTCAAACGACAATTAAAATCTCCGTGGATCACGCAGGAAGTGTTGGAGGCTATGAGGCAGAGAGATCAAGCGCACAAAAATAAGGACCTCAACACATACAGGGTATACAGGAACAAAGTTCAGTATTTAATTCAGAAAGAAAAGAAAAATCATTTTAGAAATATGGTTGAGAACAAATCAGATAGTAAGGAAATATGGAAGGCAATTAACACCTTAGCGAAAAAACGTAATGCACCAGACTTATTCTCTTCCAACACTTCATTTACTTGCACCGACTTCAGCAATCACTTTCAAGCAGAAATAAACAGTCTGAAATCCACAATACCACCTTCCTCTAGTGACTTAGACAAACTTTCAACATTCTGTAAGAACAAATGTGCAAACTCAGTTCCACCCAACATTCCTTTTATGACAGTTAATGAAGTGTATAACTATCTTATTGGCCTTAAGGATAAGAGCTCATCAGGGCTTGACAGAATTAGTAATCAAATACTGCGTTACGCCGCACCAACTATTAGTGATTCACTAACTTTTATATATAATCAATGTATTCATTCATAACCCTCCACTCCCAAAGGAGCATAGGCCTTCAACAAACACATGCCAAGTCCTCCTGTCACGTGCCATCATCTCAAGTTCTTTCCATGTTCTCCTCATCATTTTCACCTCTGTTTCCAACTCTCTTCTCCATGTACTTCTTGGTCTTCCTCTGCCTCTCTTGCCCTGGGGGTTCCAGAACAAGGACTGCCTTGTAATGCTATCAACAGGTTTCCTCAGTGTGTGTCCTATCCATCGCCATCGTCTTCTTCTCATTTCTTGTTCCACTGGCACTTGTCTAGTTCTTGTCATCAGTTCCACGTTGGTAACCTTGTCATACCATTTTAATCCCTCTATTCTACGCAAGCACCCATTTATGAAAGTCTGTAGCTTTTTGGTTGTTGTCTTTGTTGTTCTCCATGTCTCTGAGCCATACAATAGGACTGACTTCACATTTGAGTTGAAGATTCTTATTTTCGTGTTGGATCCTATTTCTCTTGATCTCCATATATTTCCCAATGCAATGAAAGCTCCTCTTGCCTTTTGTATTCTTATTTTGATATCGCTGTCTGTCCCTCCAACTTTGTCTATATTACTGCCAAGATATGTGTATGATTCTACATCTTGTATTGGTGTTTCTTCAAGTTCAACCCTGTTATCGTTACCTGCATTTATTCGCATTATTTTTGTCTTTTCCCTGTGTATTTTCAGACCCAATTGCTGTGACCTCTCATCGAGTGTTTTCAATTTGTCCTGCATCTGATTACGGCTATGGGACAGAAGAGCCAAGTCATCAGCAAAATCCAGATCATCCAACTGCTTAGTCAGAGTCCACTGGATTCCCTTTCTGTTGTGTGTTGCCGATGATCTCATAACCCAATCTATTGCCAGCAAGAAAAGAAATGGAGACAAAAGGCATCCCTGTCGCACTCCTGTTCTTATCCCAAACGGTTCTGTAAGCTGTCCTTCGTGAAGAACTCTGCATGTCATGTCTTCATATATTTTCTTTATTAAATTAATGATCTTCAGGGGAACTCCATAATGCCTCAACAATTTCCAAAGTGATTCTCTGTCTACACTGTCAAATGCCTTTTCGTAGTCCACAAATCCGATGTATAGTGGTGAATTCCATTCCAGACTTTGTTCAACTATTATTCTCAAAGTGGCTATCTGGTCTGTACATGATCTGTTTTGTCGAAAACCTGCTTGTTCATCTCTCAGTTTCTTGTCTATGGACTCTTTTAATCTCTCAAGGATAATCCTGTTTAATACTTTTCCTGGCACTGATAGTAACATTATTCCTCTATAATTTGTGCACTCTTGTAAATTTCCCTTCTTAGGCAACTTAACCAGATATCCTTCCTTCCATTCTGCTGGTATCTCTTCCTTTTCCCAGACTTTACCAAGTAATTTATATAACATCTCTGTAGCCGTGTCGATATCTGCTTTGATGGCCTCTGCTGGAATGCCATCAGGTCCAGACGCTTTTCCATCTCTTAGAAGCTTTATGGCTTTCTTTATTTCTTCCTTCGTTGATCTTTCACCGTTAATTTGTAGCTCTTCTTCTGCTGGCTGGATGTCCGGCGGGTTTTGTGGAGCTGGTCTATTGATGTATTGCTAAAAGTTATTTTCCTTCGGCCTTTAAGATTGCCAAAGTATATCCTCTTTTCAAACCTGGCTCGTCAGATAACAGTAATCTTGGTAACTATAGACCAATTTCTCTTTTATCATCGCTTTCTAAACCACTAGAAAAACACATACATAAAGCAACACTACATTACCTAGTTAGCAGTGACTTGCTAATTGACAGTCAGTCAGGGTTTCGACAAAAGCATTCATGCTACACGGCTCTAACTAAGATGATAGACAACTTGCACCTAAACATAAATAACGATAACATATGTGGAGCAATCTTTGTAGACTTTAGGAAAGCATTTGATATGTTAGATCACGCTGTTTTAATAAGAAAATTAGAAACAATGAAAGTTAACTTTAAACTAGTGACATTACTTAAATCATTCCTGTCCGACAGACAGCAAGTAGTGTGGTACAATAACTCCTTGTCAGGCCCAACTATTATTGACACCGGTGTTCCTCAGGGTTCTATTCTCGGCCCTCTACTTTTTTCCATTTACATAAATGACCTTCCACTACATATCGAGCACTCATCCTGCGACCTATTTGCCGATGACTGTACCATTTATACTAGTGATAAAAGTTGCAACACGCTAGAAATATTATTACAAAGTGACACAGACAATCTTATTAAGTGGAACAATGAAAACTGCATGCAAATAAATATCACTAAAACAAAATGTATGATAATATCAACTAGACAAAAATTACAAAACTCGCCGAAAATAACACTTCAGCTCTACATTGGAACCTCTTTAATTGAAAATGTAAATGAACATAAAACACTAGGACTCATAATTGACCAACATTTAAGTTGGAATTCACATGTACAAGCACTGACCAAACAAACGGCACAAAAAGTTTACCAGTTAGCTAAAATCAAACATTTCCTAGATGAGGAGACACGAAAAATGTTCTATACATCCCAGATACAAACACATCTAGACTATTGTTCCACAATTTGGGATGGCTGCACCATGTCCAACACTAAAAGACTCTATTCATTACAAAAACGTGCAGTGCGCCTAATTTCAGACAAAAACCTCACACAGTGTGTAGACGCATATACATATCTTAACATATTGCCACTAAGAAAGCGCCTTCTCTTCAACAAAGCCAAATTTATTCACAAAATCTTGTCACAGAATGCTCCAACGTATCTGTGGCCTATTTTCAAATACAGCGGAAGACGCAGTCAACGCTTAAATAAATTACACATGCCCAAGCCTAGGCTCGACTTATTCAAGAAAAGTTTAGCTTTTTCTGCTGCTCATCTGTGGAATACTCTTCCACACGACTTAAAAAATACTCTTAGTCCATATTCATTCAATCACAGACTTTTCAAATACATCATGAGTGCAGATTATATGCCACCCTAATTTCGTTATGTTCTTAAATAATTACATAACATCATATGTAGGTTTTAAAGTTAATTTTGTCCTGTTTAGTATAAATTAGGATACGCATCTGTGAATCTGTGTAACTGTTATTGTACTGTTACAATGTTGGGATTTTATTTTATTGTACTTTTTTTGTTATTTTATTATTTAAGTAATATTTAGGATACGTGTGAGAATAAATGGATTCAGTATGGAAGATGAGAGAAAGGAAGGGCAGAATGTTAGACGGGCCTGCGTGCCCAATTCTAAACCCTTTGAAAATAAAGTTCATTCGTTCTTTAGCAGCCAATACCAAGTTGACGACTTCTTGGTCTTATTTACACTGTAGATCTAGGCTTTTCCTGTGACTTTTCTGCTATTACGAAACATACTGAGTTGAAGTCAAGAGCTCCAGTTTCTCCAGAGTGGCGTGCATTTAAAGGATCGTCACATCTCGTCCTAAGCTAGGAGTAAGATGCGCGTGGCATACTGTGCATTCCCCATTTTTCTACTTACCTGATAAACCTAATCATAAACAACTCTGTTTTTTCAGTTCACCTTATCATAAACATGTCTGTTACGTGTTGCAGTGTATTTTAAAAATATATAAAGTAAAAAATAAAATGGTATGAAATCAGTTTTACAAGTTAACTGTACACTGAAAACACAGGACGTTTCGGGTTTCACCCTTCGTCAGCCACAGTTACAAACAGGTGACAAGGACAAGAATTACATACAGGTCACAGAAATATTCTACAAACACATGCAATGATGAGAAACATATACAAAAAAGAGCAATACAAGCAGATAAAAAAGTAAACAACACATGATGAGCGAAAAAAGAACAACAATAACGCAAGAAAATCGCAAAACCAGAAAGAAATATCAAAACAAGAAAGTAAATAATCAACGAAACGCAAAAGGAATTAACAAAATTGCTAAAACCAGTGCTGATCAAAGTAGTTATATCTGTGGAATAAAACAGAAGAGCCCTAGTCTGGTAACATCTATGGAAGTGACGTATAAGATAGCGGCAATTAAAAAGACACAAAAAGGATACGAAACAAAACAATACTATAAAAACTATAAAAAGATATATCGCAAAATCCACGACGGAAGAAATAAAGAAGAGCCACTAGAATTCATGCAAAGTGATGCTGGACATTTAGGCCATTGGGAAATAGACAACCCATTTGAAAAATCAGACGATTCTCCAAGGAAAAGCGAGTTCTGTCATCCCCGGCACAAGAACGGAGGGCAGTAATATTAATATCAGAATTACCTGAATGGTCAGGTCTGTTAAAATGAAGAGCCACCAGTGTAGGTTTGCCATGATAAATGTCATTTAAGTGCTCATGAAACCTGTCTGCCAAACGTCTGCCAGTTTCACCAATATAGGTAATGCCACACCTCTTGCAGATGAAAGCATGAATCAGGTTTCTGGATTCGCACGTGAAAGACTCTCTAATGACAAATTTACCTTTCGGAAAAGTAACTGTCTGAGTTTGGAGTACAAACGGACAGCTCTTACATATACGGCATTGGCATGTTTAGTACCAAAGTGTGAAGGGCTAGTATGTCTCAAGCGACTGTGAACAAGAATATCCATAAAATTCTGATCCCTACGATATGCCACCAAAGGCGCATCTCGAAACAACTCTCTGGTAGCAGGATCAGAGTGGAGAATAGGCAGATGACGAAACAGAATTTTTTTCACCACCAAACAGGGGGGATGGAAAGTTAAGACAAGTTTGAGTGTGTCAGATGTATTAGTAGGTTTGGCAGTAAGTGCCATCTGACAAGTAACGTGTCTGATGTGATTAAGAGCATCAGATAAAACTCTTTCAGGATAAAGACGTCGGCGAAAAAACTCGAGCATCTCTTGATCTCGGTCATGAAAATCATCAACATCGTGACATATCTGACATAAAAGTAAAAGTTGAGAAAAGGGAATGGAATTTTTACAGCTGAGAGGGTGAGAAGAAATGTAAAGAAGAAAACCATGAGCGTCATTAGGTTTATAAAAGACAGAAGTTTTAAGGCCAGAAGGACTAATTTTGACAGTTAGTGTATTTTAAAAACAATGTTGGTCATTCATCAGTTTCATGTTAATGTAAATTGAACATGGCAACAGCAACTTGAAATAATTCAGCTCAGTCCGTGGTACAGTTACGATAATTTATGATACGCTCCACAACACAGTCCGTGGTACAGTTACGATAATTTATGATACGCTCCACAACAAAGTTTGTTCCACAATTTTACATTGTAAGCAGGAATGAGCTTCCATCACTATGTCCGTCAGCAGACATGAATAATTAGACAAGCGAGCCGTCAGGAAAGTTCATAGTCCGCGTAGAATCTTATAGCGACATTGTAAATCTTGGCTGTAATAATGTACAATACTTCCTTATTAATTGCCACACATCTCTGGCTCACACTAGGATGCAGTTATCAATGAATTTATGAATAAACCCGTGGACATTGAACACTTTGACAAAAGCTCTCAGACACACATCAGTACACCTCGACGGACACCAGCCAAAAGACCCGAAAAGTGACCGTTAGTTCTTAGATGCCTACAGCGCATATGTCATATTTTATTTTAAATTTTATTTTAACCTACGTCATAGATAAAATAGATGATGCGGTTTCAAAATCGATGCATTTTCGTGCTACCTCTGTTGCGCACAGCGATGTCTTCAGTAGTGAGTGCAAGCCTGTGTGCAAAATGAGGTGTAACACAATTTATTATTTTCTCTGCCTTCTCTTGTAGATTCCCCAAACTTCTTGATAAAATGGCTCTCTATTTTTTTGTTGCATGTGCTATCTCTTCAATCTTGTGATAATACATTCTCTTTTTTTATGTTTATTTTTAACCTGTGTCGTGACTTGAATCTTGTGATAATACATTCTCTTTTTTTATGTTTTTTTTTTTAACCTGTGTCATGACTTGAATCTTGTAATCATGCGTTCTTTTTTTGCATTTTTTTTTACCTGTGTGATCTGTCTTGAATCTTGTGATAGTACAGCACTGTATTGTGTTGTTTTTGTTTTCACCTGTGTAGTGTCTTTTTAATGTAATAAAACATCCCTGTATTATATTGTTTGTTCTTCTTGGTAGTCAACAATGTTTTATCTTGTAATAAAACATTTTTCTATTATGTTGTTTTTTTTTCACCTGGGCAGTCTCTCTTGAATCTTGTCAACAACAACACAGACAATGGAGCTATAATGGCTGCTCATGCCTTGGCCAAAATATCTGTGACCTCTGACCCACAGTTTGCCTTTCCAGGACAAAGGGTGAGAGATTTGTCTGATGATGATCTATACTACTGGACAAAAGTTAAGGGCTGCCATTCAGTTTAGACAAGGTTTATATAATTGATTGGCAAACTGTAAAGACAAGGGAAAATGTCATTAAAACTGAGCTCAGAGAAATGTGTATACATTTCTGTGTGCACTAGGTTAATTTTTTTTAAATGTCAAAAAACTGGGTCACTTTAACCCGCACGTGAAAATTGCCATTGTTGCTGCAAAAACTCGTGGTTTTTGCAACACGCCCCACTAGTTCAAAAGGTGAAAAAGTGAGTTGAATTTGAATGCACGTGGAAAATGATCATCGGTAAAGAGTGTTTACCGTTGGTATGCAATAAATCAGTATGACAAGTGGTCGAAATGATGACTGCATTAGCCATGCCACCAAGGAGAAGTGTCAGCACTGTAGACCGTGGTCGAGCCATGGCATGGATTCAGGATGGTCAATCTGTTCGTCATGTTGCAAGACGTTTAGCAGTGTCCCACTCTACCATTCAGAGACTTCTTGAGAGATTTCAAGCTACCGGACATTTGGAAAATCGACCCTGCTCAGGAAGAATTATGTAAACCTTGTCTAAACTAAATGGCAGCCCTTAACTTTTGTCCAGTAGTATATTATATAAATTAACAGCACATTTTCCATTTTTCCATCTGTCGGCACAAGATTGTTTGACCACTTTTAGAATACCTAGAAGTCTGAAATTTGGCATGCTGATAGGTCTTAATAAATGATGCCCTAGGACAGGGGTTGGGAACCTTTCCATGACAAAGAGCCAAATATTTATTTAATTTTTCTCCATTTTAACAAATTGAAGAGCCGCATGAAAAAAAAATCACATGATATCCCTCATTGACTAAGAGTTAAGTAGTAGAGAGCCGAGAGCCACGCAAGATAGCTCAAAGAGCCACGGGTTCCCGACCCCTGCCCTAGAACAATCCAAAAAACCAAATATTAATTATCGGGATCAATTGTAGATAGGAAATTCTGTTATATAAAGGTATGTCACAGTTTAAATAAATACCAGATTAATATTTAAACAAGAATTTCAGCTTTGGTTACTTTGTCCTTTATTTAATTTTATGTTTGATAAAAAGGAGTTATTTACAGATTCATAGAACGGGCAAGGCTTCTAGTATTATTATAACAGGTTTGCCTGATGATGACCTAATTATAACATGTTTGATGATCTTCTTCAAGTACCATGCCTAGAGACATAGGAGATCATGTCTCTCCACAGCTTCCTGTCTCCAGTACAATTTATCAATTCTGCTGTTCACCTCTTTCCATGCCACGATGTCAAACTGTCCAGTATTTGTTCTCTTTGTCTTCCCCTATCTCTTTTCCCTTCAATCTTACCTGTTGTTACGATATATTCCAGCTTTCCTCTTCTCATAACATGCCCCAAAAAAGTGGATTGCTTCTTTCTAACTTGTGAAATAAGTTTCCTTTGTGCATTGGCCTCTTTCTGGACATCCTCATTACTCTTTTTGGCTGTCCATGGTATTTTTAACATTCTTCTGTAAAACCACATCTCTGTGGCCTCTAGTGTCTTCCCTACTTGTTTACTAATTGTCCATGACTCACTCCCATATGTCAGGATTGGTTCTATATAACACTGAAGAACTCTCTTTCTTACTTCCAATGACAAAGAATTGTTGCATAAAATACTCTTCATGTTATAGAATGCTGCTTTTGCCTGAGCTATTCTGCTTTTCACTTCTGAGATGCATATTCCATCCATTGTTATTAATGTTCCCAGGTATTTGAATTTATTAACCTTTTTTAAAATTGTTCCATTTACTTTGATAGTGCATTCTGGGGAAGCCCATTTCTTTGAGACGACCAGTACTTATGTCTTTTTGCTGTTAAGGCTGAGGCCTTTATTTTCATTTTCTGTCACTACTGTATCAACCATTTCCTGCAGCTCCTTTTCACTTTTTGCTGTTAAAAGTGTATTATCAGCGCATTTCAAGTTGTTTATATACTGTTTAACAAAAGAAACCTGTCACATCTTGTATTTTGTTCTCAATAAATGTGCATCGAGAAATTGATCAAGCAAACATGGCAGTTTGATAAGGGATTTATCTCCTGAAAGAAATTAGGTTACAAAACAAAAATGTAGTAATCGAGTGTCACGTAGTCGTACCTTAAAGAAGCGTGGTGTTCAAGACAAAAATCACAAACTCAGTAACAAATGTGACAGCAATGGACTTTCAACACTGTACTGCAGCGGCGTCTTAAGGAGAGTTCCAAACGTCTGATCTAGTCTTCTGGGATGCTGTTCCATGCTTCAGTAAGCACTGTATACAACTGGTCCAAGGTCTGTGGCTGAAAATGGAGGGTGGGTACCCTTCTGTCCACATGGTCCCAGAGATGTTCAATGGGATTTAAGTCAAAGGACAGAGCTGGCCAAGGGTCGAGGATGTTCACATTAGCTGCATTGAGGTAGTCTAAGGCTGCTACTGCTCTGTGAGCCGAGGCATTGTCCTGCATGTAAATTAGGCCCGGTTCATGTTGGTGAAGGAAGGGCAGAGCGTGCGGCTGCAGTACATCACGTATGTAACAATTGACGGTGAGGGTTCCTTCAATTCTCACAAGATTGGTTCTGTGTTCAGCGGTAATAGGCCCCTCTCCCTTCCCCCCACCATAACGCTTCATCTGCTGAAGCTGGCTGTCTCTTGAATGCAGTTAGAATATCATTCACCCCTCCTGTGATATACCCGGATCCTGCTATCCTTCCTGTGGTGGTTTTTGATGTTATGCAATGTTGTTCTTTATTACTATTGTACTGAATGAGGTCAGCTGTGAAGGTCCCTGATTATAACAAATTTTGGGTTGAGTTATCAGGGTACCTTTCTGCTACCACCTTATGACCTCAATCAGACCTATTCTTGACTAGTATGTATGATAGCTACGTCTAATGTCTAGGGTTATGCAAGTGTGGTGTGATGGTAATTTGACACTAACACACACACATATAAACAACTAGGAAAGTGTATGATCAAATGAACTAACACATGGGTTAAATTTTGATGTGTAAATATTTTCTATACAATTTTATTGGTCCTGAACCTAGTATTCTTCTGGTCAGGACTTTCCAAATTAAAAGAACTCAAGGTATATACATAAAAGCAACTTTTCAACCCAAAGGGACAGTTTGTCCAAACATATACTGTTAAATATATACTATTAGTGTACTAAATTTTTAATATTACTTGATTCTAACACTGGATGGCTGTTTGGGATTCTTTAATCATCCCCAGTTCTTTAATACACAACTGTCAATGTTTTATTCTTTGGGGAATATTTTTATTATGTTACACAGGGGTGCACTAGTCTTTGATGCTGATGAAAAGTCGGGTGCCAGATATTTTACTTATCTGGCACAACTTGAACTGTCCGTATTCTTGCTGTAAAACGATCACTTTGATACTGGCCCAAAAGTAACAGGGTGGACTCTGTAGACCCCTGTCACTACTGGAAATGAAAAGACTTCTCAACTGCTTTTCACAGACATCTGGCACCGGGCTAGTGCCAGATAAAAACCCTGTAACAATGAAATAATGTCTCCTTGTTGATATCATACTTAAACTGTTATTTCTACAAATTATAATACATGAAAAATAAAGATCTGGGTCATATCTAATTGACCAACCCAGCGCATCCATTACAAACTGTACCAGTGTTGTTCACATGTCTCTCCTCTCAAGGCGGCTGTACATCTGCAATATTATTATTAATCTTTCTTTTCTTCCATACAATAGGATAGGTGAGCTGTGTCCATCTGGCCACCTAAGAAAACATTTTTATTTCACAAAACATGTGCATTTTACAAAACTGGCAATGTGTTCTAGCATAACTCTACCTCTAGGCCCTGCATATATCAGCTAGGGACCTAATTACTTACATTCGTAATGGCAGTATCTCTCACTCACATTTTTAAACAAAATATATATATGAATAATTTCTGCCTTACCATAAATTCGTTGAATAAACACAGGTACGTTGATTAGCAGACTTCAGATGTCCTGCTGGCTGGACTGTGATGCCTTTTTGGTTTACTTTATATATTTAATTTAAAAAGGCAAGTCACACTTCCCAGAATTTCAAACGTCCTGTTCGAGGTACTGTATTATACAAATGGCGTCGAGACTTTGAATTTTTTCAATATTATAAAAGGCGTTGGCCAATGAGCGAACGACTACTTTTGAATTTGAAAATAAAAGCAAAAACAGACTTGATTTTTGGACCTAACAAGTTTTCTCCTCACTCATTCTTAGATTTCTACTGCTAAAATATATTTTGTGTTAAGCCATCCCATAATTTCTCTCCCCTTGTCTACCCCTCCTCAAACAGAATACATGCTTGCTTGTCTCATTTCCAACAACGCGTTCAAAATTGTAATCGTTAGTGAATGCAAAACCGCCAGTCTGTCCGTTTGTCTGCACGAACAAATACAGTCTTTTGTCAATAACTTTCTTATCTACTGGGGGATTTTGTATTTTTAAACATATTATTTATCAGGAGAAGATAAGCCATCAAACTAACTAGGTTTTATGATCCTAAACCCATTAATAAAGAAATCCATATTTTTTTCAGAGTTAGTTTCAATTTCCACTATCATATAAATTACGCCATCTTTTCTCCTCTCCCGCGTTGTCCAAAACTGAAACTACTAGTCTGTTACATCATAAAATGGACTCTTTTGCAGCAAAAGCGCTGTCTGTGTGTTTATATATTTTCTCAGTGTGCCTATAGTCCGAAAAAGTATTGGGTTTTGCGGGGTATTTTTAAATTCTACAAAGCTTGCGACACGTTACCAAACACCTGCCCCTGTATCGTCTCGCACTGTCATCTTGGTTAGCTAGTCCAAGAATCTAACGCTTGACAATTTGTGGCATGTGTTCGCTCTCTCTCTCACTTTTATGCGTTCGTTTATGCCTCCCCTGTTTTATTCTTACTATTTTTCTTGGAACAACTAAGCTTGTTGTTTTTCAAAAATTTTACCGTTAACCCTTGACGGGCGAGTTATAAAATCCAATACCACTAGCACGGCAATAAGGTTTCACACTACGTTCTTATCTCAATGCGATGACTGGCGCGGGGAAAGAAGACGCGTTACAACTTTACTATTTCTATTTCTACTCATATTATTTTTACTTTTATACTTATAATTAATAATTTTATCGCTGTATCTATGTACTTTATCACACTTCCGTTTAAGAAGAAACCTGGATTTATCCGACCATATGACAGCACACTACAGATTGTAAATCCATCTGAGGTGCTATCTGGCCCATTGGTATCTTGCTGCGATGTGTCACGGAAGCAGGCGCGACCATTGTGTCATTCTATAAACACGTATGTTTGCTTCTCAAAGCCGTCTGAGGACCGTCAAGCTACTGATAGTCCTGAAGCCTGGGAGCATACATGCTGTTGCCTGAGCATGTTGGAAGTGGTTGCACAGATGTACCGTCCGTATGTAACGGTCCTCAGCCACTGTTGTTACCCTAAGTCTACCACTTCTGGGCCTGTCTTGAGTTTTCCCTGTGGTGGGCCATCGTGTGTGCAAGTTCCTAATTGTGTCTCGGCATACACCGAAGTAGCGAGCAACATCACTAACGGATGATCCTGCAACTGATTGTCAGATGGCTTGATCACGCTGTGCTTCAGACAATGGTGAAATTTAGGTATAGTCAACACTAATTGCTGTTTTCTGGCAAGTGCGATCACCAAAGCAGAGGAATCAGTCGTTAAAACTCACACATCACATATGTGAGGCACGTGGTACTTGAAAAATGCATATTGCACGTGTCGCAAGTGCTGCACGCACCTGTTGTTATTATGGCTTGTACTCTGTGTAATAATTGATCATACTTCCTGGCAACCTGCCCATGCGTAGTTTACCATCTTTTATGCCATGGCCTCGAAAAATTTTCATTTCTATACCTGACAGATTTCTTTTGTTAGTGGGTATATTATGTCTGCCAAATGATATTCCTGGCATGTTCTCTAGAGATCTCATTATATTTTCACTGTACAGATTTAACAGATCCAGTGACACCATATTTTTACTTGCTGAAACATTCATATCTGGCTGCTAATTCTTACAGCTGCTGTTTGTTACCAGTATTATTATCCTCAAGTCTTGTTGATGTTTGATGATGACCTAATTATAACATGTTTGATGATAGCCTAATTATAACATGTTTGATGATGACAGTTATAACATGTTTTCCTACATCACCCTTCTGCTCCCTGTGGGACATATGCCTTCATTAGTTACTTGACCACCTTGTCTTGTGAGACATATGCCTTCATTAGTTACTTGACCACCTTGTCTTGTGGGACACATGCCTTCATTAGTTACTTGGCCTTCACTCATTTGATGAGGAAACTCTTAGGACCCTTTTAAAGGAGATCTAACATCCATAATTTCATGGATGACGACATCCTCATCATGATCGACACTTTTGAGGAACATGTGGATGCAGTCACCATACTCCCCAAGTGGCTCAAAGAAGTGGGGTCAACCGCCCGACCCAGCAAATGTTTAATTGGATTTAAGGAGTTGGACTTCTTAGGGCACACCATTTCTCATGGTCATATGTGGCGAATGGAGAAAAATGTAGAGAAAATAAGAAATGCAGACAGGTCCGTCACTAAGAATGATGCCCGATCATTACTTTCACTGTGCTCATACTACCAGAAGTTTATTAAAAACTTCAGTAGCCTAACAGCCCCGTTAACTGATCTCAGGCGGAAAGATCAGCCTGAGAAAGTTACCGGGACAGCTGAGTGTGAGACACCTGTGTCTTACTGGGGCCCGAAAGGGGAGCAAAAGAATAGTAACACTGTACCCTACCATGCATGTTGTAAAAAGCGACTAAAGAGTGTTGGGCACAGGGTTAGTTACCCCATCCCATAAAAAACTTTTTACCAAAAAAAACTTCAACAAATATGGGCAAGTCAAATACAGAATATAAATCAACTCAGCAATCCACAACAGAAGAAGGTCCTCTGGAAAGGAGGCGCATGAAGCAACACAGAGAAAGCCGAAATGAGTCTGGTTTGCCAACTAACCTTTTTTGTCTAGGAAAATCTCCAGGATTGGCACCTGGAATGTTCGCACTCTATCTGAACAAGGGAAAACTGCACAGGTAGCAACAGAAATGACAAATTACAGAATTGATATCCTGGGTCTGCAAGATATGGTGGAAGGGCATAGAGAGGAGGAGATTGATCACAAGAGAAATGGTGGTGTCCTCAGGACATGAGGAGGAAAGAGCCCACCACAGTGAAGGGGTGGCTCTAATGTTGTCTAGGGAAGCACAGAAGGCACCTATAGAATGGTAAGCAATGGGACCCCAAATTATAACAGCAAGGTTTAAATCAGCCAAAAAGAAAATAAATATAAACATCATCCAGTGTTATGCACCAACAAACGATTAAGAAGAATCTGAGAAAGAAGACTTTTACACCAGACAACAAAATGTCTTGGACAAAAAGAAAAGAAAGGACATCACAATTTTTATGGGGGGACCTAAATGCAAAAATAGGAACAGACAACACCGGCTTTGAAGAAATCATGGGAAAGCATGGATTAGGTATGATGAACGAGAATGGGGAACTATTAGCTAACCTCTGATACTTCAAATCAACTAGCTATAGGAGGAAGCATATTTCCACATAAAAGAATACATAAAGCAACATGGATATCACCTGACCACAGAACTGAGAATCAGATTGATCACATATGCATAAGTAAGAAGTTTAGGTCATCATTGCATGATGTGAAAGTATGTAGAGGAGCAGATGTTTTATCAGACCACCATCTCCTGTTGGCCAAAGCAAAATTAAAACTCAAGAAATTTACAACAGCATATAGCTATAGACTACAGTATAATGTGGGATATCTAAGAAATCAGGAAATAAGAGAAAAATTTTTAATCACAGTATCCAACAAATCAACAAATACCATGTACTTCAACAGCTGGAAGATGAAGCAGATACAGAAG
This sequence comes from Oreohelix idahoensis, assembly GCA_024509875.1. Taxonomy (NCBI): domain Eukaryota; kingdom Metazoa; phylum Mollusca; class Gastropoda; order Stylommatophora; family Oreohelicidae; genus Oreohelix; species Oreohelix idahoensis. Next base: position 1,069,796 of record JAMPIV010001472.1, read on the forward strand.
ACCACTGAAAACAAGTAAAAAATATATGGAACGAGACGTGAAGAAGTACTGAGAAAAAGAGAACGTCAGCACAAAGCATGGATAACAACAGAAACCATTAGCAAGAAAGAAGACAGGAAAAACAAGAAAGCAGATTTAAACAGAAGCAAAACCAGAAGCTCCAAAGCCAAGGCGCATGAAGTGTACATAGAAGCAAACAAAGAAGTAAGAAGAAACATCAAAAGAGACAAGAGGAAGTATATTGAAGAGTTAACAAAGGAAGCAGAGGAAGCTGCAGCCAAAGGAAATATCAGGGACCTGTACAACAACACAAAGAAGCTAACAGGGAAATATAAGCAAGCAAATGGTCTCATAAAAGATAAGAATGGAAAATTTCTTAGTAATATACAAGAACAGATGAAGAGATGGACAGAACATTTTGAGGAACTTCTCAATAGACCAGCTCCATCTAATCCCCCAGACATCCAGCCAGCAGAAGAGGAGCTACAAATCAGCTGTAAAAGACCTAATAGAGAAGAAATAAAGAAAGCCATAAAGCTTCTGAAAGATGGAAAAGCAGCTGGTCCAGATGGCATTCCAGCAGAGACCATCAAAACAGATATTGATACCTCTACAGAGATATTATACAAACTACTTGGCAAAGTCTGGGAGAGAGAAGAAATACCAGCAGAATGGAAAAAAGGTTATCTGTTCAAGTTGCCTAAGAAGGGAAATTTACAAGAGTGCACAAATTATAGAGGAATAATGTTACTGTCAGTGCCAGGAAAAGTATTAAACAGAATCATCCTTGAGAGATTAAAAGAGTCCAAAGACAAGCAACTGAGAGATGAACAAGCAGGTTTTCGACAAAACAGATCCTGTACAGACCAGATAGCCACATTGAGAATAATAGTTGAACAAAGTCTGGAATGGAATTCACCGCTATACGTTGGATTCGTGGACTATGAAAAGGCATTTGACAGTGTAGACAGAGAATCACTTTGGAAATTGATGAGGCATTATGGAGTTCCCATGAAGATCATTAACTTAATAAGGAAGACCTATGAAGACATGACATGCAGAGTTCTTCATGAAGGACAACGTACAGAACCGTTTAGGATTAGAATGGGAGTGAGACAGGGATGCCTCTTGTCTCCAATTCTTTTCTTACTAGCAAAAGATTCGATTATGAAAACATCGACATCACACAACAGAAATGGAATCCAGTGGAATCTGACTAAACAGCTTGATGATCTGGATTTTGCAGATGACTTGGCTCTTCTGTCTCATAACCATAATCAGATGCAAGAGAAAATACAAATTCTCAATGAGAGGTCACAACGTGGGCCTGAAAATACACCGGGAAAAGACAAAGATTATGAGAATAAATGCAAGAAATGATAACAAGGTTGAACTTGAAGAAACACCACTAAAAGATGTAGAATCGTACACATATCTTGGAAGTAATATAGACAAAGTTGGAGGGACAGACAATGATATAAAAAAAAAAATATATAAAAAGCAAGAGGAGCTTTCATTGCATTGGGAACATATGGAGAACAAGAGAAATCAAGTCCAAGACGAAAATAAGAATCTTCAACTCAAATGCCAAGTCAGTCCTATTGTATGGCTCTGAGACATGAAGAGCAACAAAAACAACAACCAAAAAGCTACAGACTTTTATAAACGGGTGCTTGCGTAGAATAGAAGGACTGAAATGGTATGACAAAGTCACAAATGTGGAATTGATGACAAGAACCAGACAAGGCCATTGGAACGAGTTGAGAAGATAGGACACACATTGAGGAAACCTGTTGATAGCATTACAAGGCAGTCCTTGTTCTGGAAACCACAGGGAGAGAGAGGCAGAGGTAGATCAAAAAACACACGGAGAAGAGAACAGGAAACAGAGGTGAAAATGATGAGGAAAACATGGAAAGAACTTGAGCGGATGGCACAGGACAGGAAGACTTGGCATGTGTTTGTTGAAGGCCTATGCTCCTTGGGGAGCTAAAGGGTATTGATTGATTGAGTGTGAGAGCGCTTATGCATCACTCAAGGAACAGCAGATGACTTATCCCATATTGTGGTTACCTGACCTCATGAAACCCTTCATCCTGAGAGTCGACTCCAGAGGCCTGGGGAGTGGGTCAGCCCTGTTACAGGAAGATGACACCCAGCCGGACTTACTCTTCCCAGTTGTGTACTCTAGCCACAAATTAAACACAGCTGAAAGAAACTATTCTATGGTAGAACAGGAATGCCTTGCTTTAATAACAGGAATGGGTTTCAATCGTGTTGCAAAGTAATCATGCCCCATTGGCATTTTTGGGGGCAAACACAAGTTTTAATACTAGAATCATGTGTTGGACAATCTTACAAAGTGCTTATTCCTTCAAAATAGAATACATTCATGGTAAAGAGAAAGTTGAGGCTGATTTTTTTAGTAGACATTTAGCACCAGAGGGGAATCCCGAAGAAGAGGGAACCACGCCAGGGAGCGAACAAAAGTCAACAGAATAATGCTTCACAATTTCATTTATAAAGCAGTTTTGAACTTAAGTGGGGAGATCTGTCTAAGTTGACTCAGAAATTCTGTCACTTTTCTCACCGTTAACTATCTGTCGTAAGTTGACTCAGAAATTCTGTCACCATTAACTCCAATTTGTGTTGTAAACGTTTGATGAGCACATTACTTTTTGTACAACGATAAAACCAAATGTTGAGTAATGTGGGAAGTAATTCATTCCTTGGAGTGAATACCTGGGACCTTCTAGGCCAGTATGTAAAAACCAGTTGTTTTTTATTCATGGCCAGAGAGGGCCCACTTCATGTCTGTATAATAATTTTCTTGTTTCACCCAGAGCGATCTATGTCAGCGAACTTTTAAAAGAGTCGGTGAAGGGTCTTTAGCCCAAACATGCATGTATTTAAATTTTTGCTCTTTTACGTGAGGACATACCTGTATACCTCATGTCTTCCCCTCCCTCGCTTTTGAGATAACTATTTAGTGGACCTCTGGCCTAGAGTTAATTTTCACACAACGCTTGTTCAGCGAGCGATTTGGATCAACAAAGAGCGGTGCCAATTGACCGTGCCAGCCAACCGCAGTTTAGGCTCGTGCCAATGTTGTGAAATCCCAAACACCATTAGGGGTGGGCAGAGAGTTTTTTGTGTGTTCTTTTGTATGGCATTTTGTAAAATTTTGATATGATTCGTCTGATAGAGGGAATATGCTTTGTATTTTTCAGAGAGATTCCAGAGTCCCTTGGAAACAGATAGCCACTGTCAACCACCTTTCCTATTCTACGTTTAACCCACATCTTATTGGGTCATTGTATTGTAAAGCATTATTATATTTTTCATCCCCAGTAGGCAGTGAGTGGATATCATCGGTGTGTCTTCATTAAGATAGCCAACAAATACTTAATGAAATAGCCAACTATTGCCTAATCCATCCACCATAGCAGTGTCCCTGAATTGCCCCGTAAACCAAGGTAACGTCAAGTCTTCAACCACAGGCTAGTTCTACCAGCAAAGAGGTAAAAGGTAGTCCCATAGCAGATACTGCCACAGGGGAGTGAAGTGTTAGAGACTCCACCATACTAAGTGCAGCATTTAGTGGTGGGGTGATCAGTTCCCTTCCTCGCTCCCTTTACCTTTCCTAACTCATTCACAGCTGGGTAGACTGGAGCGTGTTGGTACCGGGATTTGAACTGAGCACCTCTGCCGTGAGAGACCTGCGCTCTAACCACTCTATCAATCGGACGCTATTTCTGTCAAACTATTTCTGTCTACTATCAAGCATCTCACTCACAATTCCATTCCATCAGTCATATTCTTCAACACCCTCACACCAATAAGAATGTACACATCCTCAACACCCTCACACCAATAAGAATGTACACATCCTCAACACCCAATGGCGAATCACAGACTCTTTATCTTTTTCTCAGTGTCCCCTCATACGAGTACCTAGTAACATTCACACATCATCATTCTTGCACATTTCACACCATTGTATGCGTGCAGTTGGCAGTGCAACGTGGTGCAAAAACTTCAATCAAAATCAAAGCTGCTTCACACCACGAAGTGAATTCCAACCATTAAGGTGGTTGGTGACTGATGATTTGGGATAGATGATGATTATAATTGCTGGATGATGATTGGTGATATCTAGGCAATATTGATTGGTGATTGATGATAATGATAATGTTTGGTGATTGATGATGATAATTTTTGGTGATTGGTGATAATGATGATTGACTATTGACCATTTTTTTTAATACACAAATTCAGATATATGAAGTTGTCCGGCCCTTGTTGTCACTGTTACATGCTGACAGATCAGGCTTACAAAACTTTGAGGCTCTCATGGCTTTGACAAATTTGTCGTCTGTCAGTGAATCTGTCAGGTGAGTAGTGGCTTGAACAGTCAGGTGTGATATGAGGAGCTTATTTGAAATGTTGTTGGAATCAGCAAGTAGATGTTTTATAAACTGAAATAATGGCAGACAGGGACACAGACCAGTGTTGGAGCTATTTGTCCTGCAAGATATTATGACATATAAGAATATGTCAGAGTGTTTGAAATTATTCTTGTTCTTGACAAACCATGCCAGCTGGTTTAGGTGATCATGACTGTCCACAACCTGCTGTCCCCAGTGCTGTTAATCATTTGTGTTGCTGATTTCTTTCCATGCCAAGATATTAAATTGTTCAGTCTCTTTTGTCTTTGCTGTCCTCTGTCACCTTGACCTTCAGTTGTGCCTGTTGTCACAATATATTCTAGCTGTCCTCTTCTTCCTTATAGAAAGTCAACATACAAAAACCATAAATAATACCCACAATCCTCCCATACGGTAATAGAGACTTCCTGTAGTACAGTCTTCTTCTTGGATCCTTAGCCCCTGATTGACCTAGCAGTCGGTGGCCATCACGCCTAGTGGGGTCTTGTAGGGCAGCAACAAACTGTCCCCATTTTGCTTGGTCAGTGGCCTTCCTACGTGCTTTGCCCCAACTCTGGTTCATGATTTGCATCTCAGCCTCCACTGTTCTCCGCCAGGTTGTCTTTGGTCTGCCTCACTTTCACCTTCTGGGGTCCATAGCATAGCAGTTCTGTTGATGGTGTCAGAGTCCCTTCTGAGGACATGGCCAACCCAGTTCCAGCATCTGCCTGCTATGATGGTGTGCATGCCTTTTTGACTGCACCATGTGAGCAGTTCCTGGTTGGAGATGGAGTAGAAGGCAAAGTGAGATAATAATAAGGACATTAATGAGAAGAATTATGGATTAATATAGCTAATCAAACCACCACCAGCCCTCTGCTGTTTCAAGTTTTTTCTTTTTGTTTTTTTTTAATAATCATGAATCTTCTTGCTTTGTTTATTTACCTCCAAGTTTTACAAGTGATAAGGCCCATGTTTGCACATTCATTTACTCTCAACTTTACAAGTGATAAGGCCCATGTTTGCACATTCATTTACTCTCAACTTTACAAGTGATAAGGCCCATGTTTGCACATTCATTTACTCTCAACTTTACAAGTGATAAGGCCCATGTTTGCACATTCATTTACTCTCAACTTTACATATCATAAGGCCCATGTTTGTACATTCATTTACTCTCAACTTTACATATGATAAGGCCCATGTTTGCACATTCATTTACTCTCAACTTTACATATGATAAGGCCCATGTTTGCACATTCATTTACTCTCAACTTTACATATGATAAGGCCCATGTTTGTACATTCATTTACTCTCAACTTTACATATGATAAGGCCCATGTTTGCACATTCATTTACTCTCAACTTTACATATGATAAGGCCCATGTTTGCACATTCATTTACTCTCAACTTTACATATGATAAGGCCCATGTTTGCACATTCATTTACTCTCAACTTTACATATGATAAGGCCCATGTTTGCACATTCATTTACTCTCAACTTTACATATGATAAGGCCCATGTTTGCACATTCATTTACTCTCAACTTTACATATGATAAGGCCCATGTTTGCACATTCATTTACTCTCAACTTTACATATGATAAGGCTCATGTTTGCACATTCATTTACTCTCAACTTTACATATGATAAGGCCCATGTTTGCACATTCATTTACTCTCAACTTTACATATGATAAGGCCCATGTTTGCACATTCATTTACTCTCAACTTTACATATGATAAATCCTAGGTTTGTACATTTTCTTATTTCAATAATTTAGACATCATAAATCCTAGGTTTGCACATTTACTTATTTCAATAATTTAGACGTCATAATGCCTAGGTTTGTACATTTACTTATTTCAATCATTTAGACGTCATAATGCCAGGTTTGTACATTTACTTATTTCAATAATTTAGATGTCATAATGCCAGATTTGTACATTTACTTATTTCAATAATTTAGACGTCGTAATGCCAGGTTTGTACATTTACTTATTTCAATAATTTAGACATCATAATGTCAGGTTTGTACATTTACTTATTTCAATAATTTAGACGTCATAATGCCAGGTTTGTACATTTACTTATTTCAATAATTTAGACATCATAATGTCAGGTTTGTACATTTACTTATTTCAATAATTTAGATGTCATAATGCCTAGGTTTGTGCATTTACTTATTTCAATAATTTAGATGTCATAATGCCTAGGTTTGTGCATTTACTTATTTCAATAATTTAGACGTCATAATGCCAGGTTTGTACATTTACTTATTTCAATAATTTAGATGTCATAATGCCAGGTTTGTACATTTACTTATTTCAATAATTTAGACATCATAATGCTAGGTTTGTACATTAACTTATTTCAATAATTTAGACGTCGTAAAGCCAGGTTTGTACATTTATTTATTTCAATAATTTAGACATCTTAATGCCAGGTTTGTACATTTACTTATTTAATAATTTAGACATCATAATGCCAGGTTTGTACATTTACTTATTTCAATAATTTAAACGTCATAATGCCTAGGTTTGTGCATTTACTTATTTCAATAATGTAGACATCATAATGCCTAGGTTTGTGCATTTACTTATTTCAATAATGTAGACGTCATAATGCCAGGTTTGCACATTTACTTATTTCAATAATGTAGACGTCATAATGCCAGGTTTGTACATTTACTTATTTCAGTAATTTAGACGTCATAATGCTAGGTTTGTACATTAACTTATTTCAATAATTTAGACATCGTAATGCCAGGTTTGTACATTTACTTATTTCAATAATTTAGACATCTTAATGCCAGGTTTGTACATTTACTTATTTAATAATTTAGACATCATAATGCCAGGTTTGTACATTTACTTATTTCAATCATTTAGACGTCATAATGCCAGGTTTGTGCATTTACTTATTTCAATAATGTAGACATCATAATGCCTAGGTTTGTGCATTTACTTATTTCAATAATGTAGACGTCATAATGCCAGGTTTGCACATTTACTTATTTCAATAATGTAGATGTCATAATGCCAGGTTTGTACATTTACTTATTTCAGTAATTTAGACGTCATAATGCCAGGTTTGTACATTTACTTATTTCAGTAATTTAGACGTCATAATGCCGAGGTTTGTGCATTTACTTATTTCAATAATGTAGACGTCATAATGCCAGGTTTGTACATTTACTTATTTCAGTAATTTAGACGTCATAATGCCAGGTTTGTACATTTACTTATTTCAGTAATTTAGACATCATAATGCCAGGTTTGCACATTTACTTATTTCAGTAATGTAGACGTCATAATGCCTAGGTTTGTGCATTTACTTATTTCAATAATGTAGACGTCATAATGCCTAGGTTTGTGCATTTACTTATTTCAATAATGTAAACGTCATAATGCCTAGGTTGTGCATTTACTTATTTCAGTAATTTAGACGTCATAATGCCAGGTTTGCACATTTACTTATTTCAATAATGTAGACGTCATAATGCCTAGGTTTGTGCATTTACTTATTTCAATAATGTAGACGTCATAATGCCTAGGTTTGTGCATTTACTTATTTCAATAATGTAAACGTCATAATGCCTAGGTTTGTGCATTTACTTATTTCAATAATTTAGACGTCGTAATGCCTAGGTTTGTGCATTTACTTATTTCAGTAATTTAGACGTCATAATGCCTAGGTTTGTGCATTTACTTATTTCAATAATTTAGACGTCATAATGCCTAGGTTTGTGCATTTACTTATTTCAATAACTTAGACGTCATAATGCCTAGGTTTGTGCATTTACTTATTTCAATAATTTAGACATCATAATGCCTAGGTTTGTGCATTTACTTATTTCAGTAATTTAGACATCATAATGCCAGGTTTGTACATTTACTTATTTCAATAATTTAGACGTCATAATGCCAGGTTTGTACATTTACTTATTTCAATAATTTAGACGTCATAATGCCAGGTTTGTACATTTACTTATTTCAATAATGTGAATGTCATAATGCCAGGTTTGTACATTTACTTATTTCAATAATGTAAACGTCATAATGCCAGGTTTGTACATTTACTTATTTCAGTAATTTAGACGTCATAAAGCCTAGGTTTGCACATTCATTTACTCTCAACTTTACATATCATAAAGCCTAGGTTTGCACATTCATTTACTCTCAACTTTACATATCATAAAGCCTAGGTTTGCACATTCATTTACTCTCAACTTTACATATCATAAAGCCTAGGTTTGCACATTCATTTACTCTCAACTTTACATATCATAAAGCCTAGGTTTGCACATTCATTTACTCTCAACTTTACATATCATAAAGCCTAGGTTTGCACATTCATTTACTCTCAACTTTACATATCATAAAGCCTAGGTTTGTACATTCATTTACTCTCAACTTTACATATCATACAGCCTAGGTTTGCACATTCATTTACTCTCAACTTTACATATCATAAAGCCTAGGTTTGCACATTCATTTACTCTCAACTTTACATATCATACAGCCTAGGTTTGCACATTCATTTACTCTCAACTTTACATATCATAAAGCCTAGGTTTGCACATTCATTTACTCTCAACTTTACATATCATAAAGCCTAGGTTTGTACATTGATTTACTCTCAACTTTACATATCATAAAGCCTAGGTTTGTACATTCATTTACTCTCAACTTTACATATCATAAAGCCTAGGTTTGTACATTCATTTACTCTCAACTTTACATATCATAAAGCCTAGGTTTGTACATTCATTTACTCTCAACTTTACATATCATAAAGCCTAGGTTTGCTCATTCATTTACTCTCAACTTTACATATCATAAAGCCTAGATTTGCACATTCATTTACTCTCAACTTTACATATCATAAAGCCTAGGTTTGCACATTCATTTACTCTCAACTTTACATATCATAAAGCCCAGGTTTGCACATTCATTTACTCTCAACTTTACCTATCATAAAGCCCAGGTTTGCACATTCATTTACTCTCAACTTTACCTATCATAAAGCCTAGGTTTGTACATTTATTTACTCTCAACTTTACATATCATAAAGCCTAGGTTTGTACATTCATTTACTCTCAACTTTACATATCATAAAGCCTAGGTTTGCTCATTCATTTACTCTCAACTTTACATATCATAAAGCCTAGATTTGCACATTCATTTACTCTCAACTTTACATATCATAAAGCCTAGGTTTGCACATTCATTTACTCTCAACTTTACATATCATAAAGCCCAGGTTTGCACATTCATTTACTCTCAACTTTACCTATCATAAAGCCCAGGTTTGCACATTCATTTACTCTCAATTTTACCTATCATAAAGCCTAGGTTTGTACATTTATTTACTCTCAACTTTACATATCATAAAGCCTAGGTTTGTACATTCATTTACTCTCAACTTTACATATCATAAAGCCTAGGTTTGCACATTCATTTACTCTCAACTTTACATATCATAAAGCCTAGGTTTGCACATTCATTTACTCTCAACTTTACATATCATAAAGCCTAGGTTTGCACATTCATTTACTCTCAACTTTACATATCATAAAGCCTAGGTTTGCACATTCATTTACTCTCAACTTTACATATCATAAAGCCTAGGTTTGCACATTCATTTACTCTCAACTTTACATATCATAAAGCCTAGGTTTGTACATTCATTTACTCTCAACTTTACATATCATAAAGCCTAGGTTTGCACATTCATTTACTCTCAACTTTACATATCATAAAGCCTAGGTTTGCACATTCATTTACTCTCAACTTTACATATCATAAAGCCTAGGTTTGCACATTCATTTACTCTCAACTTTACATATCATAAAGCCTAGGTTTGTACATTCATTTACTCTCAACTTTACATATCATAAAGCCTAGGTTTGCCCTCTTAATCATCTCAGTGTCTTATAAATGATAAAGCCCAGGTTTTCACATTTATAATTATTGTGTTGCGCATAGTCATACTGTTTTTTCTTCTTCTTCTTCTTTGATCCTGAGCTGCTGACTGTCAAAGCAGTCAGTGGCCATCACATACATGCCTCACCTCAAAGATGAAAAACCTGTACAAAAAATGCAAAAACCCTGTACAAAGACCCACAAAACCTGTACAAAGACTGAAAAAACTTATCGAAAGAGTTAATTCATGTAAAAATATTTTCAATCGGCTGCATTATAATTGAGACATGCAGACTTTGCCTTTTAACACATTAACTACCGCGAGCCGGTGGGACCGGCTTATGAAATCTCTTCATTTGGACCGCGAGCCGCTCAGAGCGTCGATCTATGTTTAGTAATAAAACGAATGAAAAATGTACTGAAACACTTTCTGATCTGGTTCGAGATTTTAAGTTGCCACCGGAAAACAAATTCCCAAAGCATGGTTGTTGTAGAACACTGGAAAATTGATATTATGTTCATATTTTTCAACGTTTTGGGTTAGTTACCAAATCGGGTAAAACATTTACCGTGGCAACTAGTGACAGGACCACAAAAAATGCTTGTACATCTCCAATAATGGCTGAACAAGCTAGAACTTTGTTTCAACAATTAACTGATAGATCTAGCGACGAGGATAAGAGTGAAAACGGTGTGCACATTGATTGAAATAGTGATTTTGATAGTAGTGGGGTGCAAGCAGTGATGATAGTGAAAATATTGCAAGTCTTCGGCCATTGGAGGGTCGTGCAAAGACCTCAATTAGAGTTACAAATGGTGCAGGAAATAATGTAACTAAAGAAAGAAAACAACGGCAGCAAGTTAGTGAGGGTCAAACAACAAATAGTTTTTGTTTTGTCCCAACTCGTGAACCAGGTCTGCATGCAAATTTTGAGATTTTATGGAAGTGGTGTAGGTGTAATTATGTAAGCTACCAATAGTGTAAATATAAGTCAGTATGTCTGTCCTTGGGCTTGTTATTCATGTAATTGGATATACTACGCGATTATCACCTACAGAAAGGCATTAACTGCCTTAGAAACAAGTAACATGTTGGTAAGTTGATAATTTTAAAAAAAATTGAAACTTTGTTTGTCTTTCAATCAATTAATATTATTAATAATATTTACCATACTTTTAAACATAATTTTTTCAGTTTTTTGTATTAGTACATTCATTTATCTTTAAAATGGCGTATAATTCATAAAAATCTGTAAGCAATTATGAAAACTGCAGCTTAATTTGTGCATACACCTACAGGGTGAAAATTGGAACAAAATTTAATAACGCCACAGCGTGTTTTCCAATTCGGTAGTTAATGTGTTAAAGCAGGTCTTCACTTATTTAAAAACCCAAACAATAAGTGTCTGATTTTATTTTACACTGTAAAAATGATGGGATCATGTCAACATTTGGTCCATTTCTGCTCTTAACTATGACTAACAGACTGGGAAATCTTGTGTTCGATAGATGACTAACAGACTGGGAAATCTTGTGTTCGATAGATGACTAACAGACTGGGAAATCTTGTGTTCGATAGATGACTAACAGACTGAGAAATCTTGTGTTCGATAGATGACTAACAGACTGGGAAATCTTGTGTTCGATAGATGACTAACAGACTGGGAAATCTTGTGTTCGATAGATGACTAACAGACTGGGAAATCTTGTGTTCGATAGATGACTAACAGACTGGGAAATCTTGTGTTTGATAGATGACTAACAGACTGGGAAATCTTGTGTTCGATAGATGACTAACAGACTGGGAAATCTTGTATTTGATAGATGACTAACAGACTGGGAAATCTTGTGTTCGATAGATGACTACCAGACTGGGAAATCTTGTGTTCGATAGATGACTAACAGACTGGGAAATCTTGTGTTCGATAGATGACTAACAGACTGGGAAATCTTGTGTTCGATAGATGACTAACAGACTGGGAAATCTTGTGTTCGATAGAACCTTATCAAAGAATTCTGAGACACAGTAGTAAGGGATATGAGTTAGAAATCCTAAACCTGAACCTAACCCTAAACCTAACCCTGAACCTAACGGCGGTTTCTAATTATTTCAATAAATATTTGATGTAATTTTAAGAATAATAAAATCACGTTATCATATAAATTTTGTTTAAACTCAAAAGCTCATAATTTGCAATGAAAATATAAACTGGCGCTAGCGTAATTTATTCTCTACTGAACTTAAAAAATGAAAATAACTGTTTTAGCCAAATAAGCAGTTTTAAATACCCATATGACTTTAATGTCAGTCGTCAAAATGACAAACATTGATAGTTATTAATTATTTAATAAAAATACCAAGAGCTGACGCTCAGTGACAGTGGATCAAAGAAGAAGAATAAAAATAACTGACTGGATGATCGTAATAATGATATATCCACCAAAGACAAATCAGAATATTTCTAAAGAAAGAAAATTAAAAACTTAGAAGAGAAGTAACTCCAAAAAAAGTTTTCCAGGAGCTCTGATCGAGTAAAGATACAAATTTGCCTTGCTTTCGTAATGTTTGTTTTTCCAGTTTCATATTTCTTTTTATATTATTATTAAAATGTACATTTCTTACGCAGATTCTACAAGTTTTAGGGAAATCAAATAATATGTAGTGGTATCCACTAAAAAAAAAAAACATTTTTGCTTATGGCGACGTAATCATTGAAATAATCATTAGCGTGCTGGATGCCGTACACCTTAGCGAAAAATGAAGAATGAACGACACACCATGCGGACTCTCGCAAATCCTGCATCAATTGAAAAAAAGGCATTTTGACTTCATTGGTTGATTTTTTTATTCATGTGGTCTAACATCTCGCTGGAGCCACGGTAGTGCAGTGGTTAGTGCACTGGCTTCGTACCTCGGTGGTCTCTGGTTGGATTCCTAGATGAGGTGGGATTTTTTTAGACTGCAAACGGCTCCAGGGTCGACCCATCCTCATGAATTTGGTACCAGAGCAACTCTGTGAAGTTCAAGACGGCTGGCGTGATGCTGACCACATCACCTCTTGTGTGCCGATGGTCAAGAAAATATGGGCCTAACACCATATTCTCAATAGGCATATAACGGGATCCTTTACCCTTTTTTTTTTCAACATCTCACTGAATCTCTTACTTACTTACTTAGTCGTTCCCCTTCTACCGTGAGGTGTAGAGGTTTGGAAGAGAGAGCGCCAGACTATCCTATCGGCTGTCTTACTCCTGGCCTGGTTCCATTCTGGTCCTCAGTCCTTCAAAGATTGTCTAATGTTGTCCCAGCAGACTCTGGGTCATCCTGGGGTCTGTATCCCTGGCTCTTTGTTTCCGATGCTTGTCGTGGTAGCCGATCTTCTCCCATTCTGCAGACATGGCCAAACCATCTTAGTTGGGACTGTTCTACTTGGGTCTGCAGAGGGTGGGATTTTAGGCCTTGACATATTGTCTGGTTGCGGACCATGTCTCTTCTTGTTACTTCAACCACCTTCCTCAGATACCTCATTTCTGAGGTTTGGATCTGGCTTTTGTGGGTTGTAGTCATTGCCCATGACTTGCATCCATATGTCAAGACTGGGACATAGGTGGAGCGGTATACAGCCATCTTTGTTTTCTTACCAACCTCTCTCTTGCTGAGGAATCCTCGATTTATGGCCTGAAAAAGTCTCCCAGCTGCAGCTTTTCGAGTGGCCAACTCTTCTTTGATGCCTCCCTTTCGGTTTATAATAGCTCCAAGGTATTTAAAGTGGTTGACCTGCTCCAGGACCTGTTCTCCCAGCTTAATCTGATGTCTTCTTTCTTCTCGTGATATCGCCATGGATTTTGTTTTAGAGCTGCTTATGACCATCCCTCTCTTCTCCAGCTGTTCCTTCCAGACTTGCAGGTTGAATTGGAGATGTGCCTCTGATTTAGTAATCAGGGCAACATCATCAGCAAATGCCAGCTCTGAAAACAGACCTGTCTCATCTTCCAGTACCCCACTGAATACTTTCTTGTTCTCTCCTTACATGCCTTGATGACAGCGTCCATGAGGAGTATGAAAAGATAAGGTGACAGGATATCACCTTGTCTTACACCAGTGGTGGTCCTGAACTCTTCTGACTTACGGTTTGCTGTCCTCACATAATTTCTACAAGACTTGTAGAAGCTCTGTATAGCATGAATCAGAGGTGTCTGGAATGTTCTTCCTTGCCAAACAGTCCCAAAGTTTGCTCCAGGGGACCATATCAAACACCTTTTCAAGATCTATGAAACAAAGATGGATCTCACTCTTATACTCAAGGGCCTTTTCACTCAGCTGTCTGAGTGTGAAGATTAGGTCTTGAGTACTTCGGTTTGCTCAGAATCCGCACTGGACCTCATTCAATTGTGGCTCAGCTAGGCATCGGAGTCTCTGCTCTAGGATTCTAGAGTAGATTTTACCAGGTACACTGAGAAGGGATATGCCTCTATGGTTTCCACATTGTCGATTGTCACCCTTTTTGAAAATTGGTGTTATGAAGGCAATCTCCCAATCCTTTGGTATGGTCTTGTTGCACCACGCTGCCTGTAGGACCCTTCAGAGTAATAGGTCGCCTGATGCTCCCATGTACTTAACCATTTCTGGTGTTATACCATCATGCCCTGCTGCTTTGCCCATCTTGATTTTCTCCAGTACTGCCTTCAGTTCTCCCATCTTTATGTCATCTTCACCATCATTGGTTTTCTCTTCGGTGCTAGTGGTTATCACTTCTGATGCTTCACCATGCTCACCATCCAGGAGTTCTGAGAAATATTCTTTCCATCGTTCCATTACTTCCTTCGGGGCAGTAAGCAATTTGCCTTGCTTGTCCTTTATAAATTTGAGAGGGCATTGTTTTTCCTTCCTCATGTTCTTTAGGGTCTTACAGAAAAATTTCTGGTTTTCTTGCACTTCTTTTTCTAGCTTTTCTCCAATTCTTCCCAGGACTTCTGTTTTGCTGCTAGCACCTTATTGTCTGCTTCTATTCTGAGTGTCACATATTCTCTATATTTCTCCATTTGTCCTGTCGTGTTTTCAGCTCCTAAGTATTGTTTCCATGCCATTTTCTTCTCTCTTATTTTCTCTTTGACTTCCTCTGTCTACCAAGGTGTCCTCTTTCTCTTGTTCCCAAGTTGGACTTCACCACATGCTTCTGCAGCAGCTGTCTTTATGATGTCCTTTGAATTTAAGCCACAGGGTTTCCAAGTCATCAGGTTGTTCTTCTGTGCTGCTCACCGCTGCAGCAATAAGCCCCTGATGTCTGGTCTTAATTTCTGGCTCTCTCAGCTTGTAGGTCTTAATGCTCATTTCTCCCATTCTTTTACTTAGTTTCTTGCGTGATGTTGGGCAGTTCCTAGGCTGAGCAACTCTTTCAGTTGTTCTTTTGATTGTAAGCTGGTAGTGATCACTTCCAATCTCTGGCCCCCTCCAGACTTTAGCATCCCAGACATATTTGAATGAGCTCCTCCTAACAATGGCATAGTCGATCACTGACTTCTCATTCTTTGTTGGTTTACATCTAGTGTATGCATGTATGTGCTTATGGGGGAACTTTGTGTTTGTAATGATCAGATTCTGCTCACTGCAAATCTAAGGAGTCGCTTTCCATTGTCATTGAGAGTATCTTCTCCATATCTTCCGATAACTCCACCCCATCTAGCATGGTCATTTCCAACTCTGGCATTGAAATCTCCGAGTATGATAATTTCATCTAGGCAGTCATTCACTGTCCTTTGAAGCAGCTCGAAGAATTCCTCCTTGACCTCTGCTCTCTCATCCTCATTTGGCCCATACACTATGACCAGGTTGACTATGGTTTCTCCTTCTTTTAGTTTTACAACCATAATGCGCTCCGAGACAAAGTTCCATCCCTTGATACTATCTTTTTGGTTTTTGGCCACAATGCAACCCACGCCCCCTTCAGCTCTTTCAGACATGGGTACACCACTGTAGAGCAGCGTTCAGCCATCGAGATCCTTGACTCCTTGTCCTTTTTTCCTTGTTTCCATTATAGCCAGGATTTCTAGTTTTGCTTTCCTCATCTCTTCCACCAGCTCCTCTTCTTTCCCATTTATACTTTTTGTGTTCCAAGTTCCATAAGTCGTAGTCCATTCCAGTTCGTCGCCTTTAGAATCAGTCCGGTTTTCTCTCTTGTAGTTCTCGTAATCAAAAGTTTAAAGCAAACAGGTGATTGGCCTGCTGTGCCTTTGCATGGTGGAGGGGCTGCCTCCTTACGGCCTCCATGCAGGCCGCCCTCCTCCTTTTTCAACTGGGCTTGGGACTGGCTTAGGCGGAGTTCTCACTGAATCTCACGATGCAAATATCGGCTAAGGTGTGACGCAAGACGATCGATATATATATATTTAATAATTAGTAGGAAAAACCTGTACGGAAGTTTTGTACAGGGTGTACAAATCTGAAAATGCAAATTTCTTGTACAGCTTACGAGTCAACCATAGCACTTGGCATGTATGCCATCACACCATGTGATGTCATGTTGGGCAGCAGCAAACTGCTTCCACTTTGCTCGGGTGGTGGCCATCCTTCGTGCAGTGCCCCAGCTCTGGTTCATTCTTTGCATCTCGGCCTCCACATTTCTCCGCCAAGTTGTTTTTAGTCGACCTCTCTTTCACTTTCCCTCAGGGATCCATAGCATAGCTGTTCTTGTGATGGCATCAGGGTCTCCTCTGAGGACATGGCCAACCCATCGTCTGCCAGCTATGATTGTGTGCATATCCTCTTGGTTGCTCAGAGTAAGCAGTTCTTGCTTGGTGATGGCATTCAGCCTAAAGGTTCGAAGAATTTTCCTTAGGCAGATTGTGTGGAAAGAGGACAATTTTGACATTTCCTTCCCTGTTACTCTCCAGCATTTTGCACCATAGAGAAGCACAGAAGGCACACAGCTCTCATATAATCTTAATTTGGTGTTTGTGCTGTACGGAGAGGACTTCCAGATGTTGTTTAGACTAGCAAAGAATGTTTTTGCTTTATTCATTCTGTTGTTGATGTTTGCTTGTTCCGCCGTCTAGTGCTACTATACATCCTAGGTATGTAAATGTGTTTGTCTGTTCCAGCTTCTGGTTTCTTAATGTTATGGGCTCAGGATTGCTCACATTGAGTGTCATGACGTCAGTCATCTTTAGATTGATGTTCAGAGCCACCTGCTGGCTATACTTATTCAGTCTGTTTTTTCTTGAATGTGTTGATGTGAATGTGCGAGTAGAGAGGTGTCATCTGCCTATTCCAGATCTTCCAGTGTAGTAAACATTATCCATCTTATTCCTCTTAGACTGCCCTCTGTTGTCTGGCACATCACCCAGTCTATAACTGTCAAAAATAAAGTAGTTGATAAGAGGCATCCCTGTCATACTCCTGTCTTCACCTCACGTAAAGTTAAAATAGAGGCTTTTTATGATGGAAACAATGCAGCTGGAATTCCATAAGCCCTCAGTATTTTCCATAGGCTGTCCCTGTGTATGCTGTCAAAAGCCTTTTCAAAATCAACAAAGTTAATGTATAGCTGTGTCTGCCATTCTGAGCACTGCTCTATGATGTTCCTGAGGTGATTATATGATCTGCACATCTTCTGTTCTTTCTGAATCCTACTTGTTCTTTTCTCAATTTACAGTCAACTGCTTTTGAAATTCTCTGGTTAATTATCTTGCCTAGTATTTTACTGGGAACTGAGAGGAGAGTAATCCCTTTCCAGTCATTGCAGTCTGCAATGTCGCCTTTCTTGAGCAATTTGACAATTATTCCTTTATTCCACTCTGTTGGTGTTTTTTCTGTTTTCCAGACTTGTGCAAATACTCAGCATTTAAATTGTCGTGGCCAGAAGCTTTTCCATTCTTTGTGCTGATGTTTAATGCCGCCAATCACTTGTGATAAGTGTTTCACACTGGCATGGTGTATTACAGGTGCAAGTTTGTATCCGCACATAGATTCGTTTGTGTCTGTTAGTGTGTGTCCGTAAAGCCAGTACGTGAATATTGTAGTTAATTATTAACTACGGGCAATGTTAGCCTAAGTTTTATGTCAATATGCTTGACAGTGTGTTTGATATTCAGGACTTGTGGAACAGTGTAAATAAATGTTATAGAACTGTAACCAGTGGCTTTGGATTAATTCTTACGTGTATGAGCCATTGTGAATTATCCATTTACATGCCACACCCATAATATAGTACCTGTGACAAACCTTTTGATAGCTGTGATGATTTCTTCCCTTCGCGGAATGTCTGTATTTACATCTAGATCGTTTTCAGCCTCAGGAACATTCAGCTGCGTCTCAGGTGGTTCCTTATTCAGTGTTTCTCTGAAGTGCTCTGCCCATCTTGTTTCCTGCCCCTGTGCTGTGGTGATGAGGTTTCCTTGCTTATCTCTTACTAATGTGATATTTTTTACACCCCGTTTTCCACTGATGGTTTTAGTTATTTTATATGTTGCGCTTTGTTCATTTCTCAGTGCTGCCTCTTCTGCCTGTCTTGCAAGGAACTTCCTTTCATATTGTTTCTTCAGTCTAATTTTAAAAAGCTGGTAATTTTCATTTTAGTGGCTGGAGGGGGATGTTTGAGTCTTGTCATGGCTGACAGTTGTAACTACCAATAAATACTTGCACATTTTTTCTCTGGTTTTTTTTTCTGACAGGGCCCAAATCTTGTCATGGCTGACAGTTGTAACTACCAATAAATACTTGCACATTTTTTCTGTTTTTTTTTCTGACAGGGCCCAAATCTTGTCATGGCCAACAGTTGTAATAGTGTCACATTTTTTCTGACAGGGCCCGAATCTTATCTAACAACAACAGTTGTAATAGCGTCACATTTTTTCTGACAGGGCCTGAATCTTGTCATAGTCGACAGTTGTAACTACCAAAAAATACTTTCCCATTTTTTTTTTTACAGGGCCCGAATCTTGTCAGAGAAAGGTCTACCTGCCATAGAACATTACATGTTTGAGGAGCATGACATGTTGAGACGTGCTGCCACAGAGTGCATCTGTAACATGGTCATGAGTGACAAGGTCATCCAACCACATTCTTTTCTTTTCTCCTCAACCTATCTACATTTGTTTGTTTTGTTTCCTCCTCAACCAGTCTACATTTGTTTTGTTTCCTCCTCAACCTGTCTACATTTGTTTGTTTTGTTTCCTCCTCAACCTATCTACATTTGTTTGTTTTTTTCTCCTCAATAAACAAATATTTGTTTTGTTTTCTCCTCAACCTATCTACAATTTTATCCACAACTATTGCCACTATGCCAAGTTGACATAAAAGGCAACTAAGAACATAGATGCCAATCCCCAGAGATGAAATACCTGTACAGAAATCTGAAATACCTGTACATAAATCCGAAAAACATAAAAAAAATTAATTTTTTTAAAGAACCATTCAAGGAAAAAAAAAGCCACACATCTACCATTGTGTTCTTTGAGATGGTAGACTTTGCGCACTGACGTTTTTAGCCAAATTAAATTACAAAGGGTTAATAATTAGGCGAAAACTTGTACAGAAAGCATGCATGGCTGTATTGATCTGAAAATTAGACAAACTTGTACAGAATACAGGTAACCTACACAAATTGGCATGTATGTAAGGGGTGCAGTGGAATTCATTGTCCTCTTGTATAAATTCCAGGGTTAGACAATGAACCAAGATCCTGAAGCACCTCCATGCATTGCATCCTGGAAACAGGCAACCTTCATGTTGTCTACCCAACACTCAAGATTGAGTATACACACCAGAGATGCCCAGCATCATGATTCTCCCTGTAGTGAAACATGCTGAGAACAAAGATTGAGTATACACACCAGAGATGCCCAGCATCATGATTCTCCCTGTAGTGAAACATGCTGAGAACAAAGATTGAGTATACACACCAGAGATGCCCAGCATCATGATTCTCCCTGTAGTGAAACATGCTGAGAACAAAGATTGAGTATACACACCAGAGATGCCCAGCATCATGATTCTCCCTGTAGTGAAACAAGCTGAGAACAAAGATTGAGTATACACACCAGAGATGCCCAGCATCATGATTCTCCCTGTAGTGAAACATGTTGAGAACAAAGATTGAGTATACACACCAGAGATGCCCAGCATCATGATTCTCCCTGTAGTGAAACATGCTGAGAACAAAGATTGAGTATACACACCAGAGATGCCCAGCATCATGATTCTCCCTGTAGTGAAACATGCTGAGAACAAAGATTGAGTATACACACCAGAGATGCCCAGCATCATGATTCTCCCTGTAGTGAAACATGCTGTGAACAAAGATTGAGTATACACACCAGAGATGCCCAGCATCATGATTCTCCCTGTAGTGAAACATGCTGAGAACAAAGATTGAGTATACACACCAGAGATGCCCAGCATCATGATTCCCCCTGTAGTGAAACATGCTGAGAACCTAGCATTGCACCCTATGCTTAGGGTAATCACTTTTACCTTGTTGGCTGCTCACAATGAATAGATGACAGGCGAGGGGATCTGGGAAATGGCTCTATGCAGGATTAAATGATTCCGTGGGAGAGACCAGAACCAGAGTGTGGTGTGTTAGTCCTCACATATTTAAAGACATACTCCTATCTACCCATGCAGTCTGTATTGTTAGAGTTTTATCTATCTACCCATACAGTCTGTACTGTAAAGAGTTTTATCTATCTACCCATACAGTCTGTAATGTTAAGAGTTTTATCTATCTACCCACACAGTCTGTACTGTTAAGAGTTTTATCTATCTACCCATACAGTCTGTACTGTTAAGAGTTTTATCTATCTACCCATACAGTCTGTGCTGTTAAAGTTGTATCTATCTATCTACCCATACAGTCTGTACTGTTAAAGTTTTATCTATCTACCCATACAGTCTGTGCTGTTAAAGTTGTATCTATCTATCTATCTACCCATACAGTCTGTACTGTTAAAGTTTTATCTATCTACCCATACAGTCTGTGCTGTTAAAGTTGTATCTATCTATCTACCCATACAGTCTGTGCTGTTAAAGTTGTATCTATCTATCTACTCATACAGTCTGTACTGTTAAAGTTTTATCTATCAACCCAAACAGTCTGTACTATTAAAGTTTTATCTATCTACCCAAACAGTCTGTACTGTTAAAGTTTTATCTATCTACCCAAACAGTCTGTACTTGTTGCTGTCTATTTGGCATATATGTTTAAAGACATCAACCTGTTAATTATTTTGATAGTCTAAGAAAGGGAACTGGTGATTTACATTAGTGACAGGTTTGATTTGTGGTTATCTTCCCCTTGTCTTATGTTGACCTGTGGCGGGGAAGGTCTTGAATTGTTGTCACGTCTTAAGTCACTATTCACATGACCATATACGAAGCGGCTTTGCCTCTCGCTTGAGGAAACGCCCTGTACTCTGTGTTAGTTTCGCTCAGGTCTGTGCTTGTTTGCACATGCGCAGGTTTTGGCGCAAAGACCGGGAGACTTCCGTCTTGGCAGTGTACCCTGGGCGTTGTGATCGGACAGAGGTCCGAAGATTTTTCCTTGCCATCTGTTCGGGGATTTGGAAGTTCATTGTATGACTGAGATGTCATCTTTCCTTCCCCTAGTTAATTCTGTATGCCAGGAATGGCAGTGTTGTGTTTAGTGTTTTATAGGATTCTGAAACAAGGTAATAGAGTCATTTTTGATCTTCTCGTATGCCTAGGTTAGAGAAGTACATTTGATTACCTTAAGGCGACATGTTGAACAGAGCTCACAGCTGATATGTTATATAGAGCCCCATTATTGGTGCTTGATACGGGAACCAAGACCAAGTTGTCTTTTGAACATTAGAAGCCCAGAGAAAGTTATCTACTTGAGTAACCCGCTATACAAGCGGTAGGATTGGCAGGAATATGTACACGGAAGGATAAAACACTAAGGTTACCTTATATTTGAGGCCCGCTACTTGCGGCCTGATGCTGTCGCCATAGAGGCCCGTTGTTACGGCCTTTATTCTTCATGAGAAGAAGTGCCTGGCATGTGATGCCAGAAGAAGTCACAGCCTTTTGTTAGGCAATTGAAACCGCCTTTCCCGTGCGGTATATTTGCAAAAGGGGTACCTGACGGGTTCTGTCAGGGTACCAGAACTTCAGTATATGAAAGCAGAACGTAGATTGACAGGCTATTATTGTTGGCACCATATATCTGAGTTGATGCAAAGTGTTAACCATCATTACCATCATATAATGTCCATGATTCTTGTGCCATTGACTGTGTCGTCCAGACTATCGTACGTCGTATAATAAATATTGTGAAATGTCAGAAGTATTACCTACCTTCACTGACTTCTGCATGTGGGTGAGTGGGTTCAGTGTATAGCTGTCCAAGAGCCTAAACGCATTCATCTACACCCACACTTACCACATCATCCCATATCATATTCCAAGTACTACACGCCTGAAGACATGTATGCTGTTTGTGCGAATGTATTCATTACACCCTGGCAGCGCCTCACGCTGGTGACCTAGATATACACCGCAACATTGGACTGTCCAGGTGATAAAATGACACGCCCACTCTACCAAAGTTTACATCACGAACAAACAGACTTTTACAGTACTGTTAAAGTTTTATCTATCTACCCAAACAGTCTGTACTGTTAAAGTTTTATCTATCTACCCAAACAGTCTGTACTGTTAAAGTTTTATCTATCTACCCAAACAGTCTGTTCTGTTAAAGTTTTATCTATCTACCCATATCGTCTACTGGTCTGGTTTTTGTTTTACTCTAGACTAGGACGAATATTGAATCAGTGTGGACAGATTTTTCTGATTGAAATGTGCACACTTATGTTCATAGAACATTGGCTATGTAAACATTACTCCCTGACTTTTTTCAGGTCCAAGAAATCTATGAGGGAGACAATGATAGAGTCAAGATTCTAGTTCTGTTCTCTGGAGAAGATGATCTCCACCTGGTGAGAGCTGCTACTGGAGCCCTTGCTGTCTTATCTGCCAGACCAGCTGTGTGCAGAAAAATTGTGCAGGTAGGTTTGTTACTGTCTGTGATAGCTGTGTTTGTGACAGCTGTGTTTGTTACTGTCTGTGGCAGCTGTGTTTGTTACTGTCTGATAGCTGTGTTTGTTACTGTCTGTGGCAGCTGTGTTTGTTACTGTTTGTGACAGCTGTGTTTGTTACTGTCTGTGGCAGCTGTGTTTGTTACTGTCTGTGATAGCTGTGTTTGTTACTGTCTGTGATAGCTGTGTTTGTTACTGTCTGTAACAATTGTGTTTGTTACTGTCTGTGATAGCTGTGTTTGTTACTGTCTGTAACAATTGTGTTTGTTACTGTCTGTGACAGCTGTGTTTGTTACTGTCTGTGATAGTTGTGTTTGTTACTGTCTGTGACAGCTGTGTTTGTGGCAGCTATGTTTGTTACTGTCTGTGACAGCTGTGTTTGTTACTGTCTGTGATAGTTATGTTTGTTACTGTCTGTGATAGTTATGTTTGTTACTGTCTGTGATAGCTGTGTTTGTGGCAGCTGTGTTTGTTACTGTCTGTGGCAACTGTGTTTGTTACTGTCTGATAGCTGTGTTTGTTACTGTCTGTGACAGCTGTGTTTGTTACTGTCTGACATCTGTGTTTGTTGCTGTCTGTGACAATTGTGTTTGTTACTGTCTGTGACAGCTGTGTTTGTTTCTGTCTGCGATAGCTGTGTTTGTTACTGTCTATGGCAGTTGTGTTTGTTACTGTCTGTGACAGCTGCGTTTGTTACTGTCTGTGAAAGCTGTGTTTGTGACTGTCTATGGCAGCTATAATTGAAAATGTGGGTTAGTTGTTATATTTGTACACTTGTAAATGAGACCTCAGGGGTGGTAGTTATATAGACTGTACACATGTAAAGGAGACCGACGAGGTGGTATTTATATAGACTGTACACATGTAAGGAAACCTCAGATGTGGTAGTATATAGACTGTACACTTGTAAAGGAGACCTCAGGTGTTGTAGTAATATGTTCCAAACACATATAAAGGAGACCTCAGGGGTGGTAGTTATATAAAACCGATTCTAGTAACAACAAAACTGATTCTAGTAACAACAAAACTGATTTTAGTAACAACAAAACTGATTCTAGTAACAACAAGTAGGTCATTTTCTTCAGCATGTGCAGCATTAGGTACAACACAACAGCCAATACAAATTCCTCTGTAGTCTTACATTTGATGTACACCATCTATGGTCAGCTCTTTGTTGACATATCTGGCAGTTCACTATCTCACCTTTTAAAATGACTTGTTTAGTATCTCAAATGATATGTTTAGTATCTCACCTTTTAAAATATGTTTAGTATCTCACCTTTTAAAATATGTTTATTATCTCACCTTTTAAAATATGTTTAGTATCTCACCTTTTAAAATATGTTTATTATCTCACCTTTTAAAATGACTTGTTTAGTATCTCAAATGATATGTTTAGTATCTCACCTTTTAAAATATGTTTAGTATCTCACCTTTTAAAATATGTTTATTATCTCACCTTTTAAAATATGTTTAGTATCTCACCTTTTAAAATATGTTTATTATCTCACCTTTTAAAATATGTTTATTATCTCACCTTTTAAAATATGTTTAGTATCTCACCTTTTAAAATATGTTTATTATCTCACCTTTTAAAATATGTTTATTATCTCACCTTTTAAAATATTAGTATCTCACCTTTTAAAATATGTTTAGTATCTCACCTTTTAAAATATGTTTAGTATCTCACCTTTTAAAATATGTTTAGTATCTCACCTTTTAAAATAAAATGTTCAGTATCTCACCTTATTAAAACAATATGTTCAGTACCTCACCTTATTAAAACAATATGTTCAGTATCTCATTGACTTCAGTGACATTGACAGCTTGTCTCTGTTTTAGTTAGTGATCAAGTTTTACATTAATAAAACCGGGCTGGTATGAAAATGCTATTAATCAGCTGTTATTTTGTCATCGTGAAGATGTGTGTGTGTGCCTGTTCAATGCTGTCACTTGGTGATCCTCTGTGTTAACCTTTTTGACATATTATTTCTATTTCTTTGTTCATTCTACCATCTTCTGTGATATGCTTCCTAGAAACATGAAGCTTTTGACTTGTTTAATGAAGGTACTTTTGTGACCTGGTTCTTGAGTGGGCTTGGATTTTGTGACCTGGTTCTTGAGTGGGCTTGGATTTTGTAACCTGGTTCTTCAGTGGGCTTGGATTTTGTGACCTAATTCTTGAGTGGCCTCTGATTTTGTTACCTGATTCTTGAGTGGGCTTGGATATTGTGACCTGGTTCTTAAGTGAGCTTGAATTTTGTGACCTGATTCTTGAGTGGGCTTGAATTTTATGACCTGGTTCTTGAGTGCGCTTGGACTTTATGACTTGATTCTTGAGTGGGCTTGAATTTTGTGACCTGATTCTTGGGTGAGCTTGAATTTTGTGACCTGGTTCTTGAGGGCTTGAATTTTGTGACCTGGTTCTTGAGTGGGTTCACATTTTGTGACCTAGTTCTTGAGTGGATGGATGTTGTGACCTGGTTCTTGAGTGGACTTGGATTCTGTTACCTGGTTTTTGAGTGGACTTGGATTTCTGCTGGCCTTCAAGGCTTTAGATGTTGACATGCTGATTCCATGTCTCGCATGTATTTCTGTGTTTGTCTGTGTATACATGGCATATTTCTATGACCTAGACTTGCATAATGTGAACCATTGACTGTCTGTGTGTGTGTTTGCAGGTGAAGTCATGGTTAGACATACTACAAGTCCACACCATCAGCGAGTTGCCAGATATCCAGCATCGAGCTTGCCACATTGTCATGAACATTGTGATAGCAGACAAAAGTCTGGCCAGCTTGGTGGTTGAAAGTCCCATGTTAGAAATTTTGATAGCAGTCTCCAAACAGAAAGACCCTGAAGCAGAAATGGCAGCTAAAGCTGCTCAGAGTGTAAGTAATGGATGCCTAATGTTTTTATTTTCAGTGGTATATTGTTCTAGGCACACATTTATAACACTAGAACTGGTGTCTTATACTCAAGTGGGAACTGAGTTCACTAGAACAGGGGTCTTATACTCATGTGGGCACTGAGTTCACTAGAGCAGAGGTCTTATACTCATGTGGGTACTGAGTTCACTAGAACAGGGGTCTTATACTCATCTGGGCACCAAGTTCACTAGAACTGGTGTCTTATACTCATGTGGGTACTGAGTTCACTAGAACAGAGGTCTTATACTCATGTGGGTACTGAGTTCACTAGAACACTGATATTTTTATACCACATTCACTTACATACGTAGCTAAGTTATCTTCTACCATTGTCAAACACTCTTGCACTGTAATGTTTTATACAACATTCACTTACATACGTAGCTAAGTTATCTTCTACCATTGTCAAACACTCTTGCACTGTAATGTTTTATACAACATTCACTTACATACGTAGCTAAGTTATCTTCTACCATTGTCAACTGTAATGTTTTATACCACATTCACTTACATACGTAGCTAAGTTATCTTCTACCATTGTCAAACACTCTTGCACTGTAATGTTTTATACAACATTCACTTACATACGTAGCTAAGTTATCTTCTACCATTGTCAACTGTAATGTTTTATACCACATTCACTTACATACGTAGCTAAGTTATCTTCTACCATTGTCAAACACTCTTGCACTGTAATGTTTTATACAACATTCACTTACATACGTGGCTAAGTTATCTTCTACCATTGTCAAACACTCTTGCACTGTAATGTTTTATACCACATTCACTTACAAACGTAGCTAAGTTATCTTCTACCATTGTCAAACATTCTTGCACTGTAATGTTTTATACAACATTTACTTACATACGTAGCTAAGTTATCTTCTACCATTGTCAAACACTCTTGCACTGTAATGTTTTATACAACATTTACTTACATACGTAGCTAAGTTATCTTCTACCATTGTCAAACACTCTTGCACTGTAATGTTTTATACAACATTCACTTACATATGTAGCTAAGTTATCTTCTACCATTGTCAACTGTAATGTTTTATACCACATTCACTTACATACGTAGCTAAGTTATCTTCTACCATTGTCAAACACTCTTGCACTGTAATGTTTTATACAACATTCACTTACATACGTGGCTAAGTTATCTTCTACCATTGTCAAACACTCTTGCACTGTAATGTTTTATACCACATTCACTTACAAACGTAGCTAAGTTATCTTCTACCATTGTCAAACATTCTTGCACTGTAATGTTTTATACAACATTTACTTACATACGTAGCTAAGTTATCTTCTACCATTGTCAAACACTCTTGCACTGTAATGTTTTATACAACATTTACTTACATACGTAGCTAAGTTATCTTCTACCATTGTCAAACACTCTTGCACTGTAATGTTTTATACAACATTCACTAGACAGCCTACAAGTTTCCAAAAACAGACCGCTGAAGCAACCCCTCCTAGCCCCCTCTTCCCCACTATAGGATAGGTCTTGTGTTTTTTGAGTCAATATAGAGCAGGGGTGTCCAACATACGGCCCTCGGGCCAGATTCCGCCTCCCCAAGGGGCTCACTCTGGCCCTTCAGCGACTTAAAAATTCCAGTACACACAGAGAAAAATTCTAGCACTCCAACTCACTTATTAAAAATTCTTAGCAGGGCACAAAAATATTAGTTTCCCTTTTCAAATCAAACATGAGGTCGTCAAGAGCGAGTGAGAAAAGGACAATTGATAATTAATGTCGTGTTTTCAAAGCTAGTAGGACAGAAAAGTTCTACGCTTGTAGGACAGAATAGTTCTACGTTGTTGAGCATAATGGATGTTTTTTATGTTAATTTGTCAGGAAACAGTAGCAATATTCAAAGAATACAATATCAAAAGACACTACAGCATGAAACACTCCACTCAGTATGACGGTCTCATCAGTCAGGTTAGAGCTGATCGCACTAACTCTCTCAGACAAAACATTGTACAACAATAGTTTTTTAAAGTATCACATTAGAGTTCAGAAGCAGCAACCAAGTTAAGTTTTTTTTAATAACTGAAGAAATAGCAAGAAGAGACAAGAATCTTGCTTGACCTTTTTTTACATCCGTTCCGGATAATAACTTCATGGTTGCAAATATCAGCCTTTCATGAAACACCATTCAAAGAAGGAAAGATGACTTGGCATCAGATAAGTGATGGAACATGTTGTTGCTTCAGTAAACTTCATACGATCCAAGTGACTTAGTCACAGACAGTTTCAATCTTTTTGTGAAGAGATATGATCTGATCATAATGATCTCATTTATTTCAGTCGTCTTTCGTTGGCTGACTAGAGCTGCTACACTTGCCAGATTCTGGTCTCTACATGATGAAATCAAAGAATTTATGAGGAAAAATTTAACTTTTTTGGAAGACGTGTATCGACATTTTTATTTAAAGTCCGGCACCTGAGGACTTCCAAAACTGGCAATGTGGCCCACTAGTTTAACACATTAACTATCGAATTGAAAAACACTCTGTGGCGTAATTAAATTTTGTTGCTATTTTCATTCTATAGGTGTAGGGGATTTAATCTTAGTTTTCTTAATTTTTTACAGATTTTAATGAATTATATGTCATTTTGATGATAAATGAATGTACTATTGCCTAAAGCTGGTCAAAGGAAAGTTTACTTAAAATGGTAGATATTGTTAGTAATAGAAAATGATTGACAGACAAAAATCATTTTAAATTTGTTTTCAAATTATCCTTATGTTCAAATTGCTTGTTTCTAAGGTAGGTAATACCTTTCTCTTGGTCATTATTATGTAGTATATCCAATAACAAGAAAAACAAGCCTAACAACACACACACTGACTAATATTTACACTATTGGTAACTTACATTATCACACTTATGACACTTCCAAAACAATGTCAGAAATTTTTTCCCCATTTTCACCCAGTAGGTGTTTGGAGAAATTAAGCTGAAGGTTTATTACTTTTAAACAGATTTTTATGAATTCTGTGTCATTTTGAAGACAGATGAAGGTACTATTGCAACAAGCTGAAAACTGTATGTTTAATTAGAATGGTAGATATTATCAATAATATACTGTCTAACAAAAGAAACCTGTCACATCTTGTATTTTGTTCTCAATAAATGTGCATCGATAAATTGATAAAGCAAACATGGCAGTTCGATAAGGGATTTATGTCCTGAAAGAAATTAGGTTACAAAACAAAAATGTAGTAATCGAGTGTCACGTGGTCGTACCTTAAAGAAGTGCGGTGTTCAAAACAAAAATCACAAACTCAGTAACGAATGTGACCACCACGTGACTTGCACCACTGTACTGTAGCGACGTCTCATGGAGAGTTCCAAACGTCTGATCTGGTCTTCTTGGATGTTGTTCCATGCCCCAGTAAGCGCTGTATACAACTGGTCCAAGGTCACTGGCTGATAATGGAGGGTGGGCACCCTTCTGCTCACATGGTCCCAGAGATGTTCAATGGGATTCAAGTCAGGGAACAACTGGCCAAGGGTCGACAATGTTCACATTAGCTGCATTGAGGTAGTCTAGGGCTGCTACTGCTCTGTGAGCCGAGGCATTGACCTGCATGTAAATTAGGCCTGGTTCATGTTGGTGAAGGAACAGCAGAGCGTGTGGCTGCAGTACGTCACGAATGCAGTGATTGGCGGTCAGGGTTCCTTCAATTCTGACAAGATTTGTTCTGTGCTCAGCGGTAATAGCCCACCCCCCCAATATATCCAATGGCAAGAAAAACAAGCCCAAGAACATACACACTGGCTAATATTTACACTATAAGTAAGTAACTTACACCTACACACTTCCAAAAAATCTCAGACATTTTGTTCCCATTCTCACCCTGGAGAAATTAAGCTGTAGTTTTCTTAATTATTTACAGGTTTTTATGAACTCTTGTTTGTGATTTTGAAGGTAAATGAATGTTCTATTGCAACAAGCTGAAAATGATACGTTTACAAAGTATGGGAATATTATCAAAAATTTAAAATGATAGGACAAAAAAAAATTATTTAAAATATTTTTTTTTAAATTATCCACTTACCTTCAACTTGGTTGTTCCTAAGACAGTTCATGCCTTTGTCTTGGTGATTACCATGTAGTATATCCATTGAAAACAAAAACAAGCTTAAGACCACACACACTAGCTAATATTTACACTATTAATGACTTACATTATCACACCTACACCACTTCCAAAAAATCTCAGAAAGTTTTAATAAATAGCACCTTTGAGAAAACACAACATCTATAACTTATTTACAGTATGTCAGTGTCTTTAATGAGTTACAGATGATGGATCATGTGTATAGTACAACCTAAAACAGTTCTTTGGATGTAGATGAGGCTTTTTGGGGCAACCGATGCAATACAAAATTTTTTGGGCTCGTTTCGCAGGTGTTGAGCACACTACACAGTTCCTATCTTTGTCTGTGTGATCCACAACGTGCTTTGCACCCTCAAATCTTTTAACTTTGTTTCCTACTAAAAATTTCCTACCTTTCTTGTTGCCAGTGGTGGCTACTAGATCAGGTGGAGTTATGGAGGCAGCCTTCTCTGTCAGCTGATCGATCAATTTATCTTTCAAAATTTTCAGTGACACCGACTTCTCATCAGCATGACTGAGGGTTTATAATATATGGGCATTTACCTAGGACACCTATAATCCAGTGGAAAATTTTCTTCCACCATTTTCTAGTTTTTCTTTGGAAATTGCCATAGTAAGCTACCATTTAATCATTGTGGTCAAATCCATTCATGCAAAAATTGTACCGGTGTACTAGTTTGGGTTTTTCGACTAAGTTGTGACGTCGAGTTGTGACTAGCACCATTTCAACTGATGTTTCAGTGGACACAACAATACTTGGTTTCTTTGCCTTTTTGTCTCGCCAAGCAACATATATCTGAGATCCATCACTATTTTTGTACCACCTGGCTTCTCGATGCTGGAGGGAGAGGTCTTCAGTTTAAGGGGAAAGTTTTTTCTGTTGATGTTGACTGTGCCAGTATAATGAATGCCCCT
Organism: Oreohelix idahoensis; assembly: GCA_024509875.1. Lineage (NCBI taxonomy): Eukaryota > Metazoa > Mollusca > Gastropoda > Stylommatophora > Oreohelicidae > Oreohelix > Oreohelix idahoensis. Next base: position 1,101,197 of record JAMPIV010001472.1, read on the forward strand.
ACTCAACAGATAGGTTATCAGTGTATCCACAGTGTAGTATCTGTCAGCAAATACATGGTGGCCCTTCCCAATTCCTTGTAGCAAGAAATCAAATATCTTCACCTCCTGACTTGTAGAGCCATTAGCAAGTACATATGATGTATTTTTCCTAACCGGTGTCAATACCTTGTCCGAGGTATGGCAGCTTGCATACACTGGATACCACCAGAGCTTTGCCAGCTGGAGTTTTACTCCTGGAAGGTTCTACCAAGCTGGACAGGTTTGCGCGGGCAGGGGTCAGACTAAAGCAGACACCCTGGTCCTCCAGGTTGGGGGTTTTAGCATAGGGCTGACACCCCTGTCTATGTAAAAAGAAATGAAGTTACGGAAACGACAACAAATGAACAAACTTTGCTGTGGGACGGACATCCGGAGTCTGAGGCTTGTATGACTGTCAGTGGTGAAAGCCGAAAGGAAGCCACTGACACGAAAACGGATGTCCTGACCGCAAAACGTGAAACAAGAATAGGATTTTAGAATGTCAGGACAATGAATGAGACGGGTAAACTAAAACAGGTCACAGCAGAAATGAGAAACTATAGATTACACATTCTAGGGATAAGCGAGAGCAGATGGACAGGGGCAGGAAAAGTTAAAACAGCAACAGGAGAAACAGTACTTTACTCTGGAAGAGAGGATGGACAGCACAATGAAGTTGTAGCCATTATTCTACAGAAAGGAATAGAAAGGACATTACTGGAATGGAAACCCGTCAACAACAGACTGATAAGAATAAGATTGAGAGGGAGATTCACCAACACTACAATAATACAATGCTACGCCCCAACAAATGACAGTGATGAAGAGGTCAAGGATGAATTCTACCAACGACTGCAGAAAGAAATGGAAGACAGACCTAGATACGATCTTATCGTAGTAATGGGAGACCTCAATGCGAAAGTTGGAACACACAATACATATAATGAAAGAGTAATGGGGAAATGTGGCAGCGGAACAGCAAACGAAAATGGGGATAAATTAATAAGTTTCTGTAGCATTAACAACCTGGTCATTGGAGGAACACTTTTCCCACACAAAGAAATTCACAAATTAACATTGGAATCACCAAATGGTCAGGACAAAAACCAGATAGACCACATTATGATTAACGGTAGATGGAGACATGCATTAAAAGATGTGAAGGTAAGAAGAGGTGCAGATGTGGGAAGTGATCACCATTTAGTAGTAGCACAACTGAAAGTGAAACTAAGAACGGCTGGACCAACTGTAACTACACAGAAAAGGTTTGACATCAGCAAATTGAAGGACACCCTTACCAGAAAAGCTTTTGTGGCTGATATAAAGAAGCGATATCAATTTGCCAAAAGTCAGGAAAAGACATTGACTGATGATATAGACTAGAAATTCAACACCATTTCAACAATATATAAGGAAAGCAGCAAATCATGCTTGGGATTCCAGGAAAGGAAGAAGCAAGACTGGATAACACCAGAAACATTAAACACAGTAACGATGAGAAAGGAAATGAAAAGAAAGAAAACAGAAGCAAAGTCCCCCAGATTAAAGCAACTATATAGCGAACAGTACAGTCAGCTGGACAAGGAAGTTAAACACCAAACCTGAGCCAACAAAAGGAATTTCCTAGACGATGACAGCAGAGGGACAGGAAACAAGATGGGCAGAGCATTTCAGAGAAACTCTGAACAAGGAACCACCAGAGACACAATTGAATGTTCCTGAGGCTGAAAATGATCTAGATGTTAATACAGACATTCCACGAAAAGAAGAAATCATCACAGCAATCAAAGGGTTAAAGAATGGAAAAGCTCCTGGCCATGATAACTTAAATGCAGAGCTATTTAAGACAGACCCTGGCCTAGCAGCAGAACTATTAGAACCACTATTTGCACAAGTGTGGAAAACAGGGACAACATCAACGGAGTGGAATAAAGGAATAATTGTCAAATTGCCCAAGAAGGGAGATCTTGCAGACTGCAATAATTGGAGAGGAATCACTCTTCTCTCAGTTCCCAGCAAAATACTAGGCAGGATAATTATACAGAGAATTTCAAAAGCAGTAGACCACAAACTGAGGAAAGAACAGAAGATGTGTAGATCATATATTTACCCTCAGAAACATTATAGAGCAGTGCTCAGAATGGCAAAGACAGCTGTACATTAATTTCGTTGATTTTAAAAAGGCTTTTGACAGTATACATAGGGACAGTTTATGGAAAATACTGAGGGCTTATGGAATTCCAAGCTGCATAGTGTCAATCATAAAAAGCCTCTATGCCAACTTTACATGTAGTGTTGGGCTGAGCAACCTAACCTTTGAGGTGAAGACAGGAGTACGACAGGGATGCCCCTTACCAACCATTCTATTTTTAACAGTCATAGAATGGGTGATGCGCCAGACAACAGAGGGCAGTCCAAGAGGAATAAGATGGACTACGTTTTCTACATTGGAAGATCTGGAATATGCAGATGTCATTGCACTACTAGCACATTCACATCAACACATCCAGGAAAAAACAGATAGACTTAATAAGTATAGCCAGCAGGTGGGCTTGAACATCAATTTAAAGAAGTCTGAGGTCATGACGCTCAATGTGAGCAACCCTGAGCCCATATCAGTAAGGAATCAGCAACTGGAACAGACAGACACCTTCACATACCTAGGATGCATAGTAGACGGCGGAGCAAGCAAAGACATCAACAACAGAATGAACAAAGCAAGAACAGCCTTTTTTTAGTCTAAACAACATCTGGAAGTCCTCTCAGTACAGCACAAGCACAAAATTAAGATTATATCAGAGCTGTGTGCTTTCTGTGCTTCTCTATGGTGCGGAATACTGGAGAGTTACAGAGAAGGAAATGTCAAAATTGTCCTCTTTTCACACAACATGCCTAAGAAAAATTCTCCGAATCTTTTGGCCGAATACCATCACCAACCAAGATCTGCTTACTCGGAGCAAGCAAGAGGACATGCACTCCATCATAGCTGGCAGACGCTGGAGCTGGGTTGGCCACGTCCTCAGAAGAGACCCCGATACCATCACAAGAACAGCTATGCTATGGACCACTGAAGGAAAACGAAAGAGAGGCTGACCAAAAACAACCTGGCGGAGGACTGTGGAGGCTGAGATGCAAAGGATGAACCAGAGTTGGGGCACTGTACGAAGGATAGCCACCGACCGAGCAAAGTGGAATCAATTTGTTGTTGCCCTACAAGATGCCACTGAGCTCAGAAGCCAGTGCACTAGCCACAGCACTACCGTAGCTCTTGTTGAGAACACAGACAATAATTGATATTCTCTTGTTGAGAACACAGACAATAATTGATATTCTCTTGTTGACAACACAGACAATAATTGATATTCTCTTGTTGACAACACAGACAATAATTGATATTCTCTTGTTGAGAACACAGACAATAATTGATATTCTCTTGCTGACAACACAGACAATAATTGATATTCTCTTGTTGACAACACAGACAATAATTGATATTCTCTTGTTGAGAACACAGACAATAATTGATATTCTCTTGTTGACAACACAGACAATAATTGATATTCTCTTGTTGACAACACAGACAATAATTGATATTCTCTTTTTGACAACACAGACAATAATTGATATTCTCTTGTTGACAACACAGACAATAATTGATATTCTCTTGTTGACAACACAGACAATAATTGATATTCTCTTGTTGACAACACAGACAATAATTTATATTCTCTTGTTGAGAACACAGACAATAATTTATATTCTCTTGTTGAGAACACAGACAATAATTTATATTCTCTTGTTGAGAACACAGACAATAATTTATATTCTCTTGTTGAGAACACAGACAATAATTTATATTCTCTTGTTGAGAACACAGACAATAATTTATATTCTCTTGTTGAGAACACAGACAATAATTTATATTCTCTTGTTGAGAACACAGACAATAATTTATATTCTCTTGTTGAGAACACAGACAATAATTTATATTCTCTTGTTGAGAACACAGACAATAATTTATATTCTCTTGTTGAGAACACAGACAATAATTTATATTCTCTTGTTGAGATCACAGACAATAATTTATATTCTTTTGTTGAGATCACAGACAATAATTTATTTTCTCTTGTTGAGATCACAGACAATAATTTATATTCTCTTGTTGAGAACACAGACAATAATTGATATTCTCTTGTTGAGAACACAGACAATAATTTATATTCTCTTGTTGAGAACACAGACAATAATTTATATTCTCTTGTTGAGAACACAGACAATAATTTATATTCTCTTGTTGAGAACACAGACAATAATTTATATTCTCTTGTTGAGAACACAGACAATAATTTATATTCTCTTGTTGAGAACACAGACAATAATTTATATTCTCTTGTTGAGAACACAGACAATAATTTATATTTTCTTGTTGAGAACACAGACAGTAATTGATATTATCTTGTTGAGAACACAGACAATAATTTATATTCTCTTGTTGAGAACACAGACAATAATTTATATTCTCTTGTTGAGAACACAGACAATAATTAGATTCTCTTGTTGAGAACACAGACAATAATTTATATTCTCTTGTTGAGAACACAGACAATAATTTATATTCTCTTGTTGTTACTGTAGGAAGTAATTTATATTCTCTTGTTGTTACTGTAGGAAGTAATTAATATTCTCTTGTTGTTACTGTAGGAAGTAATTTATATTCTCTTGTTGTTACTGTAGGAAGTAATGTATATTCTCTTGTTGTTACTGTAGGAAGTAATTAATATTCTCTTGCTGTTACTGTAGGAAGTAATTTATATTTTCTTGTCTCTGGCAGGCCTTACAGAAAGCCGTAGAGTATGGTCTCATTCAGGAGAATCAAGAAGGAAACGCTCCTGAGTTTTTCTTGGAAATTTTGCGAGCTCAGTTACGTCAGGCTAGGGAGGAGGAGGAAAAGAGGAGAAAAGAAGAGGAGGAAGAAGAAGAAAGAAAGAAAAAAGAATTGGAAGAGGAAAAAAAAAGAAGAGAAAAGAGATTGAATGAGAGAGAAGAAGAGGAAGTTGAAGAGATTGTAGTGGACAGAAGAGAACATTCTGAAGAAAATACAGGACCTAAGATCATAGAACTGACAGATGAGGAAGCCGCTGCACTAGAGGCTGAGCAGAAGATCAATGAGGACAAGGAAAGGCAAACAACAGCAGCTGTGGGTGACAAGTCTACAGCTGAGGACAATAGACGACAAACAGCAGCTGTTGGTGACAAGTCTACAGCTGAGGACAACAGACGACAAACAGCAGCTGTTGGTAAGAAGTCTACATCTGGGGACAGTATTGGTCATCTGGGTGAAGAAGACGATGAAATTGACAAAGAAGAGTTAGAAAAAGGAGATGTGTGGAATACTGAGGGAGGAGTACCTCAGTAAGAATGTCATCTGTAGCATGGAGGAAACATTCTATCATGACCTTTGACTTGTTATGATAATGTTTTTATTTGCCTGGTTGGTTATAGTATCTTTACTGTGGTCTTTGTTATTTATTACTTGCCTTGAAAAATAAGAAATAGCTGTGCCTCACAACATTCATCACATTGGTTAAAATGGTATGACAAGATGACCAACTTGAACTAATGACATGAAAAAGACATGTGACATTATTGTAAGAGATGAGGAGAAGAAGATTTCACTGAGGAAACCTGTTGACAGTATTACAAGGCAATACTTATTTCTGGAATCGCAAGGGAAGGAGAGGTAGAGGGTGACCACAGAACACCTGAAGATGAGAACGGGAGACAGACATGACAGGACCTTGAGCTGATGGCACAGGACAGAATGACTTTGTTGGCTCATTGGGAGGCTGAAGGATGATGATGATGGTGGTGGTGATGATGATGCTGGTGGTGGTGGTGATGGTGGCATTGATTGATTCATGCATATTCATGTGTCATTTTCAAGATGCTGATTGGTTTCTTGGTATATCCCTCATCCTGAATCTGTCAGATTATTGGTTGAGTCTGTGTCAGTGTCTGGCAGTATTTCAGCTAAATACTCATATTTCTTTGTCAGTATCTCACCTAAATACTGATATTTCTTTGTCAGTATCTCACCTAAACACTGATATTTCTTTGTCAGTATCTCACCTAAACACTGATATTCCATTGTCAGTATTCAGTCCAGTGAAATTATTTCTGAGTATAATTGTCAACAATAGCAAACACTTCTTGGTGCTAATGTCTTTGTATAAAAACCTGTCATTGTTGATGGTTGTAGTAAGATTGTTGATGGTTGTAATAAGATTGTTAATGGTTGCAGTAAGATTGTTGATGGTTGTAGTAAGATTGTTGATGGTGTAGTAAGATTGTTGATGGTTGGAGTAAGATTTTTGATGGTTGTAGTAAGATTGTTGATGGTGTAGTAAGATTGTTGATGGTTGTAGTAAGATTGTTGATGGTTGTAGTAAGATCATTGATGGTTGTAATAAAATTGTTGATGTTTGTGGTAAACATGTTGCCATGTGTGGTAAAAAATTTTGTGTGTTTGATAATATTGTCCATGTGTGGTAAAATTGTTTGTGTGTTTGATAATATTGTCCATGTGTGGTAAAATTGTTTGTGTGTTTGATAATATTGTCCATGTGTGGTAAAATTTTGTGTGTGTTTGATAATATTGTCCATGTGTGGTAAAATTGTTTGTGTGTTTGATAATATTGTCCATGTGTGGTAAAATTGTTTGCGTGTTTGATAATATTGTCCATGTGTGGTAAAATTGTTGATGTTTGTGGTAAGCTTGTTGATATTTTTGATAATAAATAATAAACAATGGCATGTGGTTAAAATATATGTGGCAAGACTGTCAGTGTGTGTATGTGGTAAGATTGTCTGTGGGTGTGTGGTAAGATTGTTGTGGTTTGTAGTAAATAGTAATCAACAATGTGTGTGTGTGTGTAAGATTGTCTGTGGGAGTGTGTTGTGGGCAATCGAAAGAAAGAATACAAGACAATAGAAAAGTAACAAGTGATAGGGTCACGGATGAATCAAATCACAGTCCAGCCAGATCATGCCATTGCCTAAAAAAGTGGAACATCAAAGAGCACACAGCCAAATTAGCATCCTCCCCCCCCCCCCCCCCCCCCCCCAAAGGGTCATTTTATTTTATTTCAGTTTGTATTCATGTGTAACTCTAAACCAACCTTGCTATTCAGTACCATTCATATTCTTGTACAACATACAAGCCTCACCCTGGAGATGACAAACCTGTACAAAAAATCCATAAAATCTGGACACCTGTACAAAAATCCAAAAAATCTGTAGCCTACAAAAAAAAAAAACGATACAAAGGAGAAAGATCCATACATCGACCATTTTGGTCTTTGAGAAATCACAAGAGCATTTATTCACTCAGGCCAAAAGCGTTATCGTTTACTGCATTTTCCCTGTTTGTACATTTGGTACAATTCTTCACGTTGAATATCATAGGAAACTCAATACAAAGCATTACAACAGCAGGCAGTTTGATCATCACAAGGGTTCCCTCTGTTGGCCAAGTGTTTAGGCCCATTAATAATCTCCACTATGACTTTTGCTGTGAACCCGTCATGTTTTAAGTCCGTGACCAGATAAACTAGATCTAGTATGTGTTTAGATCACGGATTTCCTACAAAGTCACAAATTTTAACAAAAGTATGCTGTATTGACTACCTCAATGTTTGATATGTCATCAATATTATTAGGCCTAAGTCTTCCCTAAATCTATTTTTATCATTGTCCGAGTCTAAATAAGGCCCATATTCAATACCCACATCGTCATCTTCCTGATCAAATACAAGTCACCTCTCAGCTCCCAGAGCAAAGATTCCATCACCTCTCAGCTCCCAAAGCAAAGATTCCATCACCTCTCAGCTCCCAAAGCAAAGATTCCATCACCTCTCAGCTCCCAAAGCAAAGATTCCATCACCTCTCAGCTCCCAAAGCAAAGATTCCATCACCTGAAAAGCCATGACGTAAAAAAATAAATGGCGAAAAATTAAAATATCGATTAATTCAGAAAACAGAAGCTTTTCTCTTACCAGAAAAATAAATAAAGTTACAGAAACGACAACAAATGAACGGAAATACTCAGGTCTTGCTAAATAGTGTTCTCACTCTTAATTTTGGACAGTTGACTTTGCACACTGGCGTTTTTGGCTGAATCAAATTGTAAAGGGTTAATAATTAGGTGAAAACTTGTAAGGAAAGTATGTGCGGCTGTACAGAAAAATTTGAACAGATTACGGGTAACCCATACTACTTGGCATGTATGGTACAATTAGCTAGAGACAGAATTACGGTACATGTCTTGTGTTATTTGCCCTATACTGTTGAATATGAAAGTTATGGACGTGGTTGAGTCTCTATTCCTGGATCGTTCTGAGGTCCTGTATTCCAAATTTGCGTGTGGTGTTGTGAGAATGACTACAACTAATGAGGCACTAATTTTGGGGGTGCTAAGTGTGTTCTTTTCACAATTCACTCCTTTAGCCGTTGAACCTGTCACTTCTGTTGTCTAGCATGCTACATCTTTTGTTTTCTTTGTGAAGAGTACCAGCCACCTGTTTATGATTGATTGTTCACAGACCTCAGGTTTTTTGTAGTAAGTTTGGTCACTGTTTATGGGGGGGGGGGGGGGGCCTAGAGTATGAGAACAAATTAAACAGAGTGATGTAATGAGTGCTGTGTACATGTTTTATTTTTTTATGTCACTGTTATTAGAGCGGGGACAGCTAGCAGGTCTGACTCTGTGTAGATAAGTATAATTAAGCTGACCATTCTCATAAATGTGATTAACTAATATCAATATTTAATGGCACTGAAGTTTATTTTTCCATCCACCGGGTGTCTTCAAGTTTGTTGCTTTTATGCATGCCTATGCACTTAAAATGTTTAGTGCATAATAATGACCAACTGTTATTTCTTCATACTAATGGCTATCGGTGTTTGCTGATTTGTAATTTTTTTTTTTTTTTTAAAGCTGGCGTGTTGTGACACCATATCTTATATCTTTATTCTCCTTAGCATGTGTATATTCTCAGTGACTGTTTAACATTTGTGTGAGGTCACCCTCTTGTACATGGTGCTAGAAGCTTTGGTAGAATCCTGTTTACAATAAAATACTTCAAAACCAGACTCTGCTTATCTATGTGTCACGGAGCATTGTGTTGTGAATGTGGGTGGTAAATATTGATTGTTTTGTAACTCGGGACTGTGGGAAGCCTGTAGTCCTCGCAGCTTATCTACCCTCTCGAAATAATGAGACATACTAGTCAGAGTTGTGTCATGTAATATACAGTTCACAGTTCGAGAATTAACCAAGAGGGACTGTAGACAAATGACATGGTAACCTTTGAGAATAAAAGTTAAGACATTTTTCTATTTAAACAAGTGTTGTAAGTTTAGATCAGAAGTAGAGAATGCCATACATATGATACACAAAGGAAAATCAGCTGACATGGATAACATAAAAATTGAAATGATAGAAGCTCTGGAGAGCTTTGGTATAGATACAATCACAGATCTATGCAACGATATATACAATACAGGATATATACCACACGACATGAAGACATCAGTTTTTATAACATTGCCCAAAAAACCAAATGTAACAGAATGTTCAGACTTCAGAACAATCAGCCTGATGAGTCATGCAATTAAGATACTGCTCAAAATCATACAGGAAAGAATAAAAAGTAAGGTAAACAGCGAAATCCAAGAACAGTTTGGTTTTAGACGGAACAGTGGAACAAGAGAGGCAATATTTTGCCTAAGAATATTAGCAGAAAAATATACAGAGGTCCAAAAATGTATGTACATGTGCTTCATTGACTATAAGAAGGCTTTTGACAGAGTCCATCATGAGAAAATAATTGAATGCCTCAAAGACATAGGTATTGATGGAAAAGATATAAGAATACTCAGTAACCTTTATTGGGAGCAAACTGCCACAGTAAGATCTGGAAGGAATTATTCACCATACATAGACATAAAAAGAGATGTCAGACAAGGTTGTGTGCTGTCCCCCTGCCTGTTTAATTTACACACCGAAAAAATTTTCAAACAGATACAGGAAATACCAGGACTGAACATCAGTGGAAGGTCAATAAACAACCTTAGATATGCAGATGATACCGTGTTGTTACCTGAAAGCGAACAGGAGTTACAAGAACTAGTGAAGCAAGTGAACAGTATAAGTCATGAATATGGACTCGACATTAATATTGAGAAAACAAAAACTATGATAACACTGACTAACAAAAAAAAACTTTTTTTTTCTTTCTCTAACATTTCTATGTTTTTCTGGTCAATTTTAATGCGCTGTTTTTAAATCTGCAAACCGTTTTTCTCTATCAGGTCGGGATCTCTAGAAATACGCAATTGAAGTTTTTTAACAACGCATACAGTATTACAACATCATTTGTACAAGAAGTATAACAGTTATGTAGGCTTGAATTTCTTTGCAGTCGACTTTCGTCGGTGAATGGCATGTGGTACATCGCGATGAAGCATCCAACAATAATCGGCAAGCATGGTCACACTCCACCGTCCTTGATAACGTGACTCCATTACGGCGATATCTTGATGGAATCGTTCTCCATGTTCATCGCTGACTTCGCCAAGGTTGTCAGGGAAAAAGTCAAGATGCGAATCGAGCAAATGGATTTTGAGGGACATGTTACAGCCCATAATTCTGTATGCATCTATGCACTGCTTAACAATATGCACATAGTCGACAGATTTGTGATTTCCCAGAAAGTTATCGACGATCGATTTGAATGCCATCCATGCGCGAAGTTCACTACCATGTAACAAGTTCTCGAATTGTTTGTCTGCAATAACTTTCCTAATCTGAGGTCCTACAAAGATACCTTCCTTTATCTTTGCATCGCTAATTTGCGGAAACTTTTCTCGAAGATAAGTGAAAGCTTTGCTCGTTTTATCTAACGCTTTTACGAAATTCTTCATGAGCCCCAACTTTATATGTAACGGTGGTAAAATGATGCTGTCTTTGTTAACTAATGGCTCGTGTATTACATTTTTATGCCCGAGCTGCATACGATCCCTGATAGGCCACACCTTTCTTGCATAATGTTCCTGTCTGTTGCGGCTGTCCCATTCACATAGGAAGCAACAAAATTTAGTATACCCAGTCTGCATGCCCGTGAGAATTGCAATGACCTTTAGGTCTCCACAAATCCGCCATTGGTAGTCATTGTACTTTATTTTTGCCAAAAGTATAGCCATATTGTCATAAGTTTCTTTCATATGAACAGAGTAGGCGACTGGAATTGATGAAAATAAATTTCCATTATGCAATAACACGGCTTTTAGACTAGTCTTGGAAGAGTCGATGAAAAGTCGCCATTCGTTGACTATGTGCTCATGACCGAGGTGCACCATTAGACCTTTTACATCTTTGCAATAGCAAATGTCATCATCCATCTCAAAGTATTGAACAAGTTCTCTGTGTCTATGACGAAATTTAGATATCGGAGTATTGGGCGCTAAAAGATTCCATTCTTTGAGTCGCGAACCGAGTAATTCCGCTTGTCCTTTGGTGAGAGCGAGATCACGTATTAGATCTGAAAGTTCTGAATGGTTAATTAAGTGAACACCATCATTCACCGGTATATAATCCGAGTCAGAATTAGTTTCTAAAGCAGGTGAACTATCACTTTCTGATGGTTCATTCACGTCCAACGGATATTGTTCTGGTGGAACTGGGATCGGACACGTGATTGGATCATGAGGCACTGGTTTCGAAACCGATTCAATATTTGGATAAACCACAGACTTTCTAGTTTTAAAAGTGAAACCATAGATATTTGTCAAGCAGAAGTAACAATCAGTAGCGTGATTTGTCGGTTCACGCCATATTACTGGCACTCCAAAAGGCATCGACTTATGCTTCGGCGATTTTCGTAACCAACCTGCCAATGTATTTGCACAAGTCGAACAAACTGCATTTGGCTTCCAAGATTTATTTGCATCATCAACTTTCGAATCGAAATAAAGTTCATATGCTTTCTTTAGCAATGGTGTAAAGTTTTTCTGGTTAACACGATCGGTAAAATATCCGCACACGTAACAGAACAGATCAGCCGAATTTCTACAACTTCTAGAAGCCATATTTCACTCAGAATTATTTCAAAATACAGTAACTATTTGAAATATAACGTAACATATGTCATGCATCTTTTAGCAGTATAAAAAGTAGAATTATTTTGCATTTTATTAATTTTTAAAAAGTTATATAGTAAAAATGAAACAGAGCAAGTAACGGTTTCCCAAAAATATATTTATTCACAAATATCTTAAGAACCCGACGTGATAGAGATAAACGGATTTCAAATTTGAAATCAGCGCAAGAAACTGACCTAAGAACACTTATTCTTATATAAGAAAGAAAAATGTTGTTTGTCAGTGTAATTAGCAAAACAGATGGTAAACCCACATTACAGATAAGCGTAAATGGGAAAATCCTGGAACAAGTCAAGAGCTACGTATATCTTGGTCATATAATAACAGAAGATGGCAGATGTGAAACAGAAATCAAGAAGAGAATAGGAATGGCCAAAGCTACATTCAACAACATGAAACATATACTGACATCTAAACAGTTATCTCACAAATTAAAACTGAGAATCATAAAGTGTTATATATACTCTGCATTTCTGTATGGTGTGGAAACATGGACGATGAATAAGCATTTGGAAGAAAGAATTGAGGCTCTTGAAATGTGGATATATAGAAGAATGGGGCGTATCTCATGGAAAGAGAAGAAAACAAATAAGGAGGTCCTAGAAAATCTAGGTATGAAAAGAGAACTAATGAGGGAGATCAAAGTTTGGCAGCTAAAATACTTTGGCCACATAAAAAGGCATAACACCTTGCAGAAGACCATAATAGAAGGGAGAGTTGAAGGCAAACGTGCAAGGGGAAGATAGCGCTATAAGTGGGAAGATAACATCAAGAGATGGACAGGAAAGAGTCTATCAGAGTGCACCAACAAAACAAGAGACAGAAGACGTTGGAGATCCATTACAGCCAACCTTCGTTATGGAGATGGCAACTGATGATGATGATGTAAGTTTAGCATCTAAGTGAACAGTCCCCCCCCCCCCATCTTCCTCTGAGTTAAACGTGAAATATGTGTCAAGGTCAGTGTTGAGGATTACTGCATGGTTCATAATCATTTTGGTTTTACTTCAATCTATATGGTTACACCATGCAGCACCTCACTTGATTAGACTTCAAGACATACGCGCAAATAACTAGCTGACGTAGTAACGAAAGGAGTCGATGTGTGGCATTCATGCCTGATAGCTGATGTGTGGCCTATGTACCAATGATAGTGATTAAATATGTAGTAGATCCACTTATTCTAGAAGTATAACCATCATTTGTTCAGGTGTTGAGCCAAAATAATAATGCGTGTTTAAAGACCTATGAGTCTAAAAAGATATTAAAGTGTGAATATTCAAACGTGGTATGACACGCGAAGAATTATAGAGATGACGCGATTATAGGCGTAACTGCATTGTGTGAAACAAGGATAATGGTAAATGTTCTGGCGTATAAGGCCAAACGTAGATTAATGTTCAGACAGTGGTTCTGAATGGAACAGATAAAGAATTTCTATAAATCAGTATTTAATTGATATATTATGAATACAGCCGGCGAAGATGCTGTTGACGGTTAGAATGACCGCTATAGGTCAAGTAGATGATATGTGAAATTACTGTGAAGTGTATCGTATCCATTGATGGGAATCAATTGCTGCTTACGTGATCATATTGTGATGTATGATAAAGGTGAATAAAAGATGTAAAGTCGTCAACTACGACATTTTATGACAAGTTATTATGAAGTTGTATTCACGGAGTTACAAAGTTAGGTTGACGGCAGAATCAATGAATTACTGTTCGATTCTGGTTCAAGATTAACACGCAAACACATCGACACATTGTCAAAATGAAATACGCAACAATGTCAAGCGTGTGAATATAGGAATAAAACTTTAATACGTAACCAAGATAATATGAAGAGATTAGAAGACAAACTTACAGGTTCGCGATACAGTGTAATAGTCAAAGCCAGAAATCTTCCACTAAGCAGCAACGTTCCATATAATATACCCACAAATACAGGGGAAACGCCCATAACAGTCAACACTTCCTGTCACACCTAATTCTCTAGATAAGTGCTGTCCCCCAGTGTTATCTACTGTGGTAACCAGTGTTGTCTAGTGTGGTAGCCAGGCAATGTTGTCTAGACTGGTAGCCAGTCACTATTGTCTAGTGTGGTAGCCAGTCACCGTTGTCTAGTGTAGTGGCCAGTCACCGTTGTCTTGTGTAGTGGCCAGTCACCGTTGTCTAGTGTAGTGGTCAGCGTTGTCTAGTGTGGTAGCCAGTCACAGTTGTCTAGTGTAGTGGCCAGCGTTGTCTAGTGTGGTAGCCAGTCACCGTTGTCTAGTGTGGTAGCCAGTCACAGTTGTCTAGTGTGGTAGCCAGTCACAGTTGTCTAGTGTAGTGGCCAGCGTTGTCTAGTGTGGTAGCCAGTCACAGTTGTCTAGTGTAGTGGCCAGCGTTGTCTAGTGTGGTAGCCAGTCACCGTTGTCTAGTGTAGTGGCCAGCGTTGTCTAGTGTGGTAGCCAGTCACCGTTGTCTAGTGTAGTGGCCAGCGTTGTCTAGTGTGGTAGCCAGTCACAGTTCCGTTGTCTAGTGTGGTAGCCAGTCATAGTTGTCTAGTGTAGTGGCCAGCGTTGTCTAGTGTGGTAGCCAGTCACAGTTCCGTTGTCTAGTGTGGTAGCCAGTCATAGTTGTCTAGTGTAGTGGCCAGCGTTGTCTAGTGTGGTAGCCAGTCACAGTTCCGTTGTCTAGTGTGGTAGCCAGTCATAGTTGTCTAGTGTAGTGGCCAGCGTTGTCTAGTGTGGTAGCCAGTCACAGTTCCGTTGTCTAGTGTGGTAGCCAGTCACAGTTGTCTAGTGTAGTGGCCAGCGTTGTCTAGTGTGGTAGCCAGTCATAAATTAGTAAATAAATAAATAAAGGTAATTAACAGGTACAGAAAAGAAAACATACTTGATAGGCTTACCGGGAATCGAACCTAGGGCCAAACAAACGGTGCCATCGCCTTGTTGTGACAGTACATCGTGAAGGGACTCTCAGCCAATTTTGCACCCCCAAAACAGTGCATTATTGGCCGAGGTCATTCTCATGACACTCATACAACTATGGTATATAGGACTTGTGGATGACCCAGACAGTTTAAAGACACAATCACTATATAACTTTGACAGTTTAAAGACACAATCACTAATACAACTTTCCTATCAGCAAGTTTAGACCAAGTAAAGGCCGAAATACTTCTGTCCAGTAATGTGTAGTGGAAGACGAATAACACAGAATAGATGGGTAGGTTAAAGTCACGGATGGGTGAACTCTTAAATAAATAATGGAGGAAACCTTGAGTCCTGTGAACAGTCAATAAATTAGTAAATAAAGGTAATTAACAGGTTTTCGTTGGACTTAAAGGATGACAACAGAAAAGAAAGTATAAGCGAAGCTTACCGGGAATTGAACCTAGGACCAACCAAACGGCGCCATCGCCTTGCTGTGACAGTACATCAAGAAAGGACGCTCAGCCAATTTTGCACCCCAAAAAAAAGTGCATTATTGGCCGAGGTCATTCTCATGACGCTCACACACCTATGGTATATAGGACCGTGGACGACCCAGACAGTTTAAAGACGCAATCACTAATATAACTTTCCTATCAGCAAGTATAGACCAAATAAAGGCTGAAATACTTGTGTCCAAACCTTGAGTCATGTGAACAGTAAATAAATTAGTCTGGTAGCCAGTTGGCGTTGTCTAGTCTAGTAGCCTGTCGGCATTGTCTTGTGTGGTAGTCAGGCAATGTTGTCTAGTGTGTTAGCCAGTCAACATTGCCGTCTGGTAGGCAACGTTGTTTAGTGTGGTAGCCAGTCAGTGTTGTCTAGTCTGGTAGCCATTCGACGTTGTCTAGTGTGGTAGCCAGTCTGCATTGTGTTGTGGTAGACAGGCAGTGTTACCTAGGCAGCATTGTCTAGTGTGGTAGCTAGTGTTGTCTAGTGTGGTGGCCAGTCAGCATTGTCTAGTGTGGTAGCCAGTCGGCGTTGTCTATTTGGTAGCCAGTCTGCATTATCTGGTGTGGTAGCCAGTCAGTGTTGTCTAATATGGTAACCAGTCATTGTTGTCTAGTGTGGTAGCCAGTCTGCATTGTGTTGTGGTAGACAGGCAGTGTTGTCTAGTGTGGTGGTCAGTCAGTGTTGTCTATTTGGTAGCCAGTCTGCATTATCTGGTGTGGTAGCCAGTCAATGTTGTCTAGTGTGGTAGCCAGTTGTTGTCTAGTGTGGTAGCCAGTCATTGTTGTCTAGTGTGGTAGCCAGGCAGTGTTACCTAGGCAGCGTTGTCTAGTGTGGTAGCTAGTGTGGTGGCCAGTCAGCATTGTCTAGTGTGGTAGCCAATCTGCATTATCTGGTGTGGTAGCCAGTCAGTGTTGTCTAATATGGTAACCAGTCATTGTTTTCTAGTGTGGTAGCCAGTCATTGTTGTCTAGTGTGGTAGCCAGTCATTGTTGTCTAGTGTGGTAGCCAGTCATTGTTGTCTAATATGGTAACCAGTCAATGTTGTCTAATATGGTAACCAGTCATTGTTGTCTAATATGGTAACCAGTCAATGTTGTCTGGTGTGGTAGCCAGTCATTGTTGTCTAGTGTGGTAGCCAGTCAATGTTGTCTAGCGTGGTAGCCAGTCAGTGTTGTCTAGTGTGGTAGCCAGTCATTGTTGTCTAGTGTGGTAGCCAGTCAATGTTGTCTAATGTAATAGCCAGTGTTGTCTAGTGTGGTAGCCAGTCAATGTTGTCTTGTCAGTTTTTGTAATGTCACAGTGAAATGTCTTTATCTAGCTTAGTAATGTGACAATCAAGTGAAATATCTTATGCTGTGTTGTAGCAATGTCACAGTCAAGTGAAATATGTATACTTTGCCAATCACTGACAAAATATGCCAACAGACTTCTCACACAGAAAACCAATCACTGACAAAATACGCCAACAGACTTTTATCACACATAAAACCATTAACTGACAAAATACGCCAACAGACTTATCACACATAAAAAACCATTAACTGACAAAATATGCCAACAGACTTTTCTCACACAGAAAACCAATCACTGACAAAATATGACAACATAATTTTCTCACACTAGAGTGACCATTGACCTAGATCTAGGTTTTTTTGGGTCCCATCTAGGTATCATTTTCCTTTATTAGTTGAAGAATGCCACCAAAATTTCACCAAAAATCAACCAAAGTGGCCCAAAAATCGACTAAAGTAGTAAAAAAAATAGCCCAAGTCGGCGATATTTATGTTTTTTTTTTTTAAATTGACGCTGGTATCTATAATTACCTCAATCTACATCAAACGACTGAAATGTTAGTTTTATTTTTGTTATTCATTGAGTAAGTAGTACTATAATCTGAATGATTATACTGTGATTGAATTACTGGCACATAAAAAGTGGACCAAATTCTTTGAACAATCAAGAAATGTAGTTACTGAACTATTGCTCATTGCTCAATATTTTCTTGGAATTCACCACTATACATCGGATTCGTGGACTATGAAAAGGCATTTGACAGTGCAGACAGAGAATCGCTTTGGAAATTGATAAGGCATTATGGAGTCTCCATGAAGATCATTAACTTAATAAAGAAGACCTATGAAGACATGACATGTAGAGTTCTTCATGAAGGACAGAACCGTTTAGGATTACAACGGGAGTGAGACAGGGATGCCTCTTGTCTCCATTTCTTTTCTTACTAGCAATAGATTGGGTTATGAAAACATCGACATCACACAACAGAAATGGAATCCAGTGGAATCTGACTAACCAGCTTGATGATCTGGATTTTGCAGATGACTTGGCTCTTCTGTCCCATAACCATAATCAGATGCAAGAGAAAATGAAAATTCTCGATGAGAGGTCACAACAAGTGGGCCTGAAAATACACAGGGAAAAGACAAAGATTATGAGAATAAATGCAAGAAATGATAACAAGGTTGAACTTGAAGAAGCACTAATAAATGATGTAGAATCGTACACATATCTTAGAAGTAATATAGACAAAGTTGGAGGGACAGACAGTGATATCAAAATAAGAATACAAAAAGCAAGAGAAGCTTTCATTGCATTGGGAAACATATGGAGAACAAGAGAAATCAAGTCCAACATGAAAATAAGAATCTTCAACTCAAATGTGAAGTCAGTCCTATTGTATGGCTCTGAGACATGGAGAACAACAAAAACAACAACCAAAAAGCTACAGACTTTTATAAACAGGTGCTTGCGTAGAATATTGCTCAATATTTTCTTCTTGTTCCAGGACATAAAGCTGATATTGAGAGGCTTTTATTTAAATGGAAAGTCAGTGGACAAAGGACAGAAACCAATTCACTGTTGAATGTATTAAAGGAATATTACAAGTTCAATACAAGCATTAGAATGTTTCATGTACAGAGCCCCACGAGTATTTAGTTGGAAATTCAGACTTACTGAGAAAAATAATGTCAAGTGAAAAGTACAATGTTAAAGACTGAATATTTAGTGATATTGAAAAATAATAATGCTTGATGGACAAAGTATTAAAAATGTATTTAATGAAGATTTTTACCTTTTTTTTTAAAATTTCATTGAAGTATTTCTATAAAGTTTATCATGTCTCTTGACATAAATTTATTAAATTAGTGAAATTAATGTGTCCTCCTTTAGAGTCAAGAAATCAGAAAATGTCCTCCTTTTAAAAAAATAATATGGTAACCCTATCTCACACAGAAAACTAATCACTGACAAAATACGCCAACACACTTTTCTCATACAGAAAACCAATCACTGACAAAATACGCCAACAGACTTTTCTCACACAGAAAACCAATCACTGACAAAATACGCCAACAGACTTTTCTCACACAGAAAACCAATCACTGACAAAATATGACAACATAATTTTCTCACACTAGAGTGACCAGTGACCTAGATCTAGGTTTTTTTTGGTCCCATCTAGGTGTCATTTTCTTTTATTAGTTGAAGAATTCCACCAAAATTTTGGCCAACAATCAACCAAAGAAGCCCAAAAATCGACTAAAGTAGTAAAAAAATAGCTCAAGTCGCCGATATTTAGGTTTTTTTTTTTTAAATTGACGTGGGTATCCATCATTACTTATTCTACTTTGACACAACTTACCTCAATCTACATCAATCGACTGAAATGTTAGTTTTATTTTTGTTGTTCATTGAGTAAGTAGTAGTATAATCTGAATGATTATACTGTGATTGAATTACTGTCACATGAAAAGTGGACCAAATTCTTTGAACAATCAAGCAATGTAGAGTTACTGAACTATTGCTCATTCAATCTATACCCTTTAGCTCCCCAAGGAGCATAGGCCTTCAACAAACACATGCCAAGTCTTCCTGTCCTGTGCCATCCGCTCAAGTTCTTTCCATGTTTTCCTCATCATTTTCACTGCTGTATCCAGTTCTCTTCTCCATGTGTTTTTTGGTCTACCTCTGCCTCTCTTTCCCTGTGGATTCCAGAACAAGGACTGCCTTGTAATGCTATCAACAGGTTTCCTCAATGTGTGTCCTATCTATCGCCAGCGTCTTCTTCTCAACTCTTGTTCCAGTGGCACTTGTCTGGTGTGGTGGGTTTTGATGTTAAACAATAACGTATTATTTGTTTACCGATGTGAGGTCAGCTGTGCAAGCCCCTGAGTCTAAGGGTTGAATAAGATGTACTCAGGGAACCTGGCTGCTACCACCCTACAACCTCAATCGGCTATATATTTTATCCTAATTAGTATGTAATGGTGTCTGGTTGTTATCTAGCTAGTGTCTAGGGTAATATGCAATGTGAATGTAATAAAAATGATAACAACTACACTTAACACTCATTGAATAGTAATGAAACAAGTCACTGGTTAAATTTGAACTGTAAAATCTTTTGTACAATTTTATTTTTCCTGTGTCTCAATTGCTTGGACACAGGAATGTTAAAAATCAAAGAAGAATTCAATTTAGTTATATTTTAAATATTTATAAAAAAAAACACTCTGGCTGTGAATAATTCTCTACAATGTTTATGTCTTGAGTTGGTATGATGAAACAATAAGTCTATGAATGGGCAATCCTTGGCGGAACGAATGTTCTCATCACTTCAAGAAAACCTTGATAAAATATAGATGATGGAGATTAAAGTTATGTGAACCAAGGCATGCCCGTGGACGGATGCTCTTATCTGAATAATCCAATGAAACTCGGCTGTCTCTCTCACACATCCACTTTCTGCACGTTTTCACTTCGGCAGACTGCTGCTACAGAATACTTCGTAAGTTAGGCACTCAAGAACGTTATGCCTCACTCTGGCAGCTTCAGTTGAAAGTATAGTAGTATGTGGCTCACTTTATGGTTCTACAGTTGAACCCTGCAAGTAGAGGATTAATCCCTACCTCAGTACATCATAAACCCATCTCCATCTCTAATCACAGAAACAGTATCAATATTTTCAAGATCAGTGGGTCTTTGCTACGAATAGCTATCGTTCCTATCTGGTTGTGTGCCCTATTCATCATCATGTCTTCAAACATCTGTTTGATATCTTCATAGTCATAGGTAAACTTATATTTACTTATATAAAAAGTCAAGGGCAAACACTGTGTCTTGCTGGAGACAGCCAGTGGTTTTCTGGTCTTACATCATAATAATGTACATCAATTTCCCCTTTTAAGTATTTTTTATTTTCTCCCAAAACCCAAGTAAGCCTGTCTGGCTTTAATAAAAGAGATACTTTCCTAACAATATTTGTGGCAAGGCACACAATTTTTTGGTTGGCGTCTTTTTTAGATATGCCTCTACCCACTGATTATTTTTATACACATTCAATAATACAAATGCATGTCAATAAACAAAATGGTTATATAAATGGTTATCTTACCGCATCAATGAAATTTACACAATATGTAGGTTAATCTAGCGATTAATGGTCACACACAATCGCCGCTGGTGCAGGAAGGCAAGGGCAATGGTCATGGATTCCCTGCTCCCTTTGATAACACTACTTATTAAAAGATTTTTCTCAAGTGGCCCCAAACGCTAGGTTCAAATCATTTTTATTACTATCCTTAGTCTATTTGCTCCAACCAATCAAATTATGTTATGCTTTCTAGCGTCCTTTTTTCAAAATACGTTACATTTTAACTCTTAGAGGCCGAAACGACGCTAGGAGCGTACATCCGCAAAACCCATAGAAGCCGAAACAACGATGGGAACGTCACTTTTGTGTTCCGTGAAATGTGTTCCGTATTTTCGTAATTTGGTATTTTAACATAACGGAAGTTACTTTTTTTTTTATTCAGAAGAGCGCTATCTTTGAGTTGTGATTCGGAAACACGCTTGTTCTAGCTAATTTCACTGTGAAAAAATGGTAAAACTGTCAGCTTTCGATCGGCGATTGTTGTTGTTTATACAGACAATGTCTAGCGAACCAACCACATCATGTTTATCAAAACGTAGGTCTTTTTTATCTGTAGAAAAAGCTAGGGAACTGTGTATCTTTGACGAGTTTAACAAGAATGATGATTTCAAAATTGAAAATGATGATTTCGAATTTGAACTTAACGAAGAAGCTAGTTCTAATGAGGAGGGGGCGTGGTCACAGCCAGGCCCTAGTGCTACAAAACGACAAAAAGTTTTGACCAAATCATCGACAAAAAGGGGGAAAAGCATTAGTACCAATTACAACAAGGGGCAATTAGTAATGAATGGATTTCAGTACCAAACATCAGTATTACAGAGACCCAAAACACATTCAGATTTCTTCCCAAATATGGTCGCAAACCAGGAGTACACGATGACTTAGGTCTTAGTGAGGCATCAACTCCTTTTGACTGCTATAGGACATTGTTTACTGGTGACATTGCAAATTCAATAGTACATTCTGTAAATGAGTATGCAAAACTTAAAGTTCTTAAAAATAATCCATCCCTAAAAAGATCTAGATTTTGCAGCTGGACAGCACTATCAAACTATGAGTTGTTAAAATTTATGGCTACAATAAATGCTATGGGCATTGATCCCAGACCTTCTATTAGAGACTATTATTCATCAGAAACTGATTGCCTTTATGCTCCATTTTATCACAAAAACTTTGAAAGAGATAGATTTTTGTCTATCTATCAAACAATGTTGCATGTGGGACAGCCTGATGCTGAGGGAAAAAGTAAAGTGGAGCCATTCATCAACTCTTTGATTGAAAATTTCAATAATGCCTTTACGCCCTTTGAAAATGTTTCGGTTGATGAAATGATTGTAGGATTTAAAGGGAGATGGAAATACAAGCAATTTAATGCAACTAAACCTAGTAAGTATCATATAAAGAGTTTTGGTCTTGTTGACAGTACCACTGGGTATGTTTTATCCCTGCTTACGTATTATGGAGCGAATACCTCATATGATCCAAGCACAGACACCAATAGTGGGATGGCAATAAAAGTCTTTGGAACTCTATTACAGCAAATTGGAACAGGTTATCATATATTTGCAGACAGGTTCTACACCACCAGGGCACTCATTGAGTATTTGCTTCAGCAAAAGCAATACTATACTGGCACCCTCCAGTCAAACCGAATTGGCTTTCCATTAGAAATAAAAGCACTTTCCATACCACACATGGAACGGAAATGCTGGCAAACTAAAGATTCATCTTTGCTCTGTATTGGAAGGAAGGATAAGAAAGCAAAAAAGCCAGTAATCATTGTTTCCACCAAAACAAATACAGGAATGACTACCACGACAAAACCAAAGCCAATAACAGTCCATGACTATAATCAGTCCCTTGGAGCAAACTTTGGGACTGTTTGGCAAGGAAGAATATTCCAGCACCTCTGATTCATGCTATACAGAGCTTCTACAAGTCTTGCAGAACTTATGTGAGGACAGCAAACCATAAGTCAGAAGAGTTCAGGACCACCACTGGTGTAAGACAAGGTGATATCCTATCACCTTACCTCTTCATACTCCTTATGGATGATGTCATCAAGGCATGTAAGGAGAGAACAAGAAAGTATTCAGTGGGGTACTGGAAGATGAGACAGGTCTACATTTCAGAGCTGGCATTTGCTGATGATGTTGCCCTGATTGCTAAATCAGAGGCACATCTCCAATCCAACCTGCAAGTCTGGAAGGAAGAGCTGGAGAAGAGAGGGATGGTCATAAACAGCTCTAAAACAAAATCCATGGTGATATCACGAGAAGAAAGAAGACATCAGATTAAGCTGGGAGAACAGGTCCTGGAGCAGGTCAACCACTTTAAATACCTCGGAGCTATTATAGACCGAAAGGGAGGCATCAAAGAAGAGTTGGCCACTCGAAAAGCAGCAGCTGGGAGACTTTTTCAGGCCATAAATCGAGGATTCCTCAGCAAGAGAGAGGTTGGTAAGAAAACGAAGATGGCTGTATACCGCTCCACCTATGTCCCAGTCTTGACATATGGATGCGAGTCATGGGCAATGACTACAACCCATAAAAGCCAGATCCAAACCTCAGAAATGAGGTATCTGAGGAAGGTGGTTGAAGTAACAAGAAGAGACATGGTACGCAACCAGACGATACGTCAAGGCCTAAAATGCCACCTCCTACAGACCCAAGTAGAACAGTCCCAACTAAGATGGTTTGGCCATGTCTGCAGAATGGGAGAAGATCGGCTACCACGACAAGCATGGGAAACAAAGAGCCAAGGATCCAGACCCCGAGGACGACCCAGAGTCCGCTGGGAGGACAACATTAGACAATCTTTGAAGGACCGAGGACTAGAGTGGGGCTGGGCCAGGGGGAAGACAGCCGATAGAATAGTCTGGCGCTCTCTCTTCCAAACCTCTACACCTCACGGTAGAAGGGGAACGACTAAGTAAGTAAGTAAGTAAGACTATAGTCAGAGCATGAATGGATGTGACTGTGCTGATCAAATGCTTGGGTATTATGGCATTCACAAACGACGCAGCAACAAGTGGTGGAAAAAAATATTCTACTGGATAATGGAAATTACTTGTACCAATGCTTTCATCCTCTATAGGCTCACAGGCAGTAGAAAAATGACATTAAAACAGTTCAAAATATCTCTGATTGATGCTTTGCTTCAGTGGGCCGCAGATCTAATGCCCGAGCCACAAAGGAGTATCAATGCAACCCCTGGAAGACCAAGGACAGCCAACCCAATTCAGAGGCTTGAAGGAGCTAAGCATATGATAGCTTACACAGAAAAAGACAGAAGATGTAGAGTCTGCAGCAAACCAGATTCTCCAAAAAGAACAAATTTTATTTGCGAGGGTTGCGATGATTATCCTCACCTCCACCCAAAACACTGCTTCAAGATATGGCATACGCAAGCCACCATTGACTAAAATGTAAATATCCTTTCAGATAAAATTGTGTACATATTGTTTATGCATAATAATGTAAGTACAATACAATATATGATTTACTTTGAATATGACCTTTTTGTTTCCAAATTTTAATAATGATACTACGGTCCGCTGGAGAGTTTCTTAAACATTAACAAAACATCACAGAAAGCTGAAACTTGTAATTAATATTCATATATGGATTAGTGTTATTTAAAAAAAACCATGGAGCACTTTGGATAATATTTCAGTCTTTATGCATCTGTTGGTGGGTACATTTTTCATTCACTAAAATGAATTTTTTTTTTAAATTGTTTACATTATTACTGATAATTGAATATAATATGAAGAATAGCACTTAAAAGCCCCAATATTATAATTCTAAATATATTTATCTTCACTGTGAAACATAATTTGTGTGTTTTTTGTTGTGTAATATCAACACAATATATGATTTAATTTAAAAGTTCACGCGGCCTTGAATATCTTCTTTTTTATTTTAATGATGATGGTACGGTCTGCTGGATGGTCTGTAAAACATTAAGAAAATATCACAGGAAGCTGACACTTGTAAATAATATTCATATATGGATTAGTGTTATTCTGAAATATGCTGGAGCACTCTGGATAATGTTTCAGTTTTTATGCATAGGTTGGTGAGTACATTTTTCATTCACTAAAATTAGTTTTTATTAAAAAGTAGTCTATAAAATATGTAGAATATCACTAACATCCTTCATATTCTAATTCTACACTAATTTATCTTTACTGTGATGTATAATATGTGTGTCTTTGTTGTATAAAAACAATACAATATATGATTTAATTTAAAAGCTTCACGCGGCCTATAATGTCCTATTTCTTTCCAAATGTCTATAATGTTTTTATGGTTCGCTGGATGGTCTGTAAAACATTAACAAAATATCACAGGAAGCTGACACTTGTAAATAATATTCATATATGGATTAGTGATATTTTAAAAGATGCTGGAGCTCTCTGGATAATATTTCAGTGTTTATGCATGGGTTGGTGAGTACATTTTTCATTCACTAAAATTAGTCTTTTCTTGAAAGTGGTCTATATTATGACTCATCACTGATTACTATATGTAGAATATCACTAAAAGTCCTTCATATACTAACTCTACATTCATTTATCTTTACTGTGATATATAATATGTGTGTCTTTGTTGTATAATAACAATACAATGTATGATTTAATTTAAAAGCTTCACGCGGCCTCTAATGTCCTTTTTCTTTCCAAATGTCTATAATGTTTATATGGTTCACTGGATGGTCTGTAAAACATTAACTTAATATCACAGGAAGCTGACACTTGTAAATAATATTCATATATGGATTAGTGATATTTTAAAAGACATTAGAGCACTCTGGATAATATTTCAGTGTTTATGCATGGGTTGGTGAGTACATTTTTCATTCACTAAAATGAGTCTTTTCTTGAAAGTGGTCTATATTATGACTCATAACTGAATACTATATGTAGAATATCACTAAAAATCTTTCATATTCTAATTCTACATTCATTTATCTTTACTGTGATGTATAATATGTGTGTCTTTGTTGTGTAATAACTCAGTAACTTTAGAATTTATAAAGGTACTGCTTTAAGGTACAAAAATAATTCTGGCAAAACTGATGAAAAAATTCCGGCCTGCAAGTCTTGGACTACCTCTCCCCTCCCAAGATATGGCGAGCTGAGTGAGGCTATTCCGTATGTCCGTCACTGTGTCTTTCAGTTCCATATTTCAGTCCCTATCTAACTGTTTAAAAAAAAATGCGGAAAATCAATTATGGATCAGAAGATTAGCTGCCGTGTAGTCCTTCTGGTTTTATTCGTATCTTTATCCCATTATTTTTCACTCTTCATTTATTCAAATAACATATACTTTTATAATAATATACCTTATGGGGACTATGATATGCTAATAAACAAATATTATCCTTTTAATTGTCAATCTAGCGTCCTTTCGTTTATTTTATTTTCAGTCTTCATCTAAGTTCAGTTTGCCATCATGGCTTTGCATCTCACTGTTGTTAATAAGTTTTTACGTTTTCCTCCTGTCCCCTAAACACTAGGTTAAATTTTCAAATTTCCACGTTAATCGTAATTTTTTTCTTTCTTTACTAAAAATACACCATCTTTTTCCCCTCTCTATCGTGCTTATACAAAAAGAAGCATAACGTCTGCATTTCATCCTAAAAATACGACTGTGTGTGTGTTTTTCAACGCAGTCTCCCGATCTGAGTGTTTATACATTTAGGCTGCACGAATGGCAATAAGGGGGTGGGTGTTGACTCCGTTTTATCGTTGAGTTCAGTTTATACTGGTGAAGTGGTAGCTTAAAACGCGAATGGTTAAAATGAACGAATGTCAACAATATTCTTCAAACGAACTTCAACAAGTAGTATTGAACTGGGTGAACTGGGCAAGTACTGGCAGTACAGAAGTCGGTGGTGACTGTACATAGATTTTATTCAACACAGCACATACGGAGTGGACAAGACTAACATCGTCACAGGCGCAGAAATCATACGTCAACATGTTGATAATTACTTTTAAAGTTCCTGAAGATTCTCTACTAATAAAGTTCTCTGACTCAAGTGACTGAGGATCACAAAACTGTTACCATATAATATTCCGCTCATTCAAGTCCATTGACCTTCCTTCAAGGACGTCCATCATGGTAACGTATTCATACTCCAGGATAAAATTCTTCCATATCATACTTCACAATCCCAGACTTTCTCCATACATCCCGTTATATATAGTATATAGTTTTCAAACAAAGTCATACATGATAATACGAACAGGTTAGAGATTCCAGTTGACTAACCTCTCCCATTCTATGCCACGCTTCTGGCATTGTAGTAACAGCATATTAAACATGTGAAGCATATAAATTCATTAACTTGATTTCTTGTAGGTATTCTCCCTCTACGAAAAGATTCAAAGGCTATCGACTCCGTGTGTCCAATTCTAGGAATGTCATCTACGATGAATTCCCGCTAGACCATTAATAGGAGCGGCCTGATACTTTAATGTACATAAATAAACATGCCATAAGAAATGGGGCGACACTTACTTTATACTTCCACTATTGACTTCGCCATGAAGATCAATAGATACGAATACAACTGATGGCTACTTCACATTTGCCAAGAATCAAAGGATAACACAGCGGACATAAATATGGTCCGAGCTGCCCCTTACATGACGTCAGAAACTACTCAACTAGGTTACACGTGCGTCCAAAGCAACTCACACTGCATTGTGCACGTCAGTGCGTGAATCAATCGAACGCACAAATAATATAACTATATAAAACTGGTGCGTACATTTGGCAGGACCGAAGACTACCCCCGTAGGTAATAAATGTACGTAACAGCTCCCTTATCACCTCCCCTTAAAAAAATTAATTCTATTAATTTTTTTCGAACTAATTACTCGAGAGAGGTGAGTCAAAACTACAACAAGATTTATGACATGCATAAAATTATATCATATTAAGAAAAGAATATTAAATGAAAACAATATAACTAAATGATAGTATGCATTAAAGCACACATCCACCATCGACCTACTTTGGAACGATGTGGTAATATTCGAAGTAAAAAGAAGTTGAAAATGAAAATGAAATAAACCATAAAAAAAAGATGATAATAAAATTCAACCAAATTTTTTTAAAAGAAATTTGAAACATATGATTTCAAAAATGAAAATGAACAGCAACACTGATGATGATCAATGATAAAAGAATCAATAAAACAGAAAATTTTAAAATACAACATGCAAAATGAAACAAAGCATAATTAAACACTTTAAGAAGCAACGCACTTACTATTTCCTAACACTAGTAAGTTTGACTAGTTATCTAAAAGTGAGATATCATGTAGTGGGATACGTGAATACACGTATTGCGAAACACTAATAAAGTTAGTAGATGTGTGATTTATAATCAATCAAATTGATTAAATTGAATTATACTAATTAATAGTACTTAATTTATGAACAAATAACTAATTACTAATTTATTCTAAGTGATTTCAATTTCACTCATTGTTAATATTCTTTTAGAACTAGTTAAATCGACAAGAATATGTTCTCAATGTACCATGCCTGAAATACGTTTACGAACACGATATGTAGTGTAATCTGTTCCATAACAATAGTGAATGTCTATTTGTCACTCTTACCAATGTTTCCATACTAAAAAAAAAATGTTACTTTAATATCACTGTTCCCGTTCTAACAAAACGTTACTTCACAAGAAATAATGTTATAATCCATACGTAAGTATATTCTGAAAGTTATATATATACGAATACTGCAGAACTACACATAGTCTCCACAGATGTATAATCAGTGACCATGTACAAAGTTATTCATGTTTCTGTGAGGACGTTTCACCATCTGGAAGTGGTTTAATTTCGACATGTTCACTAGGGCATCTTGAAAGACAGTCTGCAAACACATTCTGTACTCCAGGAATAGCTCGTATCTCAAAATGGAACGGTTGAAGCGCAATAGCGTAACGCGCTGACTTTGATGACTTCACGTTCCCTGTGTTCAGTGCTGTAAGAGCTTTCTGGTCGGATTCCACCACAAAGTGTGATCCGAGGAGATAACGATCCAGTTTATTGATTGACCAGACAAGAGCGAGGAGCTCTTTATCTAGAACGGAATACTTCATCTCGCTCGTCGTAAGCTTTCTGGATACGTACATAACCGGAAATAAGGTGCCTCCGTATTCCTGCATCAAAACTGCCGCGATAGCGTAGGAAGAAGCATCACTGCGAAGAACAAAGGTGAGATCTTTGTTAGGCAACCTTAAAAAAGGCTTATTTGAAAAAAATTGTTTTATATAATCTAAAGCCGTTTGATGATCCTGCGACCACTTTATTACATTAGATGTGCCTTTCTTCAGTAACGAAGAAAGAGGTGCAGTTATAGTAGACAAATGAGGGATGAATTTAGAATAGAACTGTATTAGTCCTAAGAGCGACCTCACTTGTTTTTTTGTCTTAGGTGCTGAGATGTTTAAAATTTTAGAGACGTTACTGTCTTCTGTATACATTAAACCGCGACCTATACGGTGACCAAGAAATGAGATGTCATGAAAACCGACAAAAGCCTTTGAAGGTTTCGCTGTTAAGTTATAATCCCGTAAGGTAGAAAGTAAAGATTTTAAACCCTGAATATGTTCATCCCAAGAGTCACTGAAAAGACAGATGTCATCTATATAAGTAATGACATCGGGACGATGAGACAATATGCGGCGCATCATGCGTACAAAGGTAGCTGGCGCATTCATTAGACCGAATGGCATAAAATTCCATTGAAAAAGACCCCGTGGCGTCGAGAAAGCGGTGAATGGCTTTGCTTTAGGGGTTAATGGCACTTGCCAATAACCCTTTGAAAGGTCAAATTTCGAAAAGAATGTGGCATGAGATAATTTCTCTAATAAGTCGTCTAAAAGAGGTAATGGTTCCGCATCGAATTTTGTAACTTTGTTTAATTTCCTGTAATCTACGCAAAGACGTATATTGTTGTCCTTCTTCCTAATGATTACCATAGAAGAAGAATATGGTGATGAAGATGGTTCAATTATATTTAATTGAAGCATCTCATCCAATTCCTTATCAACCTTATCACGAAAGTGTAAAGGAATAGGATATGGGCGAACTCGAATCGGTGTATCGTCAGTCAGAATAATGTCATGTTGGATGACTGACGTATGACCTGGGATGTCAGTGAGGACATCCTCATACGTGTGTAGAATATTAGAGACTTGCTGACGTTGATCATCAGTAAGAGTAGATGAGATAGTAACATCATTCCATTTCTCAGTGGAATGGAGTGGTACAACTGGTATTGGTAGTTGTACATCATCGAAAGAAGATTCCTCTTCTTGGATGACTGACAAACTAGAATAGTGTTGAATAGGAGGTGTAGGATCGTCAGTTGCTTGGAACACTGATTGTAGATAATCAGGACGTGAGTAATATTCCTTCAACATATTAATGTGGAAGGTTTTATGTTTACCATTAACATCAACGATGTAGTCGACATCGGATATTCTTGAGATGATCCTGAAAGGACCTCTCCAGGTAATTAAAAGACGATTATTATGCGCAGGGAGTAATACAAAAGCTTCATCACCAGGTATGAGCTGGCGAAGACGTCTATACTTGTTTGCAAATAGACGAGCTTTTTCTTTGGCTTGTTCGGATGATGCAGTAGCTAATCTACAAGCATCTATGATTCTCTTTCTCAGAGAGATCACATACTCATAAGAGGATTGAGTTTCCTCTTCAATATTCTCGTCAACCAATAAGTCGTGGATTAACGACATCGGACCGCGTGGTTGCATGCCGAAAACAAGTTGAAATGGAGAAAACCCCGTTGCTTGATTTTGTACTTCGCGATACGCAAAGAGACAAGCGGGTAGGACCCGATCCCAGTCTTGGGGATGGTCTTGAGTCATCTTACCCAACAACTGCTTGAGTGTCCTATTTAGACGCTCAATTAACCCATTTGACATCGGATGATAAATAGAACTTAGAGATCTGTCTATACCTAATGTCTTCATAACTTGAGACATGGATTCAGAAATGAACTGAACCCCATGATCCGACAAGATTTTCCGTGGAAAACCAATGCGTGAGAAGATTAACATCAATGCCTCTGCTACACTGGCAGATGAAGTGTTCTTGAGAGGGATGGCTTCAGGCCAGCGAGTGCACATATCAATGCACGTAAGGATATGCGTATGCCCTCTAGCAGATGGTAGCATAGGACCAATAATGTCTATAGCCATTTTATCAAATGGTCTAATCGGGATGTCCGCAGCTTGAATAGGAGCCGCATGAAATGGACCCCGTACCTTAACTTCTTGACATATCAAACAAGACCGACAATAGAGAGTGATGTCCTTATGGACGCCTGGCCAGTAGAATGCCGAAAGCACTCTGGATTTGGTACGCGAAAAACCCATATGGCCCGCACATTGCGAGTCATGCGCATGTCGTAATATACGAGATCTCATACAGGATGGGACTATAATCTGAGAACATAAGGATGAATCCTTTTCTCGTATTACTCTAACCAAAATCCCATTTTTAAGTATAAAATCATGTCTAGATTTTGCAAGTTTGTTGCTGGTATTATTTTTGTTCACATACTGAAAAAATTTTTTTAATGAATCATCATTCTTTTGCAATGTTGCAAACAACTCCCGTGAAATAGGAGCATCATCATCACAAGTGGTATGAACTGTAGGTTCCATAGGTGTATCATGCGACATATTAGTAGCTTGCGCTCTAGTCACTACTGCATTTGCAGTTTGAATATGTCGCTCTTCCCATTCAGCAATTTGCTGTGGTGTACACTCTTTAATACCATGTATGCGACCAAGTATTAAATCACAAATTGGATTCGGAAGGAGACAAGCTTGAATCTTTCCTGAAAAAAATGGTGTATTAAGATCAATAATAGCAGTGGCAAATGTTTCAATTGTGCCACCAAACGTTACACATTTGACAACCCGGCCCGTGGCACAACTTGGGTTGATCAGCGAAGTCCGGACGCCGACTGTGCTGCAACCTGAGTCAAATAGGAGAGAGCATGAAATATTGTTGACAAATCCCTTGTTAAACTTAAGAGAGCCCTGTCCCTGGTGTACTGACGCAGCAGTGGCCGTACAGACTGCAGGTAGACTAGGCAAGGTATGTCCGCAACGCAGCGTCGTGATCGCCCTGGGCTGGAAAAGAGTAGAGCATTCTGAACAATCTTTGACTTGGGTACAATCAAGAGAACAACACATAGCATTATGAGTTTCAGCTCCTTTACCCTGTTCAATGTTAGCCTGTGTATCACTAAAAGCGACATTAGAATGTCTATTCGTATTACTCAACGATCTATCTCGTCGACGCGATCGATTTTGATTTTTGTCATTAAAATTGCCATAATTGTAGTTTCTGCTAGAGTTAAAATTTGGATGAGTCCGATAATTTGTATAATTATCGTTATGATGTTGGTAAAATGGTTTATTTCCAAAAAATTGTTTGTTTTGCGGACCCTGAGATCTTGATCTCCAGTTTTGTTTATTATAATGTCCTTGATTATTTTTAAAATTATTGTTACCAAAATCTCGCGATCTGTGAGCCTGGTTCCAAGAAACATTAAATGGAGCAGATTGTTGAAATTGCTTCCCTTTGTAAAAATTACCATTGTTAAAATTGTCATTATTTCCCTTATTGACATATCTGTCAGCACTAAAAGAACGATTGCGTGAAAAATTGTTTTGTTGTGCTGCAAAAGCAACAGGCAATTCATTCTTAATCTGTGCATTACTTAGATCCATGTTTGGGTGAGCAGTGCAAAAATTTTTAGCATGCTGTTCTAAGTCTTTCATAGATAAAGGTTTCCGTTCGTGTAAAAATGCGAGAAATGTAGGATTTACAGACGAAAGTACCTTATCGCGCATCAGTAAATCGAAGAGACCTTCATACGACTTTTCAATTTTGGATAATTCGATCCATCTTTCTAATGTTAGTCGTATTTGTGACAGAAAATCACTAAAATTTCTGCTAGATTGAGGTAGTAATGTATGGAATCTTGATCGATATTGGTCTTCTGTCATTTGGAATTTTTGCAGAAGTGCCGCTCTAAGAGCATTATAGTCATTTTTCTCACCAATGCTGGTGGTATGATAAACTGCTAATGCGTCCCCTGTAAGTAATCTGGATAAATATGTACAGTATAGAGCTTTATCCACGTTATAAGACACACAAGTGGCCTCAAACCTATCTAGGAAGAATATCACGTCATCAGACGGGGGATTAAATTTTGGTAATTTAAGGTGAATTTCCTTAAAATTATCATGTCTGGATGAAGTTTGGCTTTCAAAAGTTCTCTGAGAATTAGCTTCCTGAGTTAACCTAAGTCTCTCATATTCTGACTCTGCTAATTTCAGTTCATGCTGTCGTTTTCTTTCATTCTCTTCCATCTCAAGCTGAAGTCGTTTTGTGTTTTGTTCAGCTATTAATCTTCTTTCTTCCATTTCTTTTTGTTTCTGTTCTGCCTCTCGCTGCAATCGTTTCTCTTCTAATTCAGCGGCTTGTTGAGCTATTAATCTTCTGTCTTCCATTTCCTTTTGTTTATTTCCCATTTCAATATTAAGTAGTCTTTCTTTTTCTGCCGCATCTCTTTTAAATTGCTCTTCAGCCTCGAATTTTTTCTGTTCGGACTCACGCTGAAATCGTTTCTCTTCTAATTCAGCGGCTAATCTCATTTTTTTCTCCTCTTCCTCAGCCTCAATTCTTTTTTGATCTGCCTCAAATTTCAAATTTTCCAAACGTAAAGTTTCTAACCTTCTCTGATCAGCTTCTATTTCTTGAGCTTTCTTATATTCTGCAAGTGCAAATGATTTTGCTTCCTCAGGAGCCATCTGAAGAGCTTTTGCTTGCTTAATGAAATAGTCTAAGGTAGCCATTATTCAATTTTATTATGTAATAATACTACTTAAAATTGTTACTACAACTAGTGGTTTTCGTTCCTGTTCTAGAACGGTAAAATCAATTTATATAATAGGCAATAATATTAATAATTAATAATGTAATTTATAACATGAAATGGTGTGAAAGCAATAACGTGACAGACAATAGCACAATACTGACACGACACGATAATCAAGACAAATGACTACAGTCGTAGAAATCAAATAAAATAAAATGTGGAACTAAAATAGAATGTCGTAAAAAATTACGATGACATCTACGATCCAATAATGCACAAGACAATTGACAACACAGTGTAAAAACATATGCTTTGTAAAAAACTGAACGACAGTCAGGTAAGATGGACAATAATCACATACAAAATACATCATGAAAATAAGGTACAAGTAAAAATAACTACCAAAAACAACAATTAAAACTTGACGAAACAGCTAAAACAGTCAGGTGTCACAGACTACCAGACACAGTGGACCAAAGATCCTTCTATGCTCACGCATAGGAACATTCCACTGCGGGAAGTCTGCAAAATAATGTCCTACAGAACGTCTGACGAAGAGCCCGAATTAGCTTCGAGATGGATCTCGTTCGTCAGATCAACCTCCCTACCTCCCACGAAGAATACACAACATATAACACTTAACACGAAAAATATGAATGTGGACATATCACGGAAGGCACAACTAAGCGTAATAAAGTGTACAACGGAAACACGTTATACTCATCTCGCGTGCAGGTAAAAAATCAATGTGCCTCGTCTCCGTGGATGTACGTCTACAGATAAAATACTTCGTTCTGCTTATCTAGATTACAGCTCGCACGCAATAATGATGAAGAGATGATCTCCAAGTAATCAGTCACTGTGAAACTTGACGTGGAGGTTGATTGAAGACCTTGACCTTGGTAAACGTAAGTTGAATCTGATTTCTCATCCCACTGGGTTCCAAGTTCGAGATGTTGGTGACTTGAAAGTTAAAATCTTCTTTTCACAGAAAAGTATTGAGTACGTTCTTTGGAAGTTAGATATTTCCAGACCACACTGGCATACCAATTATTGTTGACTCCGTTTTATCGTTGAGTTCAGTTTATACTGGTGAAGTGGTAGCTTAAAACGCGAATGGTTAAAATGAACGAATGTCAACAATATTCTTCAAACGAACTTCAACAAGTAGTATTGAACTGGGTGAACTGGGCAAGTACT
Source organism: Oreohelix idahoensis (assembly GCA_024509875.1). Taxonomy (NCBI): domain Eukaryota; kingdom Metazoa; phylum Mollusca; class Gastropoda; order Stylommatophora; family Oreohelicidae; genus Oreohelix; species Oreohelix idahoensis. Next base: position 1,136,471 of record JAMPIV010001472.1, read on the forward strand.
GGCAGTACAGAAGTCGGTGGTGACTGTACATAGATTTTATTCAACACAGCACATACGGAGTGGACAAGACTAACATCGTCACAGGCGCAGAAATCATACGTCAACATGTTGATAATTACTTTTAAAGTTCCTGAAGATTCTCTACTAATAAAGTTCTCTGACTCAAGTGACTGAGGATCACAAAACTGTTACCATATAATATTCCGCTCATTCAAGTCCATTGACCTTCCTTCAAGGACGTCCATCATGGTAACGTATTCATACTCCAGGATAAAATTCTTCCATATCATACTTCACAATCCCAGACTTTCTCCATACATCCCGTTATATATAGTATGTAGTTTTCAAACAAAGTCATACATGATAATACGAACAGGTTAGAGATTCCAGTTGACTAACCTCTCCCATTCTATGCCACGCTTCTGGCATTGTAGTAACAGCATATTAAACATGTGAAGCATATAAATTCATTAACTTGATTTCTTGTAGGTATTCTCCCTCTACGAAAAGATTCAGAGGCTATCGACTCCGTGTGTCCAATTCTAGGAATGTCATCTACGATGAATTCCCGCTAGACCATTAATAGGAGCGGCCTGATACTTTAATGTACATAAATAAACATGCCATAAGAAATGGGGCGACACTTACTTTATACTTCCACTATTGACTTCGCCATGAAGATCAATAGATACGAATACAACTGATGGCTACTTCACATTTGCCAAGAATCAAAGGATAACACAGCGGACATAAATATGGCCCGAGCTGCCCCTTACATGACGTCAGAAACTACTCAACTAGGTTACACGTGCGTCCAAAGCAACTCACACTGCCTTGTGCACGTCAGTGCGTGAATCAATCGAACGCACAAATAATATAGCTATATAAAACTGGTGCGTACATTTGGCAGGACCGAAGACTACCCCCGTAGGTAATAAATGTACGTAACAGTGGGCTAGTGGGTTTTATTCAAATATGCTACCAGCATGGTGTCACGCGCTGTCGCGATTCAAACCAACACGTGTTAATGGTCGTATTTTTCCCGTCTCTAACTTGCATTCCTCCGTTTATTTCTTCTTTCACTCTTGCTTGAAAAAATTGTGCCCTTGGCTGGCAAACTGTTACAGTTAATTTTCAAGGACGTATTTTGAAACACTAGTACTATCGAGTGAGAGAAGGGTATCGTTTACTTGCATTAAGGCTTATAAAAAAAAATTAATACGACTGCTGGCGCCGGTGACGATGCTGAAGCGCAACTTACCTATTTATCTCTATATATTATTTTATCTTTCTAAACACGTGGAATTTTAACTATTTGATCAGTGTATCAATGTATATCACTACATCTGGTTCTTGTCATCAACTAGCTATAGGAGGAAGCATATTTCCACATAAAAGAATACATAAAGCAACAAGGATATCATCAGACCACAGAACTGACAATCAGATTGATCACATATGCATAAGCAAGAGGTTTAAGTCATCATTGCATGATGTGAAAGTATGTAGAGGAGCAGATGTTGTATCAGACCACCATCTTCTGTTGGCTACAACAAAATTAAAACTCAAGAAATTTACAAAAGCATATAGCTATAGACAACAGTATAATGTGGGATATCTAAGAAATCAGGAAATAAGAGAAAAATTTTCAATCACAGTATCCAACAAATACCAAGTACTCGAACAGCTGGAAGATGAAACAGATACAGAAGACCACTGGCAACAAGTAAAAAATATATGGAACGAGACGTGAAGAAGTACTGAGAAAAAGAGAACATCAGCACAAAGCATGGATAACAACAGAAACCATTAGTAAGATAGAAGACAGGAAAAACAAGAAAGCAGATTTAAACAGAAGCTCCAAAGCCAAGGCTCATGAAGTGTACATAGAAGCAAACAAAGAAGTAAGAAGAAACATCAAAAGAGACAAGAGGAAGTATATTGATGATTTGGCAAGGGAAGTAGAGGAAGCTGCAGCAAAAGGAAATATCAGGGACCTGTACAACAACACAAAGAAGCTAACAGGGAAATATAAGCAAGCAAATGGCCTCATAAAAGATATGAATGGAAAATTGCTTAGTAATATACAAGAACAAATGAAGAGATGGAAAGAACATTTTGAGGAACTTCTCAATAGACCATCTCCAACTAATCCCCCAGACATCCAGCCAGCAGAAGAGGAGCTACAAATCAGCTGTGAACGACCAAGTAGAGAAGAAATAAAGACAGCCATAAAGCTTCTGAAAGATGGAAAAGCAGCTGGTCTAGATTGCATTCCAGCAGAGGCCATCAAAACAGATAATGATACCTCTACAGAGATATTATACAAACTACTTGGCAAAGTCTGGGAGAGAGAGGAATACCAGCAGAATGGAAGGAAGGTTATCTGGTCAAGTTGCCTAACAAGGGAAATTTACAAGAGTGCACAAATTATAGAGGAATAATGTTACTGTCAGTGCCAGCAAAGTATTAAACAGAATCATCCTGGAGAGATTAAAAGAGTCCATAGACAAGCAACTGAGAGATGAACAAGCAGGTTTTCGACAAAATATATCCTGTACAGACCAGATAGCCACATTGAGAATAATAGTTGAACAAAGTCTGGAATGGAATTCACCGCTATACATCGGATTCGTGGACTATGAAAAGGCATTTGACAGTGCAGACAGAGAATTGCTTTGGAAATTGATAAGGCATTATGGAGTCCCCATGAAGATCATTAACTTAATAAAGAAGACCTATGAAGACATGACATGTAGAGTTCTTCATGAAGGACAGAACCGTTTAGGATTACAACGGGAGTGAGACAGGGATGCCTCTTGTCTCCATTTCTTTTCTTACTAGCAATAGATTGGGTTATGAAAACATCAACATCACACAACAGAAATGGAATCCAGTGGAATCTGACTAAACAGCTTGATGATCTGGATTTTGCAGATGACTTGGCTCTTCTGTCCCATTACCATAATCAGATGCAAGAGAAAATGAAAATTCTCGATGAGAGGTCACAACAAGTGGGCCTGAAAATACACAGGAAAAACACAAAGATTATGAGAATAAATGCAAGAAATGATAACAAGGTTGAACTTGAAGAAGCACTAATAAATGATGTAGAATCGTACACATATCTTAGAAGTAATATAGACAAAGTTGGAGGGACAGACAGTGATATCAAAATAAGAATACAAAAAGCAAGAGAAGCTTTCATTGCATTGGGAAACATATGGAGAACAAGAGAAATCAAGTCCAACATGAAAATAAGAATCTTCAACTCAAATGTGAAGTCAGTCCTATTGTATGGCTCTGAGACATGGAGAACAACAAAAACAACAACCAAAAAGCTACAGACTTTTATAAACAGGTGCTTGCGTAGAATATTGCTCAATATTTTCTTGTTGTTCCAGGACATAATGCTGATATTGAGAGGCTTTTATTTAAATGGAAAGTCAGTGGACAAAGGACAGAAACCAATTCACTGTTGAATGTATTAAAGGAATATTACAAGTTCAATACAAGCATTAGAATGTTTCATGTACAGAGCCCCACGAGTATTTAGTTGGAAATTCAGACTTACTGAGAAAAATAATGTCAAGTGAAAAGTACAATGTTAAAGACTGAATATTTAGTGATATTGAAAAATAATAATGCTTGATGGACAAAGTATTAAAAATGTATTTAATGAAGATTTTTACCTTTTTTTTTAAAATTTCATTGAAGTATTTCTATAAAGTTTATCATGTCTCTTGACATAAATTTATTAAATTAGTGAAATTAATGTGTCCTCCTTTAGAGTCAAGAAATCAGAAAATGTCCTCCTTTTAAAAAAATAATATGGTAACCCTATTGTTGCGTGATAAATTCTCGCAACATCATTTTATTACAATATCTATTTTATAACGCAAGGGCAACAACTGCTTGAAATTTATAGTTACTTTTCTCGGTAAGCATTTGTCTTCTCGCGTTGGTATTGAATGCAGTTAAGTTTTGAGCTGTGGTCATTTTTGCGCTGGACTGCGCATGACTGGTCTTGCTTTTTGGTCGATCGGTTTCCGCCCACCACTAGTGGAGTGAGCGATTTGAATGGCGAAAGAGATGCCTCGTTGAAGAGGGGATCTCCGCTATTTTTTGTTCTGTCAGGGATGTGTAGTCATCTTAATGGATATTTCGTTTATTCGAGATAATACCTCTAGTGTTTCCCACATGTCGGGAGGCGTGATATTTCTGTGTATTTCATGAAAGCAAGGTAAATTGACTTTTTCATTAACTCTATCGATTTTGGGTCGTGAGCGATTTCGATTCATAGCCTGTCTTCGAAAGTCGTCGTCACGAGATGTTTTCCCAGCTCACATGTCGCTGTATTGTACTGCATCGGTTGATGCAGGTCCCAAGGACCATTACTTGCTACTTTGTTAAATGAACTAGGTTTGAAAAACCTTTATTATCTAGAGGATATTTTTGAGGACATTATTTATACTTCGGCAGACGTGTCTGTCTTGCTGAAGTCAGACTAAGGAGAGTGAACTGATCTCATACATCTGGTTATCTCCTGGCTGTTATAGAAAAGGATGGAGTTTTTCACCTGACTACATTTACAGCACTATGAAATATAACATGCATCTGACTCATCATTGTAATGCTGTCTACCGTCTATTGCTGTATTGAATGTTGCTGTGATAATGACTGTTTGATGTGCCTACATATTCGCGTAACCATTTTGTCACTGTGGCGTCCACAATAAATAATGAAGAAAAACGTCAACGGCTGTTTCAAGAATCATTGACTTTATACGTCGTGAGTTTACTGACGTCCTATGTGGATTGCCCTGTTATTTTTGTATGAACATTGTTTTGACTGAACACATCTGCACACTACACAAAACCAGACATGCGGATACCATCCATCATCATATGGCATCACGCATCATTTGGTGGCCATAAGCTGGTTTGATTCTGGTACCAGCAAACACGGGGTCCCTTACCCACTTCATTTTCAACAAGAATTCATCAGCATCCTTCAAGAAATTAACATTCTTCAATACAGTCAACATCTTCAAAATTTTCAAAGTACTCGGCGTTGCCCGGTAAAAGTCAAAATTTCAACTTTTTGACGGAAACAAGAATTTGACAGTACCCGGCGTTGTTACATGTTGCCGGATAACTCGGACTGCTGTTATCTTTTACGCAAGTCAAGCAAGTTGCTGCTGTCAAGGTTCCAGTGCTGTCGTTTTTGTGAAGGTCAAGTGCCGGTTGAAACGGGTTGTTTTCTGAAGAAGGCCAAGTACCGATTTCCATCAACTTACTTTTGGATTAGAAGGTCAAGTGCCGAAACAACTCAACACACAGTATTTCAGAAGCTCTTGTACCATCGTGTTAGCAGTGGAAGCAGTTCAGATGTGCCATCATCGTTGGAGCTTCGCTCTTTAGGACGTTGATTGACATCCGTTTTTTCTGCTGTTCTACGATTGGAAGCCTATAAGTTAAGTGGCCTGTTTGTATGTAAACTGTGCCCTTATACTTCTGCTGAGTCTTCTGTGTATCATCTCATTCTATATGTTATATGTCTATATGTTATTTGTATATTTATATGTTTATATTTCAGCGGGTTCTCGGTTGGGTGGTGTCTCCGTTAGATTATGCCACGTCATAGAGGTCGTCTATTGTGAGCGTTTTCTGTAGGGTTTGCAAATTTCCGATACTGGAATTTGCTAAGCGACTTCTGTTGCTATTTATGTTAGCTGTGATGACATGTTTTAATATTGTTTTCGTTATTATTTCGCATTCTTTAGTTTTGTTTTGATTTGTTTGTATTTGTTAGCCTACTCTTGTCTATAATTTAGTTTCATACAACATTTTTGTTTATACACTGTGGTGTCATGTATTTTGTTTAATTCTATCGTAGATATCGTCACATTTTTTGTGATATTTCATTAATTTCTGCTTTATTTTTAGTTGATTTCTGCGAACGTTTTTGTATTGTTGCTGATCTTTGTTATTGTTTACATTGTTATTGTTTACATTGTTTGCATTGTTTACATTTTCAATGTTTACATTCTGCATGTGTTTACATAGTCATTGTTTACAGTTATAGTAATTAGTTAATGGGCTATGCTAATGCACTGTTACTACTACACTGATGATAAATGAATGATGAATAGTGTCGTGCACTATTGAATGAGAAGTGCACTTATGATCAAGAATTGATTGCTGATATTTCATATACAAGTTCTTTGATTGGAGACTTGTTTCCCACAGAGACTGGGATAATATAAGGTGATGTGAATATACAAGTGCTTAATTAAGACTTGTTACACTTAGGTTTGAAATAAATTAGTTAATTATTTCAGGTTTTGGACTCATATGTTAGACAACATGTCTACATTTGAGCACTTTATTGAGCAGGGTAAATTGCTTGGGAAGACTGGTGATAAGTTAGAAGAATTTGCAACTGCTCGATATGATAAAGCAATGGAAGCTGAACAAAAGAAACTGCAGATGGAAGCTGAACAAAAGAAACTGCAGATGCAGGTGGATGAAAAAAGATTCCAAATGGAAATGGAAAAACAAAAAAGGGAATCAGAAGCTGAGGAAAGAAAACTCCAGCTAGAGGCTGAAAATAAAAGACTTGAAAAAGAGGCTGAAAATAAAAGACTTGAAAAAGAGGCTGAAAATAAAAGACTTGAAAAAGAGGCTGAAAATAAAAGACTTGAAAAAGAAGCTGAAAGACTTCAAATAGAGGCTCAGGCTGAGGAGAGAAGATTACAGAGAGAGTCTGATGAGAGGAAAGAGAAAGCAAAAATGGAACATGAAGAAAAGGTCTTAGCTTTAGAGTTGGAAAAATTGAAATTGACGAGCATGAGTAATGGTAATGATTCAAACAAGGGTTCATCTTCTGGTAAGGCTAATAATGATACTTTTAAGATTAAGTTACCAACATTTAGTCCTTCCAGTGATGACATAATGTTCTATCTGGACAGATTTGAACAAGCATGTACAGCTCATAACATAGACAAAGCAAAATATGTTTATCAGTTATCAGGGATACTGACAGGTAAAGCTCTAAGTATATTAAATATGGTGGATGAACCTGACAAGAACAATTATGAGGTTGTCAGGGCCGCTTTGTTAAAGAAATATCAGCTTAACGAAGACGGCTATCGTCTACAATTTAAAAACATGTTACCTGAAAATGGAGTTGAATTCTCCGAGTTTATTGCAAGAATACGCATTACTTTCTCACGATGGGTTGAACTATCTAAGACGGAAAAAACTTATGAAGGACTTATGGACTTAATACTTAGAGACAAAGTCATGTCGTCTGTCAATGAGTCTTTCCTTGCTTTCCTTCATGAACGTAAACCTAAAACAATAAAAGAAATGGAAGATTTCTGTTGCCAATACGTAACTGCGCACCCACACATAACCATGGGTAACTCTAAGGTGAAAGAAGGTTTACCAGTTGCTTCGGCAGCTCCGTATGGTCAAAACTTTGCTCGTAGATTCCAACAAAATTTTGATAGAAAGAGCAGCGGTAATTTCTGTCAAAATCATGGAAACCAATTTCATGGTGATTCTTCTTCGAAGAATTGGAGACAACCTGATAGTGGTCGTTACTATCACCCTAATAATTATAAGCATTTCAAAAGAGGATATGGTAATAGAGGTTATTCCTGCCGAAGACCTCAGAACCAAACAAATAGATGTTCGCATCAATGTGAACATGATAGTAATCGTGGAAACTGGAATTCGAACCAGGATAACAATTACAATAGAGACAATAATAACTGCAGAGATAATAATAACTCTGATAACTTCAGAGGTAATAATAGTCGGGGTAGATCTCAACACAAAAAAAAGAGATATCAGCAGGCTAATGCTGTACAACAGGAAACTGAGGGAGCCTGTAATCATGTTGTTGATAGTAAAAACTTTGACGCTGTCACTGGTTCTGCTTTTGACTTTGAGAGAGCAAACAAATGCCCCCAATGCAGTACTTTATTCGAACCGGGTACCATAACTACTTTGAGTTGTGGTCACCCACTTCCCGCTCTTCCTGCTGCTGTTGCGCATGACGGGAGGGGTTCTTTAATTCTACATAAGGGTCTTGTTAATGATACTCCGGTCTCACTACTTTTCGATTCCGGATGCACCACTATTGGTGTTAGACAATCGCTTGTAGATCCATCTTGTGCTACAGGAAGGGTTATTAAATGTGTCACATTTGGCGGCACTCTAGAAAAATATCCTACTGCTGTAATTCGCATTGCCACTCCTTTCTTTACTGGAGATGTGCATGCTTGTCTCTTACCTAATCCTATTGCGGACCTTATTATTGGTCGTATTCACGGAGTTAGGGAGTGTACCCCACAGCAGATTGCTGCTTGGGAAGATAATAACATGCAAGCTACAAATGCAGTAGTTACAAGAGCACAAGCTCTACAAACACCCGAAACTTCACTGAATAGTGATAATGAAGTTGATAGCCAAGATAGTCACTTAGTAATCACTCGTGACTCTTTCATAAAATTGCAAGAAGAAGATCCTTCTTTAAAAAAATTCTTCGTTCTTGCGAAGAAAGGTGATCCGAATCAGGATACAAATAGAAAATCTTGGATTGCAATGAGAAACGGCGTACTTGTACGTATGGTACAAGATTCGACTACGTCGGCACATTCGCAAATTCTTGTTCCCAAGAGCATGAGAGTGCAAATATTACAACATGCTCATGACTCGCAATGTGCTGGACATATGGGTTTTGCCCGTACGAAGTCGAGAGTCCTTGCGGCTTTCTTTTGGCCTTTTGTCAATAAGGACATTCGTATTTACTGCCGATCATGCAAGGTATGTCAGGAGGTCAAATCTAGAGGACCACGACATGCTGCGCCTATCCAGGCTGCTGACATTCCTATTCGGCCGTTTCAGAAAATGGCCATAGATATTATTGGCCCTTTTAAGGTCAAGTCGGCCAGAGGACATCAGTTTATCCTTACATGTGTCGATATGTGCACACGTTGGCCAGAGGCTATTCCTCTTAAGAGCATATCTACTACAGATATCGCAGATGCTCTTTGGTTGATATTTTCTCGCTTGGGGTTCCCCAGAGAAATATTGTCAGACCATGGCACTCAACTCATATCTGACACTATGTCACAGGTAATGTCTACCTTACATATTGAACGATCTCTCAGTAGTATCTACCATCCTATGTCTAATGGGTTAGTTGAGCGTCTGAATAGAACGCTCAAGACTTTGCTTGGTAAGATAACTGAAGATCATCCTCAAGATTGGGACAGGGTTTTACCCGCGGCTCTCTTTGCCTATAGAGAAGTCCCTAATGAACACACAGGATTTTCTCCCTTCGAACTTGTCTTTGGCGCGCGTCCACGCGGCCCTATGTCTTTATTACAAGATCTCATCACTGCCGATGATATTAGCGATGAAACTCAATCCTCATATGAGTATGTCATTGCTCTTAGACAAAAGATCATTGAGGCATGTAAGCTAGCAACTGCTTCATCAGAAATTGCTAAAGAGAAGGCAAGACAGTTTGCTAACAAGAATAGATGTCTACGACAACTTTGTCCAGGTGACAAAGCATTCGTCCTACTCCCCAGTAGGGAAAATAGACTTCTTATTGCATGGAAAGGTCCGTATGCAATAGTCTCTCGGATTTCCGATGTTGACTATGTGGTAGATATTGATGGAAAGCATAAAACTTTCCACATAAACATGCTTTCGGAATTTCACGAACGTCCGGACTATTTGCTGCCTATTTTCCAGGCAACGGATGATGCTCCTGCACCTCACGGTCATTATTCATCCCTGTCTGTCATACAGGATGAGGAAGCTACCTTCTCTGATGTCAACCTTCCCCTTCCAGTGGTTCCATTACATTCCACGGAATCTTGGAAAAACGTTTCTGTTTCTCCTAATCTTTCTGGTGACGAACATCGACGAGACTTGTCGATGTTACAAACATTTCAGGATGTTCTCACTGACATTCCTGGACACACAGATGTCATAGAACATGACATAATTCTTACCGACAATAATCCAATTAGGGTTAGGCCGTATCCTATTCCTATACACTTTCAGTCGCAAGTGGAAAAGGAATTGGATGAAATGATTCAATTAAATATAATTGAACCATCGACTTCACCATATTCTTCTTCCATGGTTATTGTCCGGAAGAAGGATAAGAACATACGAATTTGCGTTGATTATCGCAAATTGAATCAGGTCACAAAGTTCGATGCTGAACCGATGCCTTTGTTAGAAGATCTACTGATTAGACTTTCTAATTCTAGATTCTTCACTAAACTTGACTTGTCTAAAGGTTATTGGCAAGTGCCTTTAGCAGAGCATGCCAAACCTCTTACTGCTTTTTCTACACCTAGGGGTCTATTTCAATGGAATGTTATGCCTTTTGGTCTCATGAACGCCCCTGCCACTTTCGTTCGCATGATGCGTCGAATTCTGTCACATCGTTCGGATGTCATCGCATACTTAGATGACATCTGTCTCTTCAGTGATACCTGGGAAGATCACTATTTAGGGTTATATGACTTACTGTCCACTCTACGTGAGAATAATTTGACAGCAAAACCTTCTAAAGCTTTTGTTGGTTTTGGTGAAATCTCTTTCCTGGGTCATCGTGTTGGTCATGGTCTCTTGAAGACAGAAGACCACAATACTTCCAAAATACTGAACATCTCTGTTCCTAAAACGAAGAAACAAGTTAGGAGTCTCTTAGGTTTAATTCAATTTTATGGGAGATTTATTCCAAATTTATCTTCGATCATGGCACCTCTCTCAACATTGTTGAAGAAAGGTTCGCCTAATCTGGTCCGTTGGTCTGAAGAATGCCAATCTTCACTAGACCAAATCAAGAATATATTTTCTTCTCCTCCCATCTTAAGATTACCTACTCTTGATAGGACTTTTGTTCTTCGGAGTGATGCTTCATCCACTGGGATTGGAGCAGCACTGATGCAAGAATATGCAAATACTCTGCATCCTGTTATGTACATTTCTAGAAAACTAAATGCGGCAGAGAGGAACTACTCGGTTTTAGACCGTGAGTTGTTAGCGATGGTTTGGTCAATTCTAAAGCTACAAAGATTCCTCCTGGGCGCACATTTCATTCTAGAGACTGATCAGAAAGCTCTTACAGCTATTCAGACTAAGAATTTGAAGAGTTCGAGATCCACTCGATATGCTATAGCTCTTCAACCTTTTCACTTCACGGTACGAGCTATCCGTGGTGCGGATAATGTGATGGCTGACATTTTGTCTAGATGCCCACATGACTCCAACTAATACTTCTGTCCTATATTCCTATATATTACAGAGTCATAACACACCTATATTTCTACAATAGATTAGCACATCTGTACTTACTTTATATGTACACACTATCGTGCTTTGTTGTCATCTTCTTCTGTTCGTTTTTTAAGATGATAGAGGAGGACTGAGTAGTTAATATAAGGGCCGTTAGTTTACTAAACAGCCACAATTATTAATAATGTATTGTACCTTATGAAGCATATTAGTTATTAATTAGCATTATATTGCTTGTACTTTCTCAGAATGTCATTGTTGAGCTGAGGACTTACCTTACTAGTATCAAGCATGACGAGTTCTAGATTGTGTACTTACCCTCGGAATACCAGAGCATATGTCCTGGATCGTCATGTAGTTTAACTTTACTATGTACTTATGTCATTACATGTCAAAGAATGTACTATTTAAATTTTCCTATCAGATTTGTACATCCATTTTTAAAGACAATATTAGAGTATGCTGTTTAATGATGATTATGGTAACTTGCATACGTATATTGTGTTTACATGCTAACGTGATGTGTGTTGGTGACACCTCCCCGATGTGAATATTTTTTGAGACATATTTATTTTTCTGTTGAGGTATATCCTCACCAGACACTCTATATTTAGCCTCATGTTAGGCAATTTAATTAATTATCAGCGCATAATTCGTGCGTTTTGAGCCGCTTATCGCATGCTCTTTGATATTTAAAAAAAAAAATATGTTCCACATTTTTTTTTTATCGGGAGGAGGTGGTGATATGTTGCGTGATAAATTCTCGCAACATCGTTTTATTACAATATCTATTTTATAACGCAAGGGCAACAACTGCTTGAAATTTATAGTCACTTTTCTCGGTAAGCATTTGTCTTCCCGCGTTGGTATTGAATGCAGTTAAGTTTTGAGCTGTGGTCATTTTTGCGCTGGACTGCGCATGACTTGTCTTGCTTTTTGGTCGATCGGTTTCCGCCCACCACTAGTGGAGTGAGCGATTTGAATGGCGAAAGAGATGCCTCGTTGAAGAGGGGATCTCCGCTATTTTTTGTTCTGTCAGGGATGTGTAGTCCTCTTAATGGATATTTCGTTTATTCGAGATAATACCTCTAGTGTTTCCCACATGTCGGGAGGCGTGATATTTCTGTGTATTTCATGAAAGCAAGGTAAATTGACTTTTTCATTAACTCTATCGATTTTGGGTCGTGAGCGATTTCGATTCATAGCCTGTCTTCGAAAGTCTTCGTCACGAGATGTTTTTTCCCAGCTCACATGTCGCTGCATTGTACTGCATCGGTTGATGCAGGTACCAAGGACCATTACTTGCTACTTTGTTAAATGAACTAGGTTTGAAAAACCTTTATTATCTAGAGGATATTTTTGAGGACATTATTTATACTTCGGCAGACGTGTCTGTCTTGCTGAAGTCAGACTAAGGAGAGTGAACTGATCTCATACATCTGGTTATCTCCTGGCTGTTATAGAAAAGGATGGAGTTTTTCACCTGACTACATTTACAGCACTATGAAATATAACATGCATCTGACTCATCATTGTAATGCTGTCTACCGTCTATTGCTGTATTGAATGTTGCTGTGATAATGACTGTTTGATGTGTCTACATATTCGCGTAACCATTTTGTCACTGTGGCGTCCACAATAAATAATGAAGAAAAACGTCAACGGCTGTTTCAAGAATCATTGACTTTATACGTCGTGAGTTTACTGACGTCCTATGTGGATTGCCCTGTTATTTTTGTATGAACATTGTTTTGACTGAACACATCTGCACACTACACAAAACCAGACATGCGGATACCATCCATCATCATATGGCATCACGCATCACCTATCTCACACAGAAAACTAATCACTGACAAAATACGCCAACACACTTTTCTCATACAGAAAACCAATCACTGACAAAATACGCCAACAGACTTTTTTCTCCCACAGAAAACCAATCACTGACAGAATCTCTGTTAAATTATAACTAAAGCAAGATTAGTTTCTACTGTTATGAAATTCATTAACAAAATAAAACGTTAATTCTTTCTATTCAAAAGTAAGTGAAACAAAAATCCAGCAATGGATATGGATAAAATCGAGCAAAAAACCTTATTAAATAAAATACGGCCATTTCTCTTATCAAAACAGACCTAGCTCATTCCATATGAGGACAAGATGAGGACAAGAGATAATAAAGACAACCACTTTGGTTATGTTCACAGAACTTGGTGTTGTGTTTTTAAAGTCTGTGGAGTCATTAAAATATAACTTAATAAACTGGTTAATGAGCACTGGTCTATTTGTTGTGTAATAGGGAGTTCGTGTCTCAGAAATCTGGTTTCAAAAATTTGCATAAGTAAAACTAATGGACTATATATTAAATCAAAGGGCGAAAATCTATTGACTTATAAAATGATAAGCTAAGGGTGATAATCCAAAACAGGCATTAACAGTAGTGTTTTTATGCCTCTTGAGAAAAAGTCGTGTTTTTAGTTTGGAATTTCTGGTTTGGCTAGCTGAGCAAAGTTAAGCCTGCACGGGATATTTATATTTCGAGTGAACTGTTTTGTTCTAGAATGTTCAGGAAATAGTTATCGTTGGTAATCGTTTTACAAAATATAGTCAGTCAGATCTGAAACGCGATTAGCGTTAGGAAGCTAGTTTGCTTGTGTTAAAAGTCAAGGTGGCAAGTGCAAATGAGGGTTATCATCGGACAATAAGACAAAGTCCTTTGGTTGATTTCTGTGGTCACAGAAAAATGAACAATTGTCTAGACACTCATTTGCTTTGTATGTCACAATTATATATGATAGTTGGTCATTCATTTCTGTGGACAAGATTGACAGGGTTGCCAGTACAGAAAAATGTGTATATTTTCAAGTCCACCAGGTACGTTGAGTCTCGCCAATAATTGATAGACTATTTAATACAAGAGAAGAACAATAGACAGTAGCTAGTCAGGAGAACTAGGAAATAGTAGACCAGTTGTCAGCCTAACGAGTAGGAAATAATAGACTTTGGCTAAAATTACCATCCCTGGCGGTTAGGCCAGTCTCACCAAGATATGCCAAGCAGAACACAGAAGAAATATGTCAAAAGTTAGAGAGACAAACGATTTCACAAAAATGAAGAGCTTTGATGACAGCAGAAAATATCGACAGCAGTGGTTCTCAAGCCATGACCACCATAGATACCACAAGTGTCACGTTTGGGATCGAGGGGGACAGATGCTGAGGATTGCTGCATGGTTTGCTATCATCTTGTTTTTATTTTCATTTGATGGTCGCACCATGCAGCACCCCAACTAGTTAGACTTCAAACAGTAAGCGTAAAGTGCTTGCTGATGCGTTAAGCCTAGTAACGAGCACAGTATTAGTGTAGTCTTCAGGCCGATAGCAGTGTTCAAAATTACATGGCAATAGCCAATGTGTGTAACCGTCTGTGTTCGGGCTTTTAAAGCTGATATAATAATATGTGGATAAGGACAGGTGAGTCCATAATTATGTAAAGCGTTAGGTATAAAACGCAGGGATTTATATACGCAATATTCGTGGAATATGAACGCAAAGTTAATGTGTAACGCTAATGAAAGCAACATGGCTAGTGTAGCAAGGCGAGTGATGCCAAATTGAGAATATTATTCAGAGAGAGTTCTGACGTGAATGATGGGCATTGATCCTAAGTAATAATGGAATAATTAGCAGAGATGCATTGACGCTGCTTAAATATTGTAATGTGACAGGTACTTGGATAAGGATAATGAATACAATCATTACGACGGTTTAAAATCAACACACAATGTCATGTGCATGACAGGTTACAATCTGTGATGTATAACGTCTCCTTCAATGTGAAAGACATATTATTTGCGTGCTTCATATTGTATTGTTATCGGATCAATTAAATTGTATATCGAGTCGTCTTCAGAAGACTTGTTCGCTGATGTATTTTACAGAGTTACATATAGGACAGTTCATACAGTTGTGTTGATTTGACTGTTGACCGTTAACTTTCAACTTGTGGTCAAATATAAAACTCTGCCATATTAATACGAACTCAAAGACATACTAACACAACAACCCAGTGATTGAATAAGAAATGAATTTTATTGATGAACAATCACGCTATAGCCAAAGAATATTATTGTTCTGATGGTCACTGTGTATCGAGATGTTTGTACTGCAACAGTCTCCAAATTAAGTCTAATAATATGAATATGTTTGCACAATGGAATTCTTGAAATGTTTGAGTGATATCGCTAAACACAAGATCATTTTTTTTCCTAATTAATAAAGAGTGCATTCTGAATGCTGCCATCAACCGGTGCCAATACCTTGTCGAGGTATGGCGGCTTGCGTACCCTGATTACCCCCAGAGCTATGCCAGCGGGAGTTTTACTCCTGGAAGGTTCTACCAAGCTGGACAGGTTTGCGCGGGCAGGGGTCAGACGAAAGCAGACACCCTGGTCCTCCAGGTTGGGGGTTTTAGCATAGGGCTGACACCCCTGTCTATGTAAAAAAAATTGAAGTTACGGAAACGATAACAAATAAACAAACTTTGCTGCGGGACGGACATCCAGAGTCTGAGGCTCGTTGGGGCACTGTACGAAGGATGGCCGCCGACAGAGCAAAGTGGAATCAATTTGTTGTTGCCCTACAAGACGCCACTAGGCGTGATGGCCCCTGACTGCTTTGACAGTCGGCGGCTAAGGATCAAAGAAGAAGAAGCATTCTGAATGATGATGGAGAATCGTTTCATAAAAATTGGCAAGTCTCAAGTCAAGTCGAGTCACTAATGCCTAAATCTCAAGTTGAGTCGAGTCGCTGTGGTGACTTAAGTCAGACTTGAGTACGAGTTGATTGGCTTGAGTGGACAACACTGTCACACGCCATATTTCTTTCCCATCATTTCTTGGCAGGTTAGTAGCTAGTTAATGTAACAGTTATTATGTTCACCTTGAGACTAACTAACAGTAACAACAATGTCCTTGAGTATCTAATTATAGACCTACACCAACAGTCAACTGTATTACTAAGAGTAAATTGTATCACTAAGAGTAAATTGTATCACTAAGAGTCAATTGTATCACTAAGAGTTAAATTTATTTACTGTGGAACCCCAAATTTATCTTTATGATTCTTCATGGCCTTGGCCATCCAATCAAGTTGTTCTATTAACTTTGCTGCTCCACTCTCCATATGGTTATTTAATGGGTTTCCATCCTCATCTAACGCCTTCAGGACTTCTGGGATACCAAAAATGTTGGAGACACTCAAGGTTCCTAGTTCACTCAAGAAGGCTCGCAGCTGCATTGCTGCCCTCATACCACCATAGATCCCTAAGGAGAGACAGACCAGAGTTAAATAAGCAGCATTTATCAAGTCCCTTACAGTCAAGAAACAGGAAATATGTAGGACACCGTGATCAGTTGTCAGCTTACAGTAAACATTCTGTCAAAATACAAGCAGTATTACCCAGATGATGTATTGTCAGCTTACAGTAAACATTCTGTCAGAATACAAGCAGCATTAACCAGATGATGTATTGTCAGCTTACAGTAAACATTCTGTCAGAATACAAGCAGCATTAACCAGATGATGTATTGTCAGCTTACAGTAAACATTCTGTCAGAATACAAGCAGCATTAACCAGATGATGTATTGTCAGCTTACAGTTAACATTCTGTCAGAATACAAGCAGCATTAACCAGATGATGTATTGTCAGCTTACAGTTAACATTCTGTCAGAATACAAGCAGCATTAACCAGATGATGTATTGTCAGCTTACAGTTAACATTCTGTCAGAATACAAGCAGCATTAACCAGATGATGTATTGTCAGCTTACAGTTAACATTCTGTCAGAATACAAGCAGCATTAACCAGATGATGTATTGTCAGCTTACAGTTAACATTCTGTCAGAATACAAGCAGCATTAACCAGATGATGTATTGTCAGCTTACAGTTAACATTCTGTCAGAATACAAGCAGCATTAACCAGATGATGTATTGTCAGCTTACAGTTAACATTCTGTCAGAATACAAGCAGCATTAACCAGATGATGTATTGTCAGCTTACAGTTAACATTCTGTCAGAATACAAGCAGCATGAACCAGATGATGTACTGTCAGCTTACAGTTAACATTCTGTCAGAATACAAGCAGCATTAACCAGATGATGTATTGTCAGCTTACAGTTAACATTCTGTCAGAATACAAGCAGCATTAACCAGATGATGTATTGTCAGCTTACAGTTAACATTCTGTCAGAATACAAGCAGCATTAACCAGATGATGTATTGTCAGCTTACAGTTAACATTCTGTCAGAATACAAGCAGCATGAACCAGATGATGTATTGTCAGCTTACAGTTAACATTCTGTCAGAATACAAGCAGCATTAACCAGATGATGTATTGTCAGCTTACAGTTAACATTCTGTCAGAATACAAGCAGCATTAACCAGATGATGTATTGTCAGCTTACAGTTAACATTCTGTCAGAATACAAGCAGCATTAACCAGATGATGTATTGTCAGCTTACAGTTAACATTCTGTCAGAATACAAGCAGCATTAACCAGATGATGTATTGTCAGCTTACAGTTAACATTCTGTCAGAATACAAGCAGCATTAACCAGATGATGTATTGTCAGCTTACAGTTAACATTCTGTCAGAATACAAGCAGCATTAACCAGATGATGTATTGTCAGCTTACAGTTAACATTCTGTCAGAATACAAGCAGCATTAACCAGATGATGTACTGTCAGCTTACAGTTAACATTCTGTCAGAATACAAGCAGCATTAACCAGATGATGTACTGTCAGCTTACAGTTAACATTCTGTCAGAATACAAGCAGCATTAACCAGATGATGTACTGTCAGCTTACAGTTAACATTCTGTCAGAATACAAGCAGCATTAACCAGATGATGTACTGTCAGCTTACAGTTAACATTCTGTCAGAATACAAGCAGCATTAACCAGACGATGTACTGTCAGCTTACAGTTAACATTCTGTCAGAATACAAGCAGCATTAACCAGACGATGTATTGTCAGCTTACAGTTAACATTCTGTCAGAATACAAGCAGCATTAACCAGACGATGTATTGTCAGCTTACAGTTAACATTCTGTCAGAATACAAGCAGCATTAACCAGACGATGTATTGTCAGCTTACAGTTAACATTCTGTCAGATTACAAGCAGCATTAACCAGATGATGTATTGTCAGCTTACAGTTAACATTCTGTCAGAATACAAGCAGCATTAACCAGATGATGTATTGTCAGCTTACAGTTAACATTCTGTCAGAATACAAGCAGCATTAACCAGATGATGTATTGTCAGCTTACAGTTAACATTCTGTCAGAATACAAGCAGCATTAACCAGATGATGTATTGTCAGCTTACAGTTAACATTCTGTCAGAATACAAGCAGCATTAACCAGATGATGTATTGTCAGCTTACAGTTAACATTCTGTCAGAATACAAGCAGCATTAACCAGATGATGTATTGTCAGCTTACAGTTAACATTCTGTCAGAATACAAGCAGCATTAACCAGATGATGTATTGTCAGCTTACAGTTAACATTCTGTCAGAATACAAGCAGCATTAACCAGATGATGTATTGTCAGCTTACAGTAAACATTCTGTCAGAATACAAGCAGCATTAACCAGATGATGTATTGTCAGCTTACAGTTAACATTCTGTCAGAATACAAGCAGCATTAACCAGATGATGTATTGTCAGCTTACAGTTAACATTCTGTCAGAATACAAGCAGCATTAACCAGATGATGTATTGTCAGCTTACAGTTAACATTCTGTCAGAATACAAGCAGCATTAACCAGATGATGTATTGTCAGCTTACAGTTAACATTCTGTCAGAATACAAGCAGCATTAACCAGATGATGTATTGTCAGCTTACAGTTAACATTCTGTCAGAATACAAGCAGCATTAACCAGATGATGTATTGTCAGCTTACAGTTAACATTCTGTCAGAATACAAGCAGCATTAACCAGATGATGTATTGTCAGCTTACAGTTAACATTCTGTCAGAATACAAGCAGCATTAACCAGATGATGTATTGTCAGCTTACAGTTAACATTCTGTCAGAATACAAGCAGCATTAACCAGATGATGTATTGTCAGCTTACAGTTAACATTCTGTCAGAATACAAGCAGCATTAACCAGATGATGTATTGTCAGCTTACAGTTAACATTCTGTCAGAATACAAGCAGCATTAACCAGATGATGTATTGTCAGCTTACAGTTAACATTCTGTCAGAATACAAGCAGCATTAACCAGATGATGTATTGTCAGCTTACAGTTAACATTCTGTCAGAATACAAGCAGCATTAACCAGATGATGTATTGTCAGCTTACAGTTAACATTCTGTCAGAATACAAGCAGCATTAACCAGATGATGTATTGTCAGCTTACAGTTAACATTCTGTCAGAATACAAGCAGCATTAACCAGATGATGTATTGTCAGCTTACAGTTAACATTCTGTCAGAATACAAGCAGCATTAACCAGATGATGTATTGTCAGCTTACAGTTAACATTCTGTCAGAATACAAGCAGCATTAACCAGATGATGTATTGTCAGCTTACAGTTAACATTCTGTCAGAATACAAGCAGCATTAACCAGATGATGTATTGTCAGCTTACAGTTAACATTCTGTCAGAATACAAGCAGCATTAACCAGATGATGTATTGTCAGCTTACAGTTAACATTCTGTCAGAATACAAGCAGCATTAACCAGATGATGTATTGTCAGCTTACAGTTAACATTCTGTCAGAATACAAGCAGCATTAACCAGATGATGTATTCTCCATGTTGCATGAATCATGTGACTAAAATAGCTCAAGTCAAATGTGAAGGTAGCCCCATAACAGACACTCCCATAGGGGGGGGGGGGGGGGGGGGGAAGTGTTAGAGACTTCACTATACTTAGTTTTATGAGGTGGGATAACCTGTTCCCTTCCTCACTGCCTTTACTTTCCCTAACTCAAGAGCAGAGTCAGGTACCGATTTCCAGCTATGTAGACCGGAGCCTGATGCTACCACATTTTTATCCTGGAACCCAGTAATTTTGCCATGAGATCCAAGCACTCTAACCATTTAACCGATCGGATGCTCTCACATACGCCGTACTTCAAACAAGAAAAAGTTATACTTTTTGAAACTCAAGGTCCCCTAATGCTTTCATTATTTTTGTTGCCAAGGAAGCATGGACCACCAGCATCAGCACAGCTAGTCACCTTGAGGACCCCCTACCTTAAGGACACCCCGCCTTGAGGACACCCCGCCTTGAGGACACCCCGCCTTGAGGACACCCCGCCTTGAGGACACTCCACCTTGAGGACACCCCACCTTGAGGACACCCGGCCTTGAGTGTATACATGCTTTGAAGGTCAGCACGTGACAACATCTCGACATTTGTCACTTTGTCTTTCCACGAAATACCGAGGATGTGGCGTAGACACCGTAGATGGAAGGTGCTGAGCTTTTTTCTTGCTTAGCATAGGATGACCGTGTCTTTCAGCCATATAGAAGTATGCTTGTGATGCAGGCTTTATATACCGCAGCTTTGGTCTTCATTGTGAGGCTTGTGTGGTACAATGGCTAATTTAGTCATGTCTGGACTTGTGTGAGACAATGATTAATTTACTCAATTCTGGTCTTGTGTGATACAAAGACTAATTTAGTCAGGCTTAGGGTTTGTGAGACAATGACTAATATAGCCCAGTCTGAACTTGAGAGACAATGACTAATTTAGTCAGGTCTAGGGTTAGTGATACAATGACTAATTTAGCCAGGTCTGATCTTGAGACAATGACTAATTTAGTCAGGTCTGGTCTTGTGGGAAAATGGCTAATTTAGTCATGTTTGGTCTTGTGGGACAATGGCTAATTTAGTCATGTCTGGTCTTGTGAGACAATGACTAATTTAGCCAGGTCTGATCTTGTGAGACAGTAACTAATTTAGTCTGGTCTGGTCTTGTGGGACAATGGCTAATTTAATAATGTCTGGTCTTGTGGGACAATGGCTAATTTAGTCATGTCTGGTCTTGAGACAATGACTAATTTAGCCAGGTCTGCTCTTGTGAGACAATGACTAATTTAGTCAGGTCTGGTCTTGTGGGACAATGGCTAATTTAGTCATGTCTGGTCTTGTGAGACAATGACTAATTTAGCCAAGTCTGATCTTGTGAGACAGTAACTAATTTAGTCTGGTCTGGTCTTGTGGGACAATGGCTAATTTAATAATGTCTGGTCTTGTGGGACAATGGCTAATTTAGTCATGTCTGGTCTTGTGAGACAATGACTAATTTAGCCAGGTCTGCTCTTGTGAGACAATGACTAATTTAGTCGGGTCTGGTCTTGTGGGACAATGGCTAATTTAGTCATGTCTGGTCTTGTGAGACAATGACTAATTTGTTCAGGTCTGGTATTGTTTGATAATGACTAATTTAGTCAGACCTGGTCTTGTGAGAGACAATAGATAATTTAGTCAGGTCTGGTCTTATGATATAATGACTAATTTAGTCAGGTCTGGTCTTGAGACAATGGCTAATTTAGTCAGGTGTGGTCTCATGAGACAATAGCTAATTTTAGTCAGGTGTGGTCTCATGAGACAATAGATAATATAGTCAGGTGTGGTCTCATGAGACAATAGCTAATATTGTCAGGTATGGTCTCATGAGACAATAGCTAATTTAGTCAGGTGTGGTCTCATGAGACAATAGCTAATATAGTTAGGTGTGGTCTCATGAGACAATAGCTAATTTATTCAGGTGTGGTCTCATGAGACAATAGATAATATAGTCAGGTGTGGTCTCATGAGACAATAGCTAATTTAATCAGAACATGACATCTATTTACCATATGAGTATGAGACGATGGCACTTGGCTTGTAGCTAAACAAGTTGCTGCTAAAATGATCCAGCATGTTACTGAGAGCTGGTGGGATACTGTGATTGTATTCTGCTGACACCACCACAAAAGCATCTGCAAGCTTAACTTTCTCCTCACACTCCAGCATCCATTTAGGGATCTTGCTCCTGTCCTGGTAATGGTAGATTGGTTTCTCCAGGAGTGGAAACTTCAACTCCACGGGATCTGGATGTGCAGACAAGAAAATGATTCTACTGATTATTGATAGCTTTGCTCATGTCACATGACATGAAACCAGAGGTTATACTTCAAGTATTTGGTGCCTGGGGCAGATCCTGCCTTTGGCACCCCTCCCCCCTAAAGAAACAAAGTAGCAAATACATACGTGCCACATGCTATGGTTTACCCATAATCTGTACAAGGTGTTTGCGTTTTCAGATGTGTACACTGTTACGTGCAGTCTTTGATATCTTGCAATATTATACATTTGTATGCTTGTTATGTTCGCAAATATTTTGTAAACAAAATAGAAACTTTTTTGCTTAAGGAAAAGTCAATATTGAGTTACTTCCCCTTGAAAGGAGTCTCAGATCGAACTCCGCGGACGAATCCAGTTTTACTGCAATTTATTCTTTGTTTGGGTAGAAATAGATTGTTCTTGCTTCAGAATATCTATGGCCTGAATTTATGTGTAGTGTTTGTCTAGGTAGGACGAGTCTGTCTTATATCTGTATATCTTTACATATCTAAGTCGAACTATACGTTCTTTGTCGCTAGAAAGGTCAAAGGCTGTTCAGCGGATGTGTGGCTAGAGAGTTGTGTTTTGGCTTCGCCCTGATGATGGGGGGCTGTCGTGTTTTCTGTATCGGCTTGTCGCCGGAAAAAGTGATCGATATATGTGTAGGGGAAAGTGATAGTCGTCTAGACCTATCGTGTATGCTTTACCCCAGTGTTTATTCTTATTGCCAAGGAATGGCAGAATCATATTTCTGATACCAAGGTAACAAAAGCACTTCTTATGAACTCTCTTACGAAGCCATCGTTTTCGATAGGCAGACGCACGATTTGTACGTCTGAGGGAATATTTAACCAGATGAAGATGACATTCATTTCTAGCAGCACTATATCTTGTATGATGAAGTCAATTGTATCATGATAGAATCTACAGAGCAATGAGAACATTTAATGAATGACTAACTTTAATACAGATTCATTGTCTGTATCCAAACGTGAGTGACAGCTCACCAGAAGCCATCTTGTATACACATATTTAAGGACTATCAGGAAGAGAAAGGGATGCCCCGTATTATCGCTTGATGAGTCCAGAGATCACTGCTACAGATGAGAACCCATTACTAGCGGTTCAATATGATTATATGAAAAAATATGTGCTGAACATTATTTAAAGGAATCTTCGCTAGACGAGGTTAGGTCTAGAAGCCATCTTGAATATTGTTTATAAACTGACGTGCTTTGTCAGTAAACTCAGATGATATATATATGGGCAATACTGAGTGCTTGTCTACTGACATTCCGTTGTGCTATTATTCAACGAGTGCCCATGTATCATTGCAAGACCATTTATCAATTGTACCATGATGTATTATGCCAACCTGTGATTTGTCACTGTATCCGTGCTGTCGAATGTGTACGTCCAATTAAACTGTAACAAAAAGTACACAGCAGTTGGCGTCGATGACTTCCAGCCATACATGAGTGAGAAAAAGAACATTTATCAACTCTTCGAACTCTTTCATCATTCGCGTATTATACTCTCACTCTATGTCTACACACCACTGCGTAGGTCGAGTTGATATTCCTATTCCTAACAACCACTCTGACGAGCAACGCTGGGGCCAACAACAAGTCTTTAACATTGGAGCTTCCACAGACCACCATACCTCTTAACACTGTGGTCCTGTAAATAGTTGATGTCAGTGTGAACAAGGAACAATACAACTTCATATCTATACACCATTCAACAGTATATATAGAAACAGCATTTAACTCTGGTGGAATTCAAAAAAGAGGTTATTTAACATACACCCTGTACATAATTTCTGTACTGGTTTTCTAACCCAATCCCCTTATTACTGTGTCTCAGAGTTCTTTTATAAGGTCCTATTATTTGTTCCTCTAGAACAGCGGTGGCCAAACTACGGCCCGCGGGCCAGATCCGGCCCGCCAACCTGTTTTGACCGGCCCGCCAACCTGTTTTGGTCGGCCTCTTATTGTTGATTGAAGCCACACTCTTCACAATGAAATAACACACAAATGTATGTTTGAAATAAATAATTACATGTCAAATTACAAAGTACAAAACAAATTAAAACATCAGATTCATTGTATTTTTTTAAACAGTAATTTCAGTTCGAAGACTGGTATACATGTCTTGGCAGATGTGCAGTACAGTAGTTTGCCGTTGCTTTCTGTACGTGGTTCATTATATATATATATATATATATATATATATATATATATATATATATATATATATATATATATATATATATATATATATATATATATATATATATATATAAAACTAAACATCAGAACGTTATTTTTTAAGGATTTTATAGGTCTGGCCCTCGGGTGTTACCCTTTACCATAATCTGGCCCTCGGCCAACCTTAGCTTGGCCACCACTGCTCTAGAACCCTCAGTTATCATTATTAGTTCCTTTAGAACCTTCAGTTATCATTATTAGTTCCTTTAGAACCTTCAGTTATCATTATTTGTTCCTTTAGAACCTTCAGTTATCATTATTTGTTCCTTTAGAACCTTCAGTTATCATTATTAGTTCCTTTAGAACCTTCAGTTATCATTATTTGTTCCTTTAGAACCTTCAGTTATCATTATTGGTTCCTTTAGAACCTTCAGTTATCATTATTGGTTCCTTTAGAACCTTCAGTTATCATTATTAGTTCCTTTAGAACCTTCAGTTATCATTATTAGTTCATTTAGAACCTTCAGTTATCATTATTAGTTCCTTTAGAACCTTCAGTTATCATTATTTGTTCCTTTAGAACCTTCAGTTATCATTATTAGTTCCTTTAGGACCTTCAGTTATCATTATTAGTTCCTTTAGAACCTTCAGTTATCATTATTTGTTCCTTTAGAACCTTATCATTATTAGTTCCTTTAGAACCTTCAGTTATCATTATTAGTTCCTTTAGAACCTTCAGTTATCATTATTAGTTCCTTTAGAACCTTCAGTTATCATTATTAGTTCCTTTAGAACCTTCAGTTATCATTATTTGTTCCTTTAGAACCTTCAGTTATCATTATTTGTTCCTTTAGAACCTTCAGTTATCATTTTTTGTTCCTTTAGAACCTTCAGTTATCATTATTTGTTCCTTTAGAACCTTCAGTTATCATTATTTGTTCCTTTAGAACCTTCAGTTATCATTATTAGTTCCTTTAGAACCTTCAGTTATCATTATTTGTTCCTTTAGAACCTTCAGTTATCATTATTTGTTCCTTTAGAACCTTCAGTTATCATTATTTGTTCCTTTAGAACCTTCAGTTATCATTATTTGTTCCTTTAGATCCTTCAATTATCATTATTCGTGTACAAAGTTAATACATGTACAAATGTCTAGGTTAACTTTCATCATTAACTGCTGCAATAAAAAATCCAACTTGACATTGGAATTTTTTTGTCAGCCCAAAATAAAAATCTGGCAAAATATGCATATTATATATTTAGAACAGCCAACAGCTGTAAATGCCAGTATCTCCACATAAATGATAGCCAGATGACACGTGGAGAAAGATCCTTCCAAGATTTGGACTCATACATATATCTTGGCAACAACATAGACAGATCTTGAGTATTGGATACTGTAACACAAAGGCACAAGAAGCTTTCACTGCATTTGGGATATATATGGGAATGAAAAGAAATCAAATGAGAATTGAAAGAAGTCAAGTACAACAAAATATGAATCTTTAACTGAAGTGCCAAGTCAGTTCTATTGTATGGCCCTGAAACAAGACAAACAATACAAATTATAACCAAAAAGTTAGCGACTTCTATAAATGGATGCTTGCATAGAATATCTTTTATCTCTAGTGTTGCTGCCTCCTTGGCGCATTGGGATGTTTTAGGGGCACATGGCAGTGACCACCTACCCTATGTTGTCCTCATTGCAAAAGGGAGAACCACAAGACACAAGAAACCGAAACAGGCCTTCAAATATCCTACAGGCCTTCAAATATCCTACAGGCCTTCAAGGTCATAACAACCCCATACATACACTGCAACAAAATTCCAGAAAACAGACAACTAGAACACCTTTCATCCAACCACCTTGGTGGAATAAGACGGTGGAGAGAGCATGGGTTGAAATACAAAGAGCAACCAATGAATGGCAGAAAGCACAAAAGAGATAGATGAGGAATGATGTGCTGTTTAAAGAGAAACAGGAATTAAAAAAGCAAGCCATCAGTAGATTTAAGAACTTGGTATAGCTAGGTAGTTTGAGGACATCTCACAACATCTAGAGACATTCTGGTAGTTTGAGGACATCTCACAACATCTACAGATAGTCTGGTAGTTTGAGGACATCTCACAACATCTAGAGACAGTCTAGTAGTTTGAGGACATCTCACAACATCTACAGATAATCTGGAAGTTTGAGGACATCTCACATCTACAGATAGGTGGGTAGTTTCAGGACATCCCACAACATTTCCAGATAGTCTGGTAGTTTGAGGGCATCTCACAACATCTACAGATAGGTAGGTAGTTTTATGACATCTCACAAAATCTACAGATAGGTGGGTGGTTTGAGGACATCTCACAACATTTACAAATAGGTGGGTAGTTTGAGGACATCTCACAACATCTACAGATAGTCTGGTAGTTTGAGGACATCTGACAACATCTACGGATAGTCTGGTAGTTTGAGGACATCTCACAACATCTACAGATAGGTGGGTAGTTTGAGGACATCTCACAACATCTACAGATTAGGATGACCATACGGCCGGATTTGACCGGCTTTCACGACAAACTTTAGCATCTGGTCAGCGTTTTTTAAAATTGTGATTTGCCGGGCTTTTTAACAAAATTAGAAAAAGAAGAAAAAGATCGATTATTTTTTTCATGCAAAACAAAATTCTGATAAAAAATTGAATTGTTGTTCACTGAGTAAGTAATACTATTATAAATTTTAACAAGATTTTATATTTCTTGTTAACACAATGCAATTATCAAATTCAATCATTATTGTTTAGTAATAGTATTATATACAATTATAATATCTTTACAAATCAGGGCCCTATCATTGCCTTTTGGCCTAGTAGCAGACACCTAGAGTAGCGGTCTGTTGAAGTTAGCGATCTGTCAAACGGTCTCTTCGCTGTGTGTTCTTCAAGGCAGGCGGATGTGTGTGTTCCAAGCTCCTGAGAATTATTATACTTCACTCTCGATTCCTACAATGTTTGACCACTAGCTCATCCATACATCTCCGTGTGATGAGTCTAGTTTATGTATGATAGGAATTCGTATGGATGTTAGGAAAGTGAGTACAAATATATTTATGAGAAACCTGTCAAGGACAGTGCTGTAGTGACAGACGACATGGAAGTTTACTGAGGACTGTATTTCCATATTTAGCCAATGTATTGTATGGCTTTACTGAAGAGATTTGAGGAGCATTGTGGATGTCATTAAAATGTATATTTGAAATCGTCCAACCTGGCCTTCGTGGTGATATTATTCGTTGGTGGAGATAGGGCTGTGCGGGGTCACTTACATACCACTAGATGGGCATTGGCCTGAGTAGACTTCTTACTCATTTAATAAATAATATAAACTGCCAGGAAACAACGCCCGTAACACCCTCACTAGAATCTTTGTACTCATTGAATCAAATGAAATAGTACCAAATGATGTAGTATTCTCAGACTCACAGGCTGCCCTCTTGGCAATAGAAAACTGGAAAACCAACTCAATCAATACTAGGTTCAAGAAACATGCCACAAAATTATGAACTTGTATGGATCAGAGATCTACATGCAGTGGATACCTGGCCACATAAAAATCACTTTTAATGAACTAGCTGATAGACTGGCAAAGAAGGGAGCAAAAATGCCACATATTGACCAACCATTTGAAATGTTAACAATAAAACAAATAATCAAAAACAACTGTAAAGAAGATTGGCTGAACACATGGGCACAGGCTAAAACAGGAAGAAGCGTCTTCATTCACCAAACAGCCCCAAATAAGGAAGATGCTATCAACCATATTGAACGAAGATATCAAACCAAAATTTTCAGACTGAGAACAGGTCACTCTTCACTAAATGGCCACAGAAACAGAATGTGTTCTCAGAATACAGCAAAATGTAGACACTGCCCAAGCCCGTTGGAGACAGTAGAACATCATCTACTACAGTGCCCTGCAATCCAGGGAATGAGACAACAACTCCTACCACACAACCTATCCATAGACAATACACTTTATGGCAGCCCAAAACAGCTTATACGAACTGTGCAGCATCACATAATGGCATCAAGAGTTGACGCTCAATGACAGTGGATCAAAGTCAAGTCAAGTCAAAAGAAACCTGAAGCCATGGAATGTGAAGAACTTCACACCATTAGTCTTATGAGTCATGTGACCAAAATAATATTTTGAATTATCATGAGAAGACCAGAAATCAGTGATGAATAGTGTGGATTTGTACAAGGTAAAGGCACAAACAATGCCATATATAGTATTGGAACATTAATGGAAAGAGCCATAGAAGTCAAAACAGATCTCAACAAGAGCCATGGTAGTGCAGTGGTTAAGTGCACCGGCTTCTGAGCTCAGTGGTCCATGGTTCAATCCCCAGTTGAGGTGGGAATCTTTAGATCACAAACAGCTCCGGTGTTGACCCAGCCTCATGAATTGTGTACAACATGCTGACCACATCACCTCTAGTGTGATGTATAGTCAAGAAAATATGGGCCTAACAACATATTCCCAACATGCCTCATTGTGCGTGTAATTGGATCCTTTTTTTTTTAACAAGAGAATATTGATTGTTTTTTATAGTATCCACAAAGAAGGTAAAGGCACAAACATATATATTATATATGTTAAAATGTAAGAGGTATGACCAAATGAGAATACCAATATTAGATTATTTGCAAGCATCCAACTTACCTATAAATATAGAAGAGGTGTTGAGAATAGACAGACCTAGGGAACTGCATAATATAGTCAAACAATATTTAACACGAACACATGTTAATATATAGTGGCTGGGAATGTGAAGGTCTGATGCTGTTCTTACAATGCATGTGACTTTAAACAGATGAAAGTCAATTAAATATCTGTTAAAGTCCGTTATATAACTAGAACCACCAGGCCTTTACACCCCTCCACTTTAATATTATTCTTGTTCATAGTTTCTTCTTGATTTTTTTTTTTTCTATTTATTTAATGTATAAGCACAATTGTGATTGTCCCTATTTACATTGATTTGACAAATGTGATGCCACTTTCTCATGTCGGCAGTTGTTCATATTATTTGGAATTGAAAACAATATATATCCTAATTATAACCCATCAGAGGTTGAACGGGATTTTTTTTTTTCATTAATTAAAAATATATATATATATATATTATAAGAACATTAATACAAAGAGCTATAGAGGTGAAGACAGATCTGTACTTGTGCTTTATAGATTACAGTAAGGCATTTGACAACGTGAAACATGAGGAAATTATCAAAATGTTAAAAAGCATCAACACTGATGGTACAGACTTGAGGATAATAAAGAACATGTAAATAGGAACATTTCAGCAAGTAAAAAAGGGTGTCAGGCAGGCATGTGTGCTGTCACCGGATCTGTTCAATCTGTACATTGAAAATATAATGACATCTTTAGCGGACAAGCCAGAGATATCATTTGGCAGACATAATATAAACAACTTGAGATATGCTGATGATACAGTCTTAATAGCAGGAAGTGAAAAGGAGCTGCAGGAAATGGTTGATACAATAGTGACAGAAAGTGAAAATAATGGCCTCAGCCTTAATAGCAAAAACACAGAAGTAATTGTCGTCTCAAGAAAATGGCTTCCCCAGAATGTTCT
The DNA here is from genome assembly GCA_024509875.1 of Oreohelix idahoensis. NCBI lineage: Eukaryota > Metazoa > Mollusca > Gastropoda > Stylommatophora > Oreohelicidae > Oreohelix > Oreohelix idahoensis. The sequence goes on from JAMPIV010001472.1 coordinate 1,166,815, forward strand.
ATCAAAGTAAATGGAATAGTTTTAAAACAGGTCAATAGATTAAAATACCTGGGCACATTAATAACAACAGATGGAAGAAGCATCTCAGAAGTGAAGAGCAGAATAGCTCAGGCAAAAACAGCATTCTATAAAATGAAGAGTATTTTATGCAATGGTTCTTTGTCAGTGGAAGTAAGAGTTCTTCAGTGTTATATAGAACCAATCCTGACATATGGGAGTGAGTCTTGGACAGTTAGTAAACAAGAAGGGAAGGCACCAGAGGTCACAGAGATGTGGTTTTACAGAAGAATGTTAAAAATACCATGGACAGCCAAAAAGAGTAATGAGGATGTCCTGAAAGAGGCCAATGCGCAAAAGAAACTTATTTCACAAGTTAGAAAGAAGCAATCCACTTTTTGGGGGCATATTATGAGAAAGGGAAAGCTGGAATATATCGTAACAACAGGTAAGATTGAAGGAAAAAGAGATAGGGCCTAGAGGAAGACAAAGATAGCAAATACTGGACAGTTTGACATCGTGGCATGGAAGGAGGTCAACAATAGAATTTATAAATTGTACTGGAGATAGAAAGTTGTGGAGAGACATTGTACTTGAAGAAGAACATCTTTCCATTTACTATATATTAACCTTTGTTCTTGTTAAATAAAAATGCTCAACAGTAGCCTACGCCCGAGGAGATAATGTTCTGAGATACCGTTGCTTGGCAACACTTCCGGCCCCGCCCTTGCAACTAAAATGACATGGTTATCAGATCAAGTTATTGTAGCCTGCTCTGACCAATCTTGGCAGCAGGGAAACACTCACCGAATAGATCAACGTGGTAGTTCTTTAGTTCTAATTGTTTTTGCATAAACTTGGCGACTCTGATGCCAAAACGACCTTCTCGTGTTGATCCCAGAAATAAAACAATTCTTAACTTAGGCGCTGCCATTTCTTCCGTGTATCTCCGATACATAAACAAATTAAGTCAAACTGATACTCGCGGTTGTATACTAGCAAATGCAGGCGCACAGACTCGCGTGTAACGATGGCACTTAAAAAAACAGAAGGTTGTAAATAATTTTTTTTTTAACTGATTTTGTGTTCTGTTAACTGAGTTTGACGTCAAGGCCAAGAGTTGCTCGACATAGCCGATATGATATCCACCCGGCCAGACGCTGGAACAAACTTGTTCCCTCCGACTTTTAAGTCTGCTGATTGGTCCGTTACAAAACTCGGATCACGCGAAATCAGCAAAACTGGAAATAACTTGTCTGTCACGATGACTGTGCACATTATCGGTGGCTGAATACCCGGCTTACGTAAATACATTTATAATAACTGCCAGAGTTCAGGCTTGCTGTTAAACTAGTGCATTATTTTATTTTCGTAATTCCCACCCAACCCAAATTACTGTTGCTATGGAAACAGAGTGACAGCTGATATTGACAAACTTTTTTGCTTTAAGTGAAGCACGAACCACCAACTACTGCAGGGGTTCCAAGACTGATATAAATAGTGTCCTAATTGATCAAGCTAAAAGCGACTTCACAATACAGCTTTGCGATAAAGTTATTTTTATTGTCTGTATGTTGTAAATAAATAAATTTATGTAAATAACAGCACTCGTAGGACAGAATTATGGAGTGCCCTAGATAACAGAAAAAAAATTTGTCATAGCCTTACCGGAAATCGAATCGAAAGTAAAACGCGAAAGGATACACAGACAATGTAGCGCTCCACCCCAAAGTCTACGGAATATGGGATCCGTGAACGACCCAGACAGTTATAGCCTCAACAAAACTAATATAACTTTCCTATTAGCAGGTACGTCGTATAAACCAAATAAAGGCCGAAATACACAACCGGGGACCATCCAAACAGCCACATAATCTTGCTGCCAAAGTAAATCGTGAAAGCAAGGCGACGGTTCCTGGTTAGATTCCCGATGAGCTAATCACTTGCATTTCTTTCCTGTTGTTTGTCTTCCTCCTTTCTGTTTTACATTTTTTATGTGTTGTATTTACTACTTACAGTCCTTAGATTTCTTCATTTTTGTATTTATGTGTTCACGAGCGCTGGGATTGTTCTAGGTCAGGCATGCACAACATACAGCCCGCGGGCCACATGCGGCCCGTTGCGCCTCTGTATGACCCGCGACAGGTTTTGAAAGAAATGTATAATTTTGGTTCTTATTTTTAAAGGTATAATTATGTGAAAATCCTGAGTAGTTCCCTAATTAAACTGTCATTACGGAATTGATTGTGACGTACAGGATTGCAACGTAAACGAGTTTAATATTAGTATTCAGTATCAGTCGTTCTGAACACGCTCATGACCTACATGCAATGAACAGTAAAGAGTGTACGACTGAGAGAGTGAGAGAGCAAGCAACAGAGTCTAAACTTACATGTGTATTCTTTCCAAAGACAGTGTGTATTCTTTCCTTGTGTGTCGCGAATCATTACCTGTTTTAAAAGAATACACTCGTTGACGGCACTTTGAAACAAAGCAGCATGTTCTTGCTAAATTGGACCCAATTAAATCATCATGTATTAGTGATTGTTGATTGCTGTTTCAGAATTATGCCTAGAAAAGATGAGGATATATGACAGCATCAGCTTATCGTGCATGACAGTACAGAGAAGAATAGCTGAAATTTCTACCAATCTAAGTGACCAGTTAAAGCAGAGAGTATGTGAATTTTGCTATTATTCTTTAGCTATGGATGAAAGTACCGATTTAAAAGACACTGCCCAACTTCTAATTTTTAAAAGAGGTATTGATAAGAACTTTCAAATTCTCGTAGAACTTGTAGGTATGTGTCCCATGACACGTCGCACAACTGGAAAGTAAATCTATAATAAAGTGTTAAAATGCTTAAAAGATAAGTTGGGACTGGATTTAACTAACGTGGTGGCCATTTGTATTGGTGGTGCTCCAGCTATCTGCGGAAAAAAAATGTTGGAGTAGATACTCATCTTGAACAATTTATTGATAGCCCAATAATCGAGCATCACTGTATCATACATCAGCAGGTTTTGTGTAGCAAAAGTTTAAAATTTGAGCATGTAATGTTAATGATTATTTCCATTGTAAACTATATCCGTTCTAGAGGACTCACATATAGTACATTTGGAAACTTTCTTAAAGTGGTAGACGCCGATACAGCGACTTACTGTACCATACTCAAGTGAGGTGACGCCGAGTACAGCGACTTACTGTACCATGCTGAAGTGAGGTGGTGGAGTAGAACAAGATTGCTCCATCGTTTCCATGATTTGAAGGAGGAGGTGGTAACATTCCTACACATTGAATCAAAAATATTTCTGGAACTTGACAATGAAACTTGGAATCAATTTTTTTTCCATGAGTACAGATAAATTAGGGCACACTTGAATGATCTCAAAATTCAAATTCAAAAACGGAAAATCAACTTATATTTCATATGTGTCACGCAGTCAATGGTTTTAAAATGAAATTGAACCTTTTCTGAAGTCAGCTGTACAAAAGAGAAATGTATCACTCACGGAATTGCCTCCCCTGCTTTGCAGTAGTGGTCCAACAGTGGTGTTACGCACAAATAATTACTTTTTTCCAAAGTCTTTGTATGATCGTTTTTCGTATGTATGATCATTATTTGACTGAAATGCATGTTATATATATTTTATGGTCAAAGGGACAGAATCCGATATATCGATACTGCTATTTTTTATGAGTTTACCTCCTCTTGTATAGAGACACGTTCGGTCTATAATGTCTTGAACGAAGCGTGACCATATCTCCTTATTTGGTAGTATCAGTCAACTGTTGTAGATGTTTGAAACCTTTCTTAACGCTTCTGTTCATGTCCATAAAAGGCGCGACTGTGTAAGACTTTTATCTCGAATGTTCTTAGAATCGTCTTATTGTGAACAGCGACTCAGAGATTGTCACTCTGCGCATGTCTCGACTGGGTTGTCGTTTTGTTGTTCCGCCCAGGTCGGGAGTTGAGAAATGGACTGATTAGCGAGCGGACGCGACTGCGTCTTGTGATTCTCTGAGGGAAATACATTGTCTTTGTGAGTTAGTTAGCTAACTAGACTATTTCCCCGTATTATTCAAGCCTGCCTGGAGGCATATGTTCATGGTTGATTTTCCGAAATAAGGTAATTCCTCTTGTATCGAACTTTAGGCTATCATCTAGAGGTTCGTCATTTTGTCGCCTTTTTGCTCGCCTGTGTGATTCAAAATGGAGAGGTACTTTGACTAGGATTAAGTCACCGGTATCTTTATACCTGAACTAGTTATATATCTATGGGTCGCTCTAGACCAACAAGACTATTGTCTGTGTTCCAGGATTCGTTATATCAGAGATCACGTCCAAGTCAGATGGTTAGACTTAGGAAGGTTATAAAGGTCGAGCTGACCTGTAATCCATGTATGCTACTCACGTGCAGACAGTAAACGGACGTATTGTATACATCTGATCTGCTAGCATCAGGAAGGAATAATTATTATTGTCTATGAACATTAAGGATCTGCAGCTGACCACGGTTGCAGAAGTTATATGTATTATTTATCAAGCTTCGCTATGATATTTGTTTTCCATACAACTATTGAGTATTGACTTCTACATGACTGTCAGTTAACATGAGTTTGAATGCTGCATTCGTTGTACTATGCCGATGATAACATAAGTATCATGACTGTTTTGTGGCGTGCAATAAATGGTATAAACCTAAAGCGAAGTTACCATTTTTATGACTCTACACGTCATGTTGCCTGTGGTGTACCCTGAACTGTTCTACTGCAACACACACACAGCAACAATCTAAACCAGATAAGACACCCACATCTTGCATTGTAATACCTGGTGTCGATAGAGGTGGTAATTTGACGGCATCCTAATTCCACCCTTATCAATTCATGGTGGCCAATAGTTGGTTTATTCTGGTACCAACTCTCAAGGGGGTCAACAAACCCAGACATCATCAGCAGACTACAAGACAACATTGCAGTTGCTATTCATCACCTTTGATGAAATTTTTTTGAAAGACGCAGCAGTACTGACAGTTGTTGATATTTTGAAACTACCCGGCGCTGCTCGGCGGTATTGAAGTTTGTCTACAAATAGAAGGACAAGTACCGAGCGAATGGATTTCCTGATCTGTTGAGAAGAAGGACAAGTGCCGTAACAACTGTTCCGGTCTCAGAATTACTGTTGCAGATTCAGAAGGTCAAGTTCAGAAGCTGTTTCCTGTCAGAAGCTGTTTCCTGTTAGAAGCTCATTTCCTTCGTCATGGCAGTTTACGAGAGCAGATATGGATCAACGTTGGATCATTGTCCTAAGAATGCTGATCACATCCTGTTCTGACCTGTGCTGACGTTGTGGATACATAGAAGTTAAGTGGCCTGTTTTGTTTGTGAACTGTGCCCTTATGTTCTAACTGAGCCTTCTGTCTATCACATTTTTCGCACTTTTTATATGTTTACATGTTATATGTTATTTGGATTTGTATTTATATGTTTATATTTCAGCGGGTTTTCTCGGTTGGGCGGTGTCTTTCAGTAGAAGATACCACGTCACAGAGGTTCTACAGTTAGCGTTTTCGTTAGGGACTGTGCGAATTTCCTACTGTGAAATTTGCTAGCGACAATCGTTGCTATATCTGTTTAGTTGTGACGAGTTGTGCTTTATTTTCGTTTTTTGTATATTTTTTTTTGTTTCTCTCTTTCTTTCTGTTTTTTAGTTTCGATTTCAATTGTTTGTATTTGTAGGTCTCCTCTTTTCTATTATTCAGTTCTTCACGTAAATTTTTGTGTATACACTGTAGCGTCATTTGTTTGTCATATCTTCGCATTCTGTCATCATATTCTTTTTAGTTTCGCTGTTTATTTATTTGACTTATGCGAATGTTTTCGTATTGTTTGATTTTGTTGTTGTTTACATTGACTTGATCTTTGTTATTGTTTACATTGACTTTGATCTTTGTTATTGTTTACATTGACTCTGATCTTTGTTATTGTTTACATTGACTTTGATCTTTGTTTTGTTTACATTGTTGGTGACTTTGTTATTGTTTACATTGTCTTGTTATTGTTTGCATAGTTCTTGCATAGTTAGCTTTCACTATTGTTACATATATGCTCATGCACTATTGATCTATAGTGCACTTATCATAACTAGCTGGTGGTTTTTTCCTTATGCACTATTGTAGTGCAGTTATGATAAATAACTGATGGTTATGCACTGATTTGGGTAGTGCACTGATAATTAAGAGGTGACTTGTGATATTATTGTACAACTGATAATACAAATTGGTGTCAAGTCTTGTTTCCCACAGAGATTGGAGTAAACATAGTAATTATACAAGCACTTTATTAAGTCTTGTTGCTATTAAGATTGAAATAAGATAATTAATTATTTCAGGTTCTGTACTCACATTTTAGACATCATGTCTACATTTGAGTACTTTATTGAGCAGGGTAAAGCCCTTGGGAAGACAGGTGATAAATTAGAAGAATTTGCGACTGTTCAATATGCCAAGGCATTGAAGTCGGAGGAAAAGAAAATGAAAGAACTAACTGAACAAAAGAGAATAGATGCTGAAAATTTAAAACTGCAGATGCAGGTAGATGAAAAGAGATTACAAATGGAAATGGAAAAACAAAAAAGAGAAGCAGAATCTCAGGAGAAGAGACTTCAGGCTGAGGTTGAAAATAAGAGACTTGAAAAAGAAGCTGAAAATAAGAGACTTGAAAAAGAAGCTGAAAATAAGAGACTTGAAATAGAGGCTGAAAATAAAAGATTAGAAAAAAAGTTACAGGCTGAGGCTGAGGAAAGAAAGTTACAGGCTGAGGCTGAGGAAAGAAGGTTACAAAGAGAGTCTGATGAGAGAAAAGCAAAAATGGAACATGAAGAAAAACTCTTAGCTTTGGAGTTAGAAAAGTTGAAGTTATCTAGTAATGCTAATGATGCTAATAAGGTATCATCTGCTAATAAGTCTAATGCTGTTGATTTCAAGCTTAATTTACCAGCATTCAATGCTTCAATTGATGATATAACATTTTATCTAGATAGATTTGAAAGTGCATGTAAGGTGCATAATATAGATAAAACATTATATGTTTATCATCTGTCCAAGATACTTAGAGGTGATGCTTTGACTTTGTTGGGTATGGTAGATGTGCCTGACAAGAACAACTATGAGGTTGTCAGGGCGGCATTGTTAAAGAAGTACCAACTTAACGAAGACGGATATCGTCTTAAATTTAAAAACATGTTACCAGAAACTGGAGTTGAATTCTCAGAATTCATCTCAGGCATACGTCTTACTTTTTTACGATGGGTTGAGCTTTCTAAGACAGAAAGTACATTTGAAGCCCTCATGGACTTACTTCTTAGAGACAAGGTTATGTCTTCTGTTAATGAAGCTTTTCTTTCTTTTCTTCATGAGCGTAAGCCTAAAAATATAAAAGAAATGGAAGAATACTGTAGCCAGTATGTTACTGCACATCCTCACATAACCATTAGCAACTCTAAGGTAAAAGAAGGTCTGCCAGTTGCTTCGGCAGCACCTTATGGCCCGAATTTTATGCGTAAATTTCAGGGTAGCCAGCAAAATTTCAATAAAAAGAGTAACCGTAATTATGCCCAGAACCATGGTAATCAATTTCAGGGAGATTCTTCTTCCCAGAACTGGAGACAACCTAATATTACACGGTATTCTATTCCCGGTAACTTTAGAAATTTTCATAAAGGTAATCGGTATAGAGGAAAATATTATTTGCAGAGACCTCAATACCAAGATAATAGAGGTTCTCAACAGCATAGAGATGGTAATGACAGTTATGGAAACTGGAACGCAAACCAGGATAAAAATTACAGTAGGGACTTTAATGATAATTGCAGAGGCAATAATGGTCGCGGTAGATCGCAACAGAAGAGAAAAAGATATCAACAGACAAACTCTGTTCAACAAGAATCTCAGGGAGCAGATAAACAGGTTAATAATGATAAAGACCATAATGCTATCGGATGCTCATCTTTTGACTTTGGTAGGGCAAATAAATGTATCCAATGCAGTACTTTATTTGATCCGAAAACCATTAGTACTCTAAGCTGTGGTCATCCTTTGCCCGCTCTTCCTGCTAATGTTGCTCATGATGGGAGAGGTTCTCTTATATTACATAAGGGGCTTGTAAATAGTAATCCAGTCTCGGTGTTGTTTGATTCTGGATGTACTACTGTCGGGGTTAGGCAATCTCTTGTAGATCCATTCTGTGCTACAGGAAAGGTCATCAAATGTGTCACATTTGGTGGCACGTTGGAAAAATATCCTACTGCCATAATACATATTGCTACTCCTTTCTTCACGGGAGAGGTCCACGCGTGTCTACTTCCAAACCCTATTGCGGACCTTATTATTGGTCGTATTCACGGAGTTAGGGAATGTACCCCACAGCAGATTGCTGTTTGGGAAGAGCAAAACATTGAAGCTACCAATACGGTGGTCACAAGAGCACATGCTCTGGATCCACCTCAAACTTCATTAACTAATAATGATGAAGTAAATGAACAAAATAGTCACTTGACTATTACACGTGACTCATTTATCAAATTGCAAGAAGAAGATCCGTCGTTACAAAAATTCTTCATTCTAGCAAAAAAAGGTGATCCTAATCAAAATACTAATAGAAAATCTTGGATTTCTATGAAGAACGGCGTACTTGTACGTATGGTACAAGACTCGACTACATCCACTCATTCACAAATTCTTGTGCCTAAGAGCATGAGGGTGCAAATATTGCAACATGCTCATGACTCGCAATGTGCTGGACATATGGGTTTTTCCCGTACAAAGTCGAGGGTTCTTGCGGCTTTCTTTTGGCCATTTGTGAGCAAGGACATACGAATGTACTGTCGCTCTTGCAAAGTATGTCAGGAGGTCAAATCTAAAGGACCACGACATGCTGCGCCTATTCAGGCTGCTGACATTCCAATTCGCCCTTTTCAAAAAATGGCAATAGATATTATCGGTCCTTTTAGAATTAAGTCGGCTAGAGGGCATCAATTTATTCTTACATGTGTCGATATGTGCACACGTTGGCCAGAGGCAATACCTCTCAAGAGCATCTCAACTGCTGATATCGCAGACGCTCTTTGGCTGATATTTTCTCGCTTGGGTTTTCCCGGAGAAATATTGTCAGACCATGGCACTCAACTTATATCAGACACTATGTCACAGGTAATGTCTATGCTACATATAAAAAGGTCTCTCAGCAGTATCTATCACCCAATGTCTAATGGGTTGGTCGAACGTTTAAATAGGACTCTAAAAACTTTACTGGGTAAAATAACTGAGGATCATCCTCAGGATTGGGACAGGGTCTTACCCGCGGCTCTCTTTGCGTATAGAGAGGTCCCCAATGAACATACGGGGTTTTCCCCTTTTGAACTTGTCTTTGGCGCGCAACCGCGCGGCCCTATGTCTTTACTTCACGATCTAATCACTGCCGATAATATTAGCGATGAGACTCAGTCTTCTTATGAGTACGTCATTGCTCTTAGGAAAAAAATCATTGAGGCATGCAGACTAGCAACTTCGTCTTCCGAATTTGCTAAAGAAAAGGCAAGGCAGTTTGCGAATAAGAATAGATGTCTACGACAACTTTGTCCAGGTGACAAAGCTCTCGTTCTACTTCCTTCAAGGGAGAACAGACTTCTAATTGCATGGAAAGGTCCATATGCAATAGTCTCCAAAATTTCTGATGTCGACTATGTTGTCGATATTGATGGAAAGCATAAAACTTTCCACATAAATATGCTCACGGAATTTCATGAAAGACCAGACTATTTGCAGCCTATTTTCCAGGCAACGGACAATTCTCAAGTACCTCATGGTCAATACTCATCGCTGTCAGTTATACAGGATGAGGAAACTACTTTTTCTGATGTCAATCTTCCTCTTTCTATGGTCCCACTTTATTCTACGGAATCTTGGAAAAACGTGACCGTTTCTCCAAATCTTTCCGCTGAGGAACATCGACAAGTTTCTTCGATGTTGCAAACATTTCAGGATGTTCTTACAGACATCCCGGGACACACACATGTCATTGAACATGACATTGTGCTAACTGATCATAATCCTATCAGAGTCAGACCCTATCCAATACCTATCCATTTCCAGTCTCAAGTCGAAAAAGAATTGGATGAAATGATACGTTTGGAAATCATTGAACCATCCACTTCAGCATACTCTTCGTCTATGGTTATTGTTCGAAAGAAGGATAATAACATTCGCATTTGCGTAGATTATCGCAAATTGAACCAAGTTACGAAGTTCGACGCTGAACCTATGCCTTCATTAGAAGAGCTACTCAATAAACTTTCTAATTCTAGATTCTTTACCAAACTAGATTTGTCTAAAGGTTATTGGCAAGTCCCGCTAACTGAACGTGCCAAACCTTTTACAGCTTTTTCTACACCTAGGGGTTTATTCCAATGGAATTTCATGCCTTTTGGTCTTATGAACGCCCCTGCTACATTCGTACGCATGATGCGGCGAATTCTCGCATATCGTACAGATGTCATAGCATATCTAGATGATATCTGTCTATTCAGTGATTCCTGGGAAGATCACTATTTGGGTTTATACGAATTACTGTCTACTCTTCGCGAGTATAACTTGACTGCAAAACCCTCTAAAGCCTTTATAGGATTTAGTGAGATTTCTTTCCTAGGTCATCGTGTTGGTCATGGTCTTTTAAAGACAGAGGACCACAATGTTTCAAAAATACTTAACATTTCGGTCCCTAAGACAAAGAAACAAGTAAGGAGTCTATTAGGTTTGATCCAATTCTACGGACGATTCATTCCGAATCTGTCCTCCATTATGGCACCGCTTTCTACTTTATTGAAGAAAGGGTCGCCTAATTTGATCCGCTGGTCAAAAGAATGTCAATCCTCATTGGACCAGGTTAAAGACCTATTTTCATCTCCACCTATTCTTAGGTTACCTACTATTGAGAAGACTTTTGTTCTTCGAAGTGACGCCTCGTCAACTGGGATTGGGGCAGCACTAATGCAGGAGTATTCTGATACTCTGCATCCGGTGATGTATATCTCTAGGAAATTAAATGCTGCAGAAAAGAATTACTCGGTTTTAGACCGTGAGTTATTGGCTATGGTATGGTCTATTCTGAAGTTACAAAGATTTCTTCTAGGCGCACATTTCATTGTGGAAACCGACCAGAAAGCGCTTACTGCTATTCAGAGCAAAAACTTGAAGAGCTCGAGGTCCACTCGTTATGCCATAGCTCTTCAACCATTTCATTTCTCGGTTCGAGCTATCCGTGGTTCGGATAATGTAATGGCGGACATTCTGTCCAGATGCCCACACGATTCCACATGATTCTTCTGTCATATATATATTTCCTGATATACAGTCCAATGTTATAATGACATGTTAGTAGATTTTTTTTTCTCACTTTTTTGAGGGGGAATTTATAACATTGTACCATGTAATTATCTAAGAAGGCTTAGTTAGTGATATACGGGCCAAAAGATCACTCGGCCACATTTAAATAAATTATTTTCAGGATTGTATTGAGAGATTTACCAGTTGTCTTTAAGATTTGTGTTATTGATATTTTCGCAGCACATCATTGAAGATGCGAGATTGTGTCCATTGTGGAACTTTGAGTATATCAAGTCCTGTCCTAGATTGGGAGCGGATGATGTCCACATCTTCTTCTATTGAATGTTTTATGTCAACGAAGATCAACACATGTATTACTTATTAGTTACTGATGCATTACATAATGTAATAAAATAGTGCGGTATATTAATATATTACACCGCTATTTGCAACACATTGTATGATATCATAATAATATATTTGATTTCATATATTGGTATGAGAATAATTTGACTTTTATTATGATGTTGCCAGCATTGTGGTTTGTGTTGGTGGCACCTTCCTGGGATATATACGCGTATACTTAGATAAATTTTTCTCTAAGGACCTGGGATATGATCTCAGTTTCGCTCCAAGTGTTGAGCTATTTTGTTAGGTATATCCGCGCATCATACGTGCGTTAGGAGCCTAGATTTTTCCGGCTCCAGGATTTAAAAAAAAAAAATGTTTCATTTTTTTTTTCCCGGGAGGGTGCGGTAATGTTACGCACAAATAATTACTTTTTTCCAAAGTCTTTGTATGATCGTTTTTCGTATGTATGATCATTATTTGACTGAAATGCATGTTATATATATTTTATGGTCAAAGGGACAGAATCCGATATATCGATACTGCTATTTTTTATGAGTTTACCTCCTCTTGTATAGAGACACGTTCGGTCTATAATGTCTTGAACGAAGCGTGACCATATCTCCTTATTTGGTAGTATCAGTCAACTGTTGTAGATGTTTGAAACCTTTCTTAACGCTTCTGTTCATGTCCATAAAAGGCGCGACTGTGTAAGACTTTTATCTCGAATGTTCTTAGAATCGTCTTATTGTGAACAGCGACTCAGAGATTGTCACTCTGCGCATGTCTCGACTGGGTTGTCGTTTTGTTGTTCCGCCCAGGTCGGGAGTTGAGAAATGGACTGATTAGCGAGCGGACGCGACTGCGTCTTGTGATTCTCTGAGGGAAATACATTGTCTTTGTGAGTTAGTTAGCTAACTAGACTATTTCCCCGTATTATTCAAGCCTGCCTGGAGGCATATGTTCATGGTTGATTTTCCGAAATAAGGTAATTCCTCTTGTATCGAACTTTAGGCTATCATCTAGAGGTTCGTCATTTTGTCGCCTTTTTGCTCGCCTGTGTGATTCAAAATGGAGAGGTACTTTGACTAGGATTAAGTCACCGGTATCTTTATACCTGAACTAGTTATATATCTATGGGTCGCTCTAGACCAACAAGACTATTGTCTGTGTTCCAGGATTCGTTATATCAGAGATCACGTCCAAGTCAGATGGTTAGACTTAGGAAGGTTATAAAGGTCGAGCTGACCTGTAATCCATGTATGCTACTCACGTGCAGACAGTAAACGGACGTATTGTATACATCTGATCTGCTAGCATCAGGAAGGAATAATTATTATTGTCTATGAACATTAAGGATCTGCAGCTGACCACGGTTGCAGAAGTTATATGTATTATTTATCAAGCTTCGCTATGATATTTGTTTTCCATACAACTATTGAGTATTGACTTCTACATGACTGTCAGTTAACATGAGTTTGAATGCTGCATTCGTTGTACTATGCCGATGATAACATAAGTATCATGACTGTTTTGTGGCGTGCAATAAATGGTATAAACCTAAAGCGAAGTTACCATTTTTATGACTCTACACGTCATGTTGCCTGTGGTGTACCCTGAACTGTTCTACTGCAACACACACACCGCAACAATCTAAACCAGATAAGACACCCACATCTTGCATTGTAATACCTGGTGTCGATAGAGGTGGTAATTTGACGGCATCCTAATTCCACCCTTATCAATTGGCCAAAACTCAAGAGTATCTAATATGGGTCTTCAAATGTATCTACCATCGCGCAAGATTACTCTTGACAGAGTTATGTATAGAAGGATAATAATGCTTCTATCACAAGGGAGTTTTCATAAGATATTTCAGAAGTCAAAAACGATGCTGCATGTGACAGGGAAATGGTTAACTTAGCATCTGATCCGCCGCCTTTTATGAAAATGTATGCAATGATTAGTTTAAGCTCGTTCAAGCCCCTGCCCTGATTTACTCAGTGGAATTCTTCTTATTATGGTATAGCTCTGTTTATAGTGTACTAGCTGTAAGGACCCGGCGTTGCCCGGATTTTTCTAGTAACTGGATAGGAAACTTATGAAATGTCAAAATCAAACTATAATATTTTGATATTCGAGTGAAAATGAATTTTCATTTAAGTTTATGACTACCGCTTTAAGTGACTATCATCGTGCCTTGTTTACATGGTGGTTCATACTTCCATCAAGGGAGACATTTGTCGTGGTGATTCATGTTTCCATGAAGGGAAAACAAATGTAGTAGTGGTTCATGTTTCCATCAAGATATACATATGTAGTAGTGGTTCATGCTTCCATCAAGGAGACATATGTAGTAGTAGTTCATGCTTCCATCATGGTAGACATATGTTGTGGTGATTCATGCTTTCATCAAGGTAGACGTATGTTGTGGTTGTTCATGCTTCCTTCAAGGTAGACATGTTTTGGTGGTTCATGCTTCCATCAAGGTTGACATATGTTTTGGTGGTTCATGCTTCCATCAATGAGACGTCTGTAGTAGTTGTTCATGCTTCCATCAAGGGAGACATACGTAACGGGGGTTCATGCTTCTATCAAGGTAGACATATGCTGTGGTGGTTAATACTTCCATCAAAAGAGACATATGTTGTGGTGGTTCATGCTTCCATCAATGTAGACATATGTTGTCGTGGTTTATGCTTCCATCACGGGAGACATATGTAGTAATGGTTCATGCTTCCATCAAGGTAGACATATGTTGTGGTGGTTTATGCTTCCATCAAGAGACATATGTTGTGGTGGTTCATGTTTTCATCAAGGAAGACATATGTAGAAGTGGTTCATGCTTCCATCAAGGTAGACTTATGTTTTGGTGGTTCATGTTTCCATCAATGAGACAGGTGTAGTAGTGGTTCATGCTTCCATCAAGGGAGACATACGTAACGGGGGTTCATGCTTATATCAAGGTAGACATATGTTGTGGTGGTTAATGCTTCCATCAAGAGAGACATGTTGTGGTGGTTCATGCTTCCATCAAGGTAGACATATGTTGTCATGGTTTATGCTTCCATCACGGGCGACATATGTAGTAGTGGTTCATGCTTCCATCAAGGTAGACATGTTGTGGTGGTTCATGCTTCCATCAAGGAAGACATATGTAGAAGTGGTTCATGCCTCTATCAAGGTAGACATATGTTGTGGTTGTTCATGCTTCCATCAAGGGAGACATATGTTGTGATGGTTCATGCTTCCTTCAAGGGAGACACATGTTGTTGTGATTCATGTTTCCATCAAGGGAGACATATGTTGTCGTGATTCATGCTTCCATCAAGGAACACATATATTGTGGTGGTTCATGCTTCCAATAAGGGAGACAAATGTTGTGGTTATTCACTCTTCTATCAAGGGAGACATATGATGTGGTGGTTCATGTTCCATCAAGGTAGACATATGTTGTGGTGGTTCATGCTTCTATCACTGAAGACATGTGTTGTGGTGGTTCATGCTTCCGTCAAGGTAGACATATGTAGTGGTGGTTCATGCTTCCATCAAGGTAGACATATGTAGTGGTGGTTCATGCTTCTATCAAGGGAGACATATGTAATGGTGGTTCATGCTTCCATCAAGGGAGACATATATAGTGGTGGTTCATGCTTCCATCAAGGGAGATATATTAGGTTTCCATCGAGGGAGACATATGGAAGGTGGTTCATGCTTCCGACAAGGGAGACATATGTAATGGTGGTTCATGCTTCCATCAAGGGAGACATATGTTAGGTGCTTTATGCTTCCTTCAAGGGAGACATATGTTGTGGTGATTCGTGCTTCCTGTCGTGAATTCTGATGCACACCACGCCATTCATACCAAAACGGCGCACCATACTAAATAAAGTGTAGGCTAGACGGACCAATGAAGCGGCATCTTTATTCATGTATGTTTACAAACGTATTAGGCATCTATTATGGCCGGACTCCAAATCTGTGTTACCGAGTTGGATTGGAACATAAACTTTAGATTTATGAGCGAAGTACCGCATGGAAGAGGTCAGTAATTCTATAATGGAACTGTCCCTTTATAAGAATGTGCAAAGATTTCCACGGAAAGTGTTATACTAATGGAGAAATTTCGAGTGGAATGCATCGAGACACAAGGCAAGTCGAAAATGTTGCTGTTTAGGCTGTGCCTATGAAAAGATGGACGAAGTAACGGAAAAGACAATATCTAGAAAGATAAAGAAGAATCCAGGGCGTACTTTAAGCCTAAGATGAAGGAAATCGGTCCAGGAATAAAGGAGATATGAATATTTCTAATTTTCCATAAATGCACAACTTGACAAAATTATGCCTGCATTTGAGGACGCGAACATACTTCAGTCTTATTGTTCTCCGAGACATTCGGCCCTGACCTATATAAGGACGTGCCCACCTTCTAAGCTTGCCACAAAAATTCAAACTACAGCGAGAGCGCCAGTTCTGTCAAGGAGACTCTGTTGCCTTCTGCATCTGAGAGCAGACTGATTAGTCATTAACAGCTCGACTGTATGTACTCGAGGGTAAGAAAGAATGTATACATTTATATATATAATTAATTATTCAAACTATGCTTTAGGAAGTGTATAACTGTGTTATAAATCACTGTGTAATTATTGGAAGCAATCCAAGCCTGTGTATATTCAGATAAATTGAGAATGGAAGCGGAAAGTGTGTTGATAGTTTTTAAAACGCATTTAAAGAATTATTTCTTGAAGGAATGGAACACACACAAGGAACGAACGAAAGAATGAAAGTACTGGAATTACTATATAGATTAAGATTTTACATAGTGTTTTCCACAAGGCCTAATAACTGTATTTAGGCGAATCATGGACATATAGCTGTAATCAAAGAATTGGAGAAAGATTGTATTCACAGTGAAATAAATTGTGTTATTACTGATTTATGATGCCTTGTGCGTCTACCTGCACATTGTCCGAAACTGTCTCTTATCCCCTACATCTGTGGTAGAGAGATCGAGATAGACAAAACAGTAGTAACCAATTATATTTCAGGTTATATCCTGTAACCAACGTGTACCATTAAGGAGCCAGACACAACTGAAGGAGCTAGTGGTGCAAGAGCCCTATAAGTCTAGAGGGACAGCAACATAGTTACCTTGATGCCTGGAAGAGTCACATCTGACAGTTTCTTTCCAGAGCAGTATTGGGAAAGACTCCAAGACAAGAAGTGAAGATAAGTAGCCATACAAGGCTACTGACCAGTGTTTAACCAGCTGTACCACAATAAATCAAATATGACAGTATGACGAAAAGTCAGTGCATCTAGATAGGCAAATTCATAAATCAGTGATTGACTTTATTTCATTAACTGTGAAGAATTCTTATTGATCCTAACTAAAGACAGTCTGCGACAAGATTAATTTCAGCCAGGAAAGGAGAACTGTCCTTAGAAATATACAGACTGTAGATATTTGTGAATATTGGACAAGTGATTTTATTAATTTTATACCTCAATCAATTTTGAGTTCAGTGAAAATTTCACAAAGAAAAGAAAACTTGTACAAAATAAATTGTAAATTTTACCAATAGACTTACTTGGATTATTTAAGTTAAATTTCAGTTCTTGTTGGTTAACAGTTTAGTTTAATACCCCTAGCAGAGCCTAACAATATAAACGGAGGAGGATCTTGAGAGTAGCATTAAGGAACCTAGGATAATACACTATCATCATACCTAGGAACTTATACAGCTTGATCTTACCTTTGATGTCAGTACACTCACATGTTAGGGACATGGATGGCAATGAGTAAAAGAAGCTTGATTGACGTATTGATTTAACGGTTAACCACGTATTTCAACATAAAAGGCAAACAACAATTGTAAATAAAATGAAAAAAAAAAATAATTTTTGTATTTGTCTTTTTTGAGTGGATTCGGTGTCTGTGGCATCTGACAATGAGTGTTTGTGACTGTTTGAGTAGTTAAGTACCTCTAGTTGGGGTCTGAGCTGCTTCCTTTATTCTATTGATGTTCTCCATTTCTGCGGCAGCCATCCGTTCTGAACTTTCCGAAGCATGGCTTGAGAGTCTGACAATATAACTACCCTGATTGATGCAGTTTCAGACAGCCACCTCAGTGCGCCAGTAACTGCCTCTACCTCCATTCTCATGCTGGAGGTTGTTGTCATGTAGGCTCCAATCTGTTCAGCGACGACCCTGCCCTTTATTCTCGCAGAGAAGCCCCATCCTGATTTCTCGCCAAGTACTACAGACCTATCAGTGTACACAACGGCCTCATAATCCCCAGCATGATCACTTATCAGCTGATTAATCTCCAGCTCTGCTTTTCCATTGCCTTAAGATCTGCACTCTCTGCCAAGGTTAATTATGACCTGCTGGCAGTTTGTCCAGTTCTCCCCTGACTTAATCCACTCTTCCCTTTTGGATACATTTTCAACCCTGGTCACCTGACCAATCGTAGCCTCTGCCTTGGCCATCCATGACATCCCCCTCATGATTCTTGCTCCTTTGATGTCCGCTACGTTCTCGTGTAGGGGTTGTCTTTTGTCGGTGATGTTTTGTTAAGTGGTATTGTTATCTTTCCATGAGGAAATCTAAACAATTATCTCACAAATTAAAACTGAGAATCATAAAGTGTTATATATATTCTGCATTTCTGTATGGTGCTGAAACATGGACGATGAATACGCATTTGGAAGAAAGAATTGAGGCTCTTGGAATGTGGATATATAGAAGAATGGGGCGTATCTCATGGAAAAAGATGAAAACAAATAAGAGGGTCCTAGAAAATCTAGGTATGAAAAGAGAACTAATGAGGGAAATCAAGGTTCGGCAGCTAAAATACTTTGGCCACATAAAAAGGCATAACACCTTGCAGAAAACCATAACAGAGGGGAGAGCTGAAGGCAAACGTGCAAGGGGAAGACAGCGCTATAAGTGGGAAGATAACATCAAGAGATGGACAGGAAAGAGTCTATCAGAGTGCACCACCAAGACAAGAGACAGAAGACGTTGGAGATCCATTACAGCCAACCTTCGTTGTGGAGATGGCAACTGATGATGATGATGATTGTTATCTCCTCTTGCTGTTTGGCTTATATATATATATACTTACTTACTTAGTCGTTCCCCTTCTACCGTGAGGTGTAGAGGTTTGGAAGAGAGAGCGCCAGACCATTCTATCAGCTGTCTTCTTCCTAGCCTGGTTCCATTCTAGTCCTCGGTCCTTCAAAGATTGTCTTTGTTTCCCATGCTTGTCGTGGTAGCCGATCTTCTCCCATTCTGCAGACATGGCCAAACCATCTTAGTTGGGACTGTTCTACTTGGGTCTGCAGGGAGTGGGATTTTAGGCCTTGACGTATCGTCAGGTTGGGGACCATGTCTCTTGTTACTTCAACCACCTTCCTCAGATACCTCATTTCTGAAGTTTGGATCTGGCTTTTGTGGGTTGTAGTCATTGCCCACGACTCGCATCCATATGTCAAGACTGGGACATAGGTGGAGCGGTATACAGCCATCTTCGTTTTCTTACCAACCTCTTTCTTGCTGAGGAATCCACGATTTATGGCCTGAAAAAGTCTCCCAGCCGCTGCTTTTCGAGTGGCCAACTCTTCTTTGATGCCTCCCTTTCGGTCTATAATAGCTCCGAGATATTTAAAGTGGTCGACCTGCTCCAGGACCTGTTCTCCCAACTTAATCTGATGTTTTCTTTCTTCTCGTGATATCACCATGGATTTTGTTTTAGAGCTGCTTATGACCATCCCTCTCTTCTCCAGCTCTTCCTTCCAGACTTGCAGGTTGGATTGGAGATGTGCCTCTGATTTAGCAATCAGGGCAACATCATCAGCAAATGCCAGCTCCGAAATATAGACCTGTCTCATCTTCCAGTACCCCACTGAATACTTTCTTGTTCTCTCCTTACATGCCTTGATGACATCGTCCATAAGGAGTATGAAGAGGTAAGGTGATAGGATATCACCTTGTCTTACACCAGTGGTGGTCCTGAACTCTTCTGACTTATGGTTTGCTGTCCTCACATAATTTCTGCAAGACTTGTAGAAGCTCTGTATAGCATGAATCAGAGGTGCTGGAATATTCTTCCTTGCCAAACAGTCCCAAAGTTTGCTCCAGGGGACCCTGTCAAACGCCTTTTCCAGATCTATGAAACAAAGATGGATCTCACTCTTATACTCAAGGGCCTTTTCACTCAGCTGTCTGAGTGTGAAGATTAGGTCTTGAGTACTTCGGTTTGCTCGGAATCCGCACTGGACCTCATCCAATTGTGGCTCAGCTAGGCGTCGGAGTCTCTGCTCTAGGATTCTAGAGTAGATTTTACCAGGGACACTGAGAAGGGATATGCCTCTATGGTTTCCACATTGTCGATTGTCACCCTTTTTGAAAATTGGTGTTATGATGGCAATCTCCCAATCCTTTGGTATGGTCTTGTTGCACCATGCTGCCTGTAGGACCTTTAAGAGTAATAGGTCGCCTGATGCTCCCATGTACTTAACCATTTCTGGTGTTATACCATCATGCCCTGCTGCTTTGCCCATCTTGATTTTCTCTAGTGCTGCCCTCAGTTCTTCCATCTTTATGTCATCTTCACCATCATTGGTTTTCTCTTCTGTGCTAGTGGTTATCATTTCTGATGCTTCACCATGCTCACCATCCAGGAGTTCTGAGAAATATTCTTTCCATCTTTCCATTACTTCCTTCGGGGCAGTAAGCAATTTGCCTTGCTTGTCCTTTATAAATTTGAGAGGGCATTGTTTTTCCTTCCTCATGTTCTTTAGGGTCTTATAGAACAATTTCTGGTTTTCTTGTGCATCTTTTTCTAGCTTTTCTCCAAATTCTTCCCAGGACTTCTGTTTTGCTGCTAGCACTTTGTTCTTTGCTTCTGTTCTGAGTGTCACATATTCTCTATATTTTTCCATTTGTCCTGTTGTGTTTTTAGCTCCTAAGTATTGTTTCCATGCCATTTTCTTCTCTCTTATTTTCTCTTTGACTTCCTCTGTCCACCAAGGTGTCCTCTTTCTCTGGTTCCCAAGTCGGACTTCACCGCATGCTTCTGCAGCAGCTGTCTTTATGATATCCTTGAATTTATTCCAGAGGGTTTCCAAGTCATCAGGTCGTTCTTCTGTGTTGCTCACTGCTGTAGCAATAAGCCCCTGATATCTGGTCTTAATTTCTGGCTCTCTCAGCTTGTAGGTCCTAATGCTCATTTCTCCTGCTCGTTTACTTGGTTTCTTGCGTGATGTTGGGCAGTTCCTAGGCTGAGCAACTCTTTCAGTTGTTCTTTTGATTGTTAGCAGGTAGTGATCACTTCCAATCTCTGGCCCCCTCCAGACTCTTGCATCTCGGACATATCTGAATGAGCTTCTCCGAACAATGGCATAGTCGATCACTGACTTCTCATTCTTGGTTGGTTCACATCTAGTGTATGCATGTATGCGCTTATGGGGGAACTTTGTGTTTGTAATGATCAGATTCTGCTCACTGCAGAATCTAAGGAGTCGCTTTCCATTGTCATTGAGAGTATCTTCTCCATATCTTCCGATAACTCCACCCCATCTAGCATGGTCATTTCCAACTCTGGCATTAAAATCTCCGAGCATGATAACTTCATCTAGGCAGTCATCCACTGTCCTTTGAAGCAGCTCGAAGAATTCCTCCTTGACCTCTGCTCTCTCATCCTCATTTGGCCCATACACTATGACCAGGTTGACTATGGTTTCTCCTTCTTTTAGTTTTACAACCATAATGCGCTCCGAGACAAAGTTCCATCCCTTGATACTATCTTTTTGATTTTGGGCCACAATGCAACCCACGCCCCCTTTAGCTCTTTCAGATATGGGTACACCACTGTAGAGTAGCGTGTTGCCATTGAGATCCATGACTCCTTGTCCTTTTTTCTTCGTTTCCGTTATAGCCAGGATTTCTAGTTTTGCTTTCCTCATCTCCTCCACCAGCTCCTCTTCCTTCCCATTTATACTTCTTGTGTTCCAAGTTCCATAAGTCGTAGTCCGTAGTCCGTTCCAGTTCGTCGCCTTTAGAATCAGTCCGGTTTTCTCTCTTGTATTGCTCGTAATCATAGTTTAAGACAAACAGGTGATTGGCCTGTTGTGCCTTTGCATGGTGGAGGGGCTGCCTCCTTACGGCCTCCATGCAGACCGCCCTCCTCCTTTTTCATCCGGGCTTGGGACCGGCATAGGCGGAGTTTATATATATATACCTGGAGCGTTATTCTCGTATGAGACAGTGTTGTATACGTTACAATTTACAATTAAACTTATGATAGCTTGGTAAGGAAAAACATTTTAACTTCTCACAGTTTAACCTCACGCAAATACTAACATTGCCCGCTAGCTGTCACGCGAAGCATAACCAATGTGTGATGATGGATGTAAAATTTTATAGAATGTTTCTCACACCTGGAGGTCGTTTCATGACAAATATAATTTAACAAGAGAATGGAATGTAATGTTGATTGATGTTAATTACATTTAGGAAAAAGAATATAATTTTAACCATAAGCACCGAACACCCTTGCGTGTGAATGGGACATTGTATATGTAGAAACATTTTGATTAATAGTTTTGTATTTATGAGAATATTTGTAGAAGTGCATTTGTGTCGCATATCTGGAAAGTGAGAAAAGAGTCATTAGATTTAACTGAACAGGCTGAAGTCAGAATTTGCTCTGTCAGCAGTGATGACAGAATCATGAATTCCCGACTCTTCCCAATGGAAGAGCAGGGGAAATAGGTGTCGGGTTTTGTTGTTGTTCTTAACTAGGGCTGCTGAGCTTCTCGCTCTTTAGTTCAAGCTAGGAGTAAGAAGTACGTGTCATACTGTGCATTCCCCGCCATCCAAGGGTGCTTTCCAACTATGCAGAGTTAAAATACTGTGCTCTGGTTCTGGGCTCTCCCAAGGAATTGTCACGTACTGCACTGAGCCACTTTCAGCTTCCCCTGCCAATCACTGGGTCTATAGTGAGATCCTTCTGCATGCAATGAACCAAGACAAAGCCAAGGAATTATGTCTGGGGCTCAAGTTGCTTCTCCAAGCTTAGTGTGCAATGCTGGGTTCTCAACAAGTTTCAACACCGGGGAAATCCCTGGAAGTGTGTGGATGATTTCAAGAATCAATGAGGATGTAATTAGCCTCACAGACATAGATTCACTTCCACGTACGTATAATTTAGCATTGTGCATAGCTGGTAGTCATATAGTGGATGACACCAGATATGCCTCCATTCGTAGTGTCGGATGTATAATGGTAGAAAAATAAACACCTACGTTTAGACAGATAAGAGCACACTAAAACAGAGAGTTTACAGATTTTAGATAGGCAACTTAATAATCAAGACAACTAAAAATGTAGGAAATTTATTATAGGTACGTGTGCTGGATTAGCCAGTACGGGGACGAATGATAAAGTAGGAAAGATGTATAGATTGTTATAGATAATGACTTTATAGAGAATAGCTAAAATAAACATAATAAATATTAAGAACATCATTTCTAGATAATCTCAGCTAGTGCTCCGATATACTTTGTGGTTTGCATTAGTAGGACGGATTATTATTGAGAAGTAGAGTTTGGGAAGGGCTCTGAATATTCCGAATAACTCCGAGGATTGTAATGACATAAGAAAGAAAGATAGTGGTTCTCAAGCTGTTAACCAATGATCTTTATCCGCGAAGGTGAATAGTGATTCGCAAGCGGCTCTTGGGCCATTTTAAGGATAATATTATTTCTGCATGTTGACGCTATAGAATATATTGAATATTTATAACTTCACGCCGTCGGTAGAGCGGTTGTTGTGAAGCAATAATGTGTAATCCTGTAGACTCTCAGGCAAAAGATAAATAAATATTGTGAAATTTTTGGTGTAATTCTGGTGGGTTATAATTAGGATTTATGTTGTTTTCAATTCCAAATAATATGATCAACTGCCGATATGGGAAAGTGGCATCACACCTGTCAAATCATTGTAAATAGGACAATCACAATTACCAATTATACTTGTATGTTAAAAAAAACAAACAAACAAAAACGAGATAAAATCAAACAGAAACTCCAAACACGAATAATATTAAGAGTGAGGGGTGTGAAGGCCTAGTGGTTCCAGTTAACTACCTGACTTTAACAGATATTTAATTGACTTTTCAGTTAAAAGTCAAATGTATTGTAAAAACAGCATCTGACCTTCACATTCCCAATTACTATATATTTACTAATGTTCTATTTAAATACTGTTTGACTATATTATGCAGTTCCCTAGGTCTGTCTATTCTTGACACCTCTTCTATATTTATAGGTAAGTTGGATGCTTGCAAATAATCTAATATTGGTATTCTCATTTGTTCATACCTCTTACATTTTAACAAGAAATGTTCTATATTATTGTCTTGAAGACATACTGCACAGTACGGTTCTTCTATTCTGAAATATCCATTTCCCAGCTGTAGTCTGAGAAGTTTCTTATTACTGGGAATTTTCAATTCCCTAGATATCTGTGTAGCAAAATATGCGAGAATAAACGCTAAATTCAGTACGATTTAGGCATAAAACGATAATCAATACATTAGCCCGCATGTGTCTGACGGTTGGCATCTTCGAAGCCAGCAGCGCTGCTTTTTGCACAGTGCTAAGCCTATAGAACGATTTCACGGAAAAAAGTCTGACACGCTTTAGTTTCGTTTTAGACAAACACTACTAATATTTAACTTTTGCCCAATCTGCTGTATACACTTTGTAGTCTAGCCTTACAATTAACTATTGGCGGAAGCATACCGCAATATAGCTATCTGAAGTAACACTTTCTGTCAACTTTGTAGCAAAATCCGTAGTAATCCTTACATTTTTTGGTAATATTACACGATACAATGCTAACTAGTAACGCAAATTATTAACCCGCCCCGTCTACACCAGCTTCGATGACACAGTCTGCAACGCATATATTCACACTGCGGAAAAGCCAGCCAAGGCATAACCACGCAGACAATTTTATTTCCTCCTAGTGGTAGCATTTCTGACGTAACTAAAACAAGTAGTTATTTGAAAAAAATACATGCTCGCAAGATGAAGGAGAGGAAAGATGGCGGACTTGTGTAAAATTTTAGTTGACGATAGACGATGACAAAAATTGGAAATTTTAAACCATTCTGAAGTTCCCCATAAGAATTATATGGTAGTATGACGTAGAGTTAGCTGAGTAAGAATGTACTTTAAATAATATGATAGCCCCAGTATTAGAGAAGTTATTGAAGAAATACTATATCTAAGAACACACGACCAGAGACACTGGCGTTCCTGCTCATGTTTTTTTGGTAACGTTAGGGGGACGCGAGCTTGGGAGAGGCAGGGAGGTACATTCAAATTCGCTTGGGGTGAACAGAGTATGAATGGGAAAGGGGAACGGTAGGAGAAATGTAATCCTAACGTGATATCTTTTGTATTGGGCATGACTAGAGCAGACTAGCCAATCGACCACCAGTTATTCAAAATTGTTTTTGGGTTTTTCATTCAAACTGCATTTGAATTCAAGTAGTAGAACGTTACGATTGGCTAGTGCTGGTAGATATTAGCAAAAGGCTTTGATTATTCATTGCCAGTTGAACTAAAATTTGTATACAGATACGCTGAAAAACAGCTGTGTTAATTTTAAACTTAAATAAAGAATAAATTCACAGTCTGTGCAGTTCGGAGGAAGCTGAGGCCATTTCTTCACCAAATCAGCGTCATTTGTTTATATATTTCTTGATTGTGGTAAGGATATTTTATGAAATTTAATATGTTTGGTCCAACTACAAAAGTTAGATACTGCTATTGGGGAAAAAGTGAAGGACATGTCGGAAGCAGACACTGTTGAGTCCACACATTAAACGGTATCTGACTGATGTATGTTGTTATGGTTATGTTGACATATTATTGTATTAAAATAGTTTAGCAAGCCTTTGTGTTCAATGAACACTGTTTAACATGCCTGAAGCAAATATAAGTGAAAAGAAAAGAAGATAATATCACAGGAAATGTGGTTACTCCACATTATTGTATGGAGGAAAAGTATGTGAACGTACAGTGGCGTATCTACTATAAGGACTTGAGGTGTGGTCACAACCAGGTGGGAGTCCTGTACGATTCGGGGCGAGTGCATTTGTAAGGCACGCGAGGCTGACCCCATACCCACGTAGGAAATTAAGTGTTAGAATAAATGATCAGAGATAAAAGGCCAGGGTGTCCTTTTGTTGCAGAGGGTCTATGTTCCGGTTGCCGGCTGGTGACAGGAAACCTGCTGAGTGCTTATAAACGCCAACCAGTCTCCAACCAGACTTATATGCTGTTGAATATCCAGTAGGAGCTTTGGCGAGTGTTGAACTTGAAATTTCTGCAACTACCCATTGAATTATCTTACAACAAGGACTCCCAGGTGAAGAGTAAAACATCTGGGGCATCTCTGACATTTTCTTGTGTTTCAAAAATATTACACAGGAATATTATAGGGGTAGGATGAACTACAGCCCTCATATACAGTGACTCTCCCGGTAGATAACTAAAGTGGACTCTGTAATATTTCATCCAGGAAGGACATTTATAAATTAGATAACTAAAGTGAACTAATTTAATATTTCATACAGGAAGGACATTTATAACTACATAATAACTTTTAGTTATTGGGCAGATTGTCCCAACATTTTTAATTGTTCTTTTTCTGTAAACTATCTTGTCCTTATTTTCAAAGACCTGTCCACAAGCTATGAATGGACAGGCAAAATAAATTGTAAATATTTGTTCAAAGAAAAACTTAACTGCTAGTTATTAACTTCTTTAATAGAAACTTAAAGTGTTTGATTGTTGTGTACCATCATTCATTTCTCCCCTAGACACTAGGTACACCATACACTAGAGCCAGAAGATTGACCGTGTGAGACCTAGGGAGGTAGCTGTAGGTTCTCTGCACATAATTCATCATCATCATCTATAGAGTCAGAGACCTACATTTGCTTGACCTCACACGGTTATAGCAGACACCTTTTCATTCTTTTTAGGATACCATCATAACCTCCCCAGCAAAATCAACTTTGCTACAATCTGACATTTTCTTGTTGGAGCTTTAAACATCTTATTTGCATGTCTTCCTTTCACATTTTTATCCCACTCTGCTTTCCATTCATCTCTTATTAAATCTTTAATTAAGCTTTTAATCTCTGATTTACTCATCCATACATTTATTAGATTTTTATCAGATCTACCTTTCTTGGCTTCTTTATCTGCCTTTTCATTTCCTTCTATGCCAACATGTGAAGGTGCTCAAGCGAATATTGGAATATAAGAATGTGGTAGCCAGAAATATCTCCTCTGCTATATCAGGTCTACTACATTCTCGTCAGTTTCTAAGTGTTTGAATTGTTGAAAGAGAGTCAGTTAAAATTGTTAGTTTCTTGGGAGGGTTATTAGAGAATATTTCTAGTGCTTTTAGTATGGCCACCATCTCTGCAGTGAAAATGGATGTATTTTCCGTGATGCTATATTCTTTTGCCATTTTCCATATTGGAATATATATTCCTATCCCCAATTTGCCATCCTCTCCCTTGGATCCATCTGTGTACACAGTAATGCTGTCTTTTGATATTTGTTGTATATATTTATTGGCTGTGTTTTTAATATTTGCTATATTATTTGTTTTCTTAAGTATTTCTGCTAGGTGGTAGCCCGTGTCTGGTTTCTTGATCTCCCAGGGCGGAATCACTGGCTTGTATTCACAACTGTTATTAATTGATGTAATTAATGTACCCAGATGGACAATTTCCTCCATACACTTCCATTCTGTAGGGTATCTAGTGGTATTCATTGGCTTGGCCTGAGTTGTTAGTTGGCATCTGGTAAAAGCTGTATGTGCTGGGTGAGACTTATCTAACATAACTCTGTTCATGTAATTTAGTCTTAACTCCTTTCTCCGTAATTCTAAGGATAGAATTCCTAAAGCCACCTCTATAGCTCCCATTGATGTTGATCTGATTGCACCAGCTATTGTACATAAAGCTAGATGCTGAATTCTGTCTAATTTGATCTTGTTACTGTGTGCAGCAGAGTCATATATTACTTCCATAATCTATTTTTCCTCTAATAAAAGATTTATAAAAAGTGAGCATTGCCTCAGTGCTTGCACCCCGTCCATTACCTTTCAAATATCTTAATAAGTTAGTCAATCCTCTGCAAGGCTCCACTAGTTTATCTATGCGTTTATTCCAGTTTAGCTGTTGGTCCAATGTCATTCCTAGATATTGAGTGGGTTTGCACTGTATTAATGTTTTGCCCTTGTATATTTTTGTCTATAATTTCATTTTTAACAACTCTATCTTTACTGAAGATCATTCCCATTATTTTATTTGTATTTAGCTGAAATCCCCATTTTGTCATCCATTTACATACTTTATTTTTTTTTGCTTTTGTAGATCCTGGTGGAGAGAAATTTTAGTAATCTTAATAAACAAATTTAACTTTATAGTAGTTGTCGTCAGTGAATTACTTAATTGTTGTTAAGAGATTTTATTAGTTATCGTTGAAGACTATGTCAATGAAATAGTGAGTTTTCGTGATGACTTTCTTAAGTGTCTTCAATGACTTATGGGTTACTGCGAGATGAACTGTGTCAACAAACTAAAGGTGAGAGATGACATTATATTTTAAGCAATTTCACGTGCCAAGAAACACCAACACGTAGCTGCATTCTGATCCGGAAGAACCTACCTGCGTTGAACAAGGATGCACACAATTCTAGAGGTTGGTGGTGATTAACATCTAGGGCGTGTAGCCTTTCTGACCACTGAACACTTAGTTGAACACTTTTATGACCATATCATGTACCTCGGCACTTTATGACTATTTAATGCAACCAGAGATAACCAGTTTGAATAGCTTTGATAAGTTTATTTACAATTTTAAAACCATTGTGACACTAAAGTCTGACCAACGTTTAAAATCATTGTGACACTAAAGTCTGACCAACGTTTAAAATCATTGTGACACTAAAGTCTGACCAACGTTTAAAACCATTGTGATACTAAAGTCTGACCAACGTTTAAAATCATGGTGACACTAAAGTCTGACCAACGTTTAAAACCATTGTGAGACTAAAGTCTGACCAACTTTTAAAACCATTGTGACACTAAAGTCTGACCAACTTTTAAAACCATTGTGACACTAAAGTCTGACCAACTTTTAAAACCATTGTGACACTAAAGTCTGACCACCTTTTAAAACCATTGTGACACTAAAGTCTGATCAACTTTTTAAACCATTGTGACACTAAAGTCTGACAAACTTTTAAAACCATTGTGACACTAAAGTCTGACCAACTTTTAAAACCATTGTGACACTAAAGTCTGACCAACTTTTAAAACCATTGTGACACTAAAGTCTGACCAACTTTTAAAACCATTGTGACACTAAAGTCTGATCAACTTTTAAAACCATTGTGACACTAAAGTCTGACCAACTTTTAAAACCATTGTGGCACTAAAGTCTGATCAACGTGTAAAACCATTGTGACACTAAAGTCTGACCAACTTTTAAAACCATTTTGACACTAAAGTCTGACCAACTTTTAAAACCATTGTGACACTAAAGTCTGACCAACTTTTAAAACTATTGTGACACTAAAGTCTGACCAACTTTTAAAACCATTGTGAGACTAAAGTCTGACCAACTTTTAAAACCATTGTGACACTAAAGTCTGACCAACTTTTAAAACCATTGTGACACTAAAGACTGACCAACTTTTAAAACCATTGTGGCACTAAAGTCTGATCAACTTTTAAAACCATTGTGACACTAAAGTCTGACCAACTTTTAAAACCATTGTGACACTAAAGTCTGATCAACTTTTTAAACCATTGTGACACTAAAGTCTGACCAACTTTTAAAACCATTGTGACACTAAAGTCTGACCAACTTTTAAAACCATTGTGACACTAAAGTCTGACCAACTTTTAAAACCATTGTGACACTAAAGTCTGACCAACTTTTAAAACCATTGTGACACTAAAGTCTGATCAACTTTTAAAACCATTGTGACACTAAAGTCTGACCAACTTTTAAAACCATTGTGACACTAAAGTCTGATCAACGTGTAAAACCATTGTGACACTAAAGTCTGACCAACTTTTAAAACCATTTTGACACTAAAGTCTGACCAACTTTAAAAACCATTGTGACACTAAAGTCTGACCAACTTTTAAAACCATTGTGACACTAAAGTCTGACCAACGTTTAAAACCATTGTGAGACTAAAGTCTGACCAACTTTTAAAACCATTGTGACACTAAAGTCTGACCAACTTTTAAAACCATTGTGACACTAAAGTCTGACCAACTTTTAAAACCATTGTGACACTAAAATCTGACCAACTTTAAAAACCATTGTGACACTAAAGACTGATCAACTTTTTAAACCATTGTGACACTAAAGTCTGACCAACTTTTAAAACCATTGTGAGACTAAAGTCTGACCAACTTTTAAAACCATTGTGACACTAAAGTCTGACCAACTTTTAAAACCATTGTGACACTAAAGTCTGACCAACTTTTAAAACCATTGTGACACTAAAGTCTGATCAACGTTTAAAACCATTGTGACACTAAAGTCTGACCAACGTTTAAAACCATTGTGACACTAAAGTCTGATCAACTTTTTAAACCATTGTGACACTAAAGTCTGACCAACTTTTAAAACCATTGTGACACTAAAGTCTGACCAACTTTTAAAACCATTGTGACACTAAAGTCTGACCAACTTTTAAAACCATTGTGACACTAAAGTCTGACCAACTTTTAAAACCATTGTGACACTAAAGTCTGATCAACTTTTTAAACCATTGTGACACTAAAGTCTGACCAACTTTTAAAACCATTGTGACACTAAAGTCTGATCAACGTGTAAAACCATTGTGACACTAAAGTCTGACCAACTTTTAAAACCATTTTGACACTAAAGTCTGACCAACTTTTAAAACCATTGTGACACTAAAGTCTGACCAACTTTTAAAACCATTGTGACACTAAAGTCTGACCAACTTTTAAAACCATTGTGAGACTAAAGTCTGACCAACTTTTAAAACCATTGTGACACTAAAGTCTGACCAACTTTTAAAACCATTGTGACACTAAAGTCTGATCAACTTTTTAAACCATTGTGACACTAAAGTCTGACCAACTTTTAAAACCATTGTGACACTAAAGTCTGATCAACGTGTAAAACCATTGTGACACTAAAGTCTGACCAACTTTTAAAACCATTTTGACACTAAAGTCTGACCAACTTTTAAAACCATTGTGACACTAAAGTCTGACCAACTTTTAAAACCATTGTGACACTAAAGTCTGACCAACTTTTAAAACCATTGTGACACTAAAGTCTGATCAACGTTTAAAACCATTGTGACACTAAAGTCTGACCAACGTTTAAAACCATTGTGACACTAAAGTCTGATCAACTTTTTAAACCATTGTGACACTAAAGTCTGACCAACTTTTAAAACCATTGTGACACTAAAGTCTGACCAACTTTTAAAACCATTGTGACACTAAAGTCTGACCAACTTTTAAAACCATTGTGACACTAAAGTCTGACCAACTTTTAAAACCATTGTGACACTAAAGTCTGATCAACTTTTTAAACCATTGTGACACTAAAGTCTGACCAACTTTTAAAACCATTGTGACACTAAAGTCTGATCAACGTGTAAAACCATTGTGACACTAAAGTCTGACCAACTTTTAAAACCATTTTGACACTAAAGTCTGACCAACTTTTAAAACCATTGTGACACTAAAGTCTGACCAACTTTTAAAACCATTGTGACACTAAAGTCTGACCAACTTTTAAAACCATTGTGAGACTAAAGTCTGACCAACTTTTAAAACCATTGTGACACTAAAGTCTGACCAACTTTTAAAACCATTGTGACACTAAAGTCTGATCAACTTTTTAAACCATTGTGACACTAAAGTCTGACCAACTTTTAAAACCATTGTGACACTAAAGTCTGATCAACGTGTAAAACCATTGTGACACTAAAGTCTGACCAACTTTTAAAACCATTTTGACACTAAAGTCTGACCAACTTTTAAAACCATTGTGACACTAAAGTCTGACCAACTTTTAAAACCATTGTGACACTAAAGTCTGACCAACTTTTAAAACCATTGTGAGACTAAAGTCTGACCAACTTTTAAAACCATTGTGACACTAAAGTCTGACCAACTTTTAAAACCATTGTGACACTAAAATCTGACCAACCTTTAAAACCATTGTGACACTAAAGTCTGACCAACTTTTAAAACCATTGTGACACTAAAATCTGACCAACTTTAAAAACCATTGTGACACTAAAGACTGACCAACTTTTAAAACCATTGTGGCACTAAAGTCTGACCAACTTTTAAAACCATTGTGAGACTAAAGTCTGACCAACTTTTAAAACCATTGTGACACTAAAGTCTGACCAAATTTTTAAAACCATTGTGAGACTAAAGTCTGACCAACTTTTAAAACCATTTTGAGACTAAAGTCTGACCAACTTTTAAAATCATTGTGAGACGACTATGAGTTATGGAAAGCAGAAGCAGTGAGGGAGGGAACGTTTAGCTCACCTCATAAAGTTTAGTCCAGTCTTAATGCAGTTTCTAACACTTCACTCTACCTGACGTCAG
Source organism: Oreohelix idahoensis (assembly GCA_024509875.1). NCBI lineage: Eukaryota > Metazoa > Mollusca > Gastropoda > Stylommatophora > Oreohelicidae > Oreohelix > Oreohelix idahoensis. The sequence continues at coordinate 1,199,276 of JAMPIV010001472.1, forward strand.
TGCACACTTTGAGACTACCTACTTACCAGTAACAAGATTAAACAAACAAAACTAAAATAAGAAAAAAAATCAAAAGGATAGATGGGCTAAAAGAAAACAGTAGAATATAATTAGGTCTCTCACAGACAACTAACGCCATTAAAATGAACTCGTTAGTGAATTTAATCAATCAACAAAAACTGGACATTTGGACGCACATTGTTGTTTGAAAAAAAAACCCACCTGACTCAGATATATCACACACACACACACAAAACTTGGGTTTTACATGCATTAGAAATCAGTATGGAAAGTTGTGAACGACGTTGGTGCAGCCACAGAAACAAAGACAATCAAAATAGAGTTGGCTACATCCGAGAAAAGCCTCTATGCAAATTTTACATATAGTGTTGGGCAGAGTAACCTAACTTTTGAGGTGAAGACAGTAGTACGACAGGACTGTGACGAAATTGTTCAGGTCGATCTCTTCTCCACTACGGCAGCATTCAGTCACATTTGTTGTACTGACTAATTACGTGCTTTTTAGTATTCGGCACCTTTTCTCTCTCTGCTGTTTAGCAGATATTATGTTACTTTCAGATCATCTGACACTCCTCTGCGTGATAAGTCGTCATGTCTGTTTGTTTACCCGTTCATTCCTGCTGGAAAAGACCCGTTCATTCCTGCTGGAAAAGAGACGGATGAGATAATAGTAACCGACAGTCATGTTGGAAACTTTCTGGTGTGCCCAAAATCAGGCTACTGATTAGCACTAAACTCGCCCAGCGAATGTGTTTAATCGTTGATAGGCTGATGTGCATTCCGCGACCAGATGGGTAAAGGAAGAATTTTGGTTGCAAAAGCGACGGGTAGATAGATTACTCGCCCGCGCCACACCTTTCTGGACATGCAAGAATGACATAATTGCTTCTTGTACGACTTATTACAAACATATTACTTTAGATGAAAGTAACATGCTGTATTTGTAAACATTGCCGAGAGAGTGATCGAATGTTTTGTTTGACCATATAAGGAAGTCGTGGTCTTTACAATCACGCACAGAAATTTCAGGCGGAAATACTTTTGAATTTCCCCACCAAAATACGCATGTTTGAAACGGTTGGCATGAATTCGGAAGGTTTGAATAACAACCTTCCTGATTGGTTCCTTGAAGAATAGTAAGTAACACACAACTGTGTGGGAGGCGAAGTGCAATATAACCTGACACTTTCGTCAATTTAGAACACTGAGAAAATGTATCTTACGCCAAGTCGAAAACCAGACTGAGTTAAAACTAGAAACAAGATTCATAAATCGGACCGGACCATTGTTTGAGAAATTTTTGAGGACTTAAGAGCCCAGAAAAAAAAACTCTACCATTTTAACAAGGAAAATCGAAACCTGAGGAATCTGGAACACGAAGTCAAAGTGAGAACTTAGTGCTAAAGTAACAACCCCCGAGACACGTGTAAAAGGCATCTGCAAGTGCCTTAAACTATTTCTCTGAGCTAGCAGTCTGTGAGCCAAAGATTGGCGTAAGTTGTACATGTTAAATTTTATATTTTTTCATTACTAACATGTGAACTAATATGCATATATTGACACGTGAATACTAATAGGTGAAAATTGCTAGTGGTAGTCCAAGTAATTTAAGGCTGGCAACCTCAGTATATAGATTGATGATTTCATGAACCACCACTGCCATGGCTGGTGGCTGCTTTATTGCGAGTTTCTTACAGAGAACTAATAGCAGATGTAGTCCCAAGTTCCACATGGATCAGAGAGGGAAAGATGAAAGAAATGATGTACGTTCTTATTATAATATTTACAATTTCAAACCAGTGTCGATGTCTATTTAAACATACTCAATCTATATTATTAACATTTTCAAACATTGTAGATGTAAAGGTAAATGTAAATCTATTCAATCCACATGTAATGATTTTTTCACTCCTTGGGATTAAAATTAATTCCCGTCGAGATTAAAGTTCTGAGGTAGATGGAACAGTGGAATAGAAGAGGGAGACACATAAGCATGTGTCGGGAAACCCAATACGCAGGAGGGTATTTGTTTCTTTTTTTTTTTGCAATACTAGTTGGTGGTACCAGCTGAGGGTACTATCTCTGGAACAAGTGAGGGTACAAGTGGCCTGAAGTCGACGTTAGACACCATCATCAGACGGGTCGTAAAGACGCGGGACAAACTTTGTAGATACCCAGTGACGCTTCTTGGAACGTGCTGCGCTCTACAACATTGATCAGGGATGATAGAAATCCAGTCTACAAGGAACCAAAACATCAGCTGGAACAGAGAACTCATTGGCAGTTAAGTAGAACATAAAAACTGCCAAGTGACCTCTTATATAAATCGCCATCACATCGGTGATGATGAGAATTTTTTTATAAAGAATTATCCATCCTTTTTTTTAATAACTGTTGAAACTTAATTGATTATTAAATTTGTTATTTGTATATATACAAATTTAACGTTGATTTAATCATTTTGAATGTACCACATCTGTTTGTCTCAGTCAATTTTATAAAAACACTTTAAACAGAGCTATACCATAATAATAAGAATTCCACTGAGTAAATCATGGTGGGGGCTTGAGCGAGCTGAAATTAATCATTGCGTAAATCTTCATAAAAGGCGGCGGATCAGATGCTAAGTTAACAACTACCCTGCCACATGCAGCATTGTTCTTGATTTCTGAAATATCTTATGAGAACTACCTTGAGATAGAAGCATCATTATCCTTCTGTCTACAACTCTGCCAAGAGTAATCTTGTGCGAAGGTAGACAACTTTGAAGACGCATATTAGATACTCTTGTGTTGTGGTCACTGTTGGACCACAACTGCAAAACAGGGCAGGCAATTCCGTGACAAGGGATGCCCCTTATCAACCACTTTATTTTTAACAGTCACTGACTGGGTGATGTGCCAGACAACAGAGGGCAGTCCAAGAGGAATAAGATGGACCAAGTTTTCTACATGGGAAGATCTGGAATATGCAGATGACATTGCACTACTAGCACATTGGCATCAACACATCCAGAAAAAAAAAAAGGATAGACTGAATAAGTATAGCCAGCAGGTGGGTCTGAACATCAGTCTGAAGAAGACAGAGGTCATGACACTCAATGTGGGCAATCCTTGAGCCCATAACAATAAGGAACCAGAAGCTGGAACAGGCAGACACCTTTACATACCTAGGATATATAGTTACATCGGACGGCGGAACAAGCAAAGACATCAATAACAGAATGAATAAAGCTAGAACAGCCTTTGCTAGTCTAAACAACATCTGGAAGTCCTCTCAGTACAGCACAAACACTAAATTAAGATTATATCAGAGCTGTGTACTTTCTGTGCTTCTCTTTGGTGCGGAATAATGGATAGTAACAGAGAAGAAAATGTTGAAATTGTCCTCTTTCCACACAATTTGCCTAAGAAAAATTCTCCGAATCTTTTGGCCAAATACCATCACCAACCAAGAACTGCTTACTCGGAGCAACCAAGAGGACATGCGCACCATTACAACTGGCAGACGCTGGAGCTGGGTTGGCCATGTCCTCAGAAGAGACCCTGATGCCATCACAAGAACAGCTATGCTTTGGACCCCTGAAGAAAAGTGAAAAAGAGGCCGACCAAAAATAACTTGGCGGAGAACTGTGGAGGCCGAGATGCAAAGAGTGAATCAGAGCTGGGGCACTGCACGAAGGATGGCCGCTGACCGAGCAAAGTGGAAGCAGTTTGTTGCCGACCTATAAGACGTCACCAAGGCGTTATGGCCACTGACTGCTTTGACAGCCGGCGGCTAAGGATCAAAGAAGAAGAAGAAGACATCTGAGATAGAAAAAACAAAAATTGGGTCCTGGACTACTTGTAGACAATGGAGGAGAAATAATGTGTCCACCCTTTTCGGAAGATTCTGTACACAAACACACCATCAGCAGGTGGTAGAGATGAAGACGCTGAGACATACACGCACGCTGGATGAAGGGCAAACACACCATCAGCTGGGGGTAGAGATGAAGACGCTGAGACATACACGCATGCTGGATGAAGGGCAAACACACCATCAGCAGGTGGTAGAGATAAAGGCGCTGAGACATCCACGCATGCTGAATGAAGGGCAAACACACCATCAGCAGGTGGTAGAGATGAAGACGCTGAGACATACACGCATGCACGAATAAGCAAACATAACAGGCAGGATACGTGGTGATTGGAAAGTCATTTGCTATTTTAAAATTGTTTCATGGGGTAGTCAATATATGATTTCACGCAGTCGGGGGGGGGGGGGGGGGGGGGGGGGGGGGGGGAAAAGAAAAAAAAGGGGGGGGGGGGGAGAGAGAAGGGGGGGGGGTCTAAATATTTTGTGACGACGTGTGACGATAAGGGGAAGGGCTTTGAAAACAATGTACCTCACACAAAAAATACCAATGAGACTTGCTTCTTTCATAAATAACGTCAGAACAAAATAAACTTTGTAACCTCCTTCCTCGCAGTTTAATTTTATCGGCCAATAGTTAACAACTCCCTCGTGCACGAATTATCTTAATATTATAATCTAGGCTGAAATATCGGATAATTCTTATGACCTTTAACTGTTTACAATTGTTTTGTCATTGGACATTTCTTTTTAAAACGATGTTGACCCGGAATCAAATGTATTTGTAGATGGTTCAGTGGAGAAACATCTTTCTTTGCAGTGAGATGATGATGATAACGAAGTGAAATCATTCATTAGTGAATTGAATTTTTGTGGATTTACTCTCAAATTTAACATTATTATATGAAGCTTTAACATAAGTAAGAGCTAACGTTACTTTACATCTGTTAACTTTTAAATTTAAATATACATATATATGGTACCGTATGTACATTAAAATATTTTTTAATTTTTGAAATTAAATTAAGCCAAAATGAGCGATTTAAAAAAAAAAATAAACTGAGCCAATATTTGAGCAGTAACGTAGGTCCTGTAAAACCCTGATTAATTCAACACTTATTTGACTGACAAGATTTGTCCGTGGTCAGAACTTGCTAATTTACATTCCATTTCATTGTTTCTTGTCAGTATTATAGGACATAAAAAGTGGGGTACATGGGGAGGGAAGAGGTTTTAAAGATGTCACATCAGAGAAAGGATCTGGGTTTTTGTGACGGTGTGACAATGGGGGAGGGATGTTAAAAATGATATACAATGCGTGACACCATGCGTGGAAAACACCCACCTCCTACCCAATTAATTTATACAAAATAAAGAGAATTAACCGTTATTTTATCAAGTAAACTGCGAAATCACATAAACATTACAGCTTAATTTGAGATCCAGCCTGTTAAATACATGACCTGAGAGCGGAGAGCAAGTTTTGCTATCTCTAGCGACGTCAGTTTATCAGTCATTTCAAAGTTAAGTTTATTTTGTTTCTAGACATTGAAAATAAAACGTGCAAGCCAAATGTCAAGCAGCAGTTTGTGTTAAGTATATCATATTGATACAAATAACAAGGTGACATTTCAGTCACCGTTTAGTTAAAACAAATAAGTTTAATGAGAAGTTAATAATTTCAGGGGGGAACAAACAAACACACACAATAAAACATTTTCAGCTGCCAGGTTTACAATGTGGCAGACATAACGAGCCAGTGCGGTATCTGTGAACACGTCCAGCAGGGGTTGAACATACTCTTTACAGCAGCGGTTGGCAACCAGTCAATCTCGTCTACTGGCAGAACCCAGTGGATAATTTGGTAGATCTTTAGGCGACTGCGGTGGGAAAAGAAACTTGATTAAACTAGGGCAAATTTCGGATAGACCTCTCTCACTGGCATTTAAATTTGTTGTATTCCTGGCATCAAAGGTAGGCTACTTCTTTCGCTTTCCCATTGAAAATTCTGCAACTGGCTACTCAAATATTTTTGTGAACTGAATGAGATAGAAACGCAATCTTTTATTTGGAAGATTTATCACTCCCCCACAAACCAATTAAAATTTTACACACACACACATATAAATATATAAATATATAAATATATAAATATATAAATATATATATATATATATATATATATATATATATATATATATATATATATATATATATATATATATATATATATATATATATATATATATATATATATATATATATATATATATATATATATATATATATATATATATATATATATACAGTAGAACTCCATTTATCCGAACCCCAATTATCCGAACATCCAATTATCCGAACACTTTTTCCAGAAAAAAAAAAAATCAGATGCCACAGTCACGTTAGACTAAAATTCTGAATCTTTTGATGCGGCAAACTTCAAATGTGTGCGAACAATTTGTAGAGAATGGGATGGCTAATGGTCGGTCGCTTACGTACAGGAAGTCAGTTAGATCATAAAGTCAGTTAATATCTGGTTTAAAAATCCAGTGTACGTGTGCGTTCTAGGTAGAACACTGGCTAAACAGACAGTTCAACTTAAAATAATTGTGTCTGCTACTACAGCAGAATAATTTTGGTGTACAAGTATTTCTCTGTGCGATATGGCATCTTCCAGTAGGCCTAAAGCATATAAAAGGAACCGCAATGTTTTGTCAATTGAAACGAAAACAGAAATTATCAAGAGACTAGGACAAGGTGAAACTGTGTCTTCACTTGCGAGGATTTTCAATGTTGGGAAAGCTACCGTCTCTGACATCAAAAGTAACAAGGATAAAATTATGAGTTTTGCATCGAAATTTGATAGTGAAAATGGGTCGAAGAAACGTAAAACCATGAGAAATGCGAAAGATGTGAAATTGGAAGAGGCTTTGTATATATGGTTTGTGCAAAGAAGAAGCAAAGGGGAACCTATCTCTGGTTCTCTGTTGTGTGAAAAGGCACTTCAGTTCAACAATCAACTTGACGGTCCTCCTGACTTTAAGGCTAGCCAGGGATGGTTAAGAAACTTTAAATCTCGTCATGGCATACGAGAATTGGAGATTCAAGGGGAATCTTTATCTAGCGATGCAACTGCCGCTAAAAATTTTAAAGAAACATTCTTGGCTTTTTTGGAAGAAGAAGGTTATTCACTCGATGATGTGTATAATGCCGATGAGACTGGCTTATACTGGAAATCATTGCCTCAAAAATCACTTGCATCTCAGCGCGAAGCAGCTGCCCCTGGGTTTAAAAAGTGCAAAGAGAGAGTAACAATTTTGGTAGCCGCGAATGCCAGTGGAAGTCATCGTTTACCGGTGCTAATGATCGGCAAAGCCAAAAAACCACGTTGTTTAAAGAATGTGACATGTCTCCCATTGTGTTACAAAGCACAGAAGAGTGCTTGGATGAATAGTGAAATATTTCTTGATTGGTATACAAATCAGTTCATCCCAAATGTGAAGAGGTTGAGAGAACAAGAAAAGAAAACTGGAAAAGTAATTCTTCTACTGGACAATGCACCATCTCATCCAGAGACGGATACATTGAATGCAGTTGATGCAAATTTTAAAGTAATTTTTCTGCCTCCCAATGTAACAGCACTGATTCAACCAATGGATCAGGGTGTTATAGCAAAGCTTAAAAAGATGTACAAGAAGGAAGTCCTGCGTCGTTTATTGTTGGCTGAAGATGAAGAAAGTGTGGTGGCGTTTTCCAAAAAGCTTAATCTCAAAGACTGCTGCTATATGTTAGCTGATGCTTGGACCACCCTGTCACAAGATAATCTCAACAAGGCTTGGAGTAGATTGCTTGGGAAAAAAGGAGGAAATGAAACTACTGCAGTGGACACAAATGATGATTGTATAAATGAAGTTGTGGAACTGTTTCAAGCAATGCCCGGATTTTCGGACTGTGACAAAGATGATGCACACATGTGGCTAGAAGATGATAATGATTCTGGTTTTCAGTTTTTGAATGACGAAGAAATTTTGTCTTTTGTGCAAGAAGAAAACCAAATACATGTAGTGACCGATGATGAAGACTCCTCAGAAGTACATGATGTACTTGTAGATTATGAAGAAAAACCAAAACGTCGACCAAGTCCTGAAGAGGCCTTTATAGCACTAGAAACAGCGATGGCTTGGTACGAGCAAGAAGATGACAGCTGTCCTACACAGCTTCTGCTGTTGAAGAGAATGCGGGACTTAGCAGCCAAAAGGAGACTATCCAGTTTGGTGCAAAAGAGGATTCCTCATTATTTTAAATAGTGGGCTACATCTGTGCAAGTACATATATACGTAAGTTGCGCCTGGTTTTGAATCGTTTGTAATGTTATTTTGAAAACATTTCTCTTTCTTAACAAAAATAATTAATACAAGTAGTACATGCACTGCAGTGTAATAAAAGATTTTGGTGATACAGTGATCTAATACAGTGTGGGTATTATTATTACAGTACAAGTAAATATGTTTTATAGTGTATTTTCCTTGTGATGGTTAATTATTTTTAGAAATATGTGTACATGTACTCGATACATTATGTAATCCAATTATCCGAACATTTGATTATCCGAACGATGCTCGGTCCCATGGGGTTCGGATAAATGGAGTTCTACTGTATATATATATATATATATATATTATATATATATATATATATATATTTATATTATATATATATATATATATATATATATATATATATATATATATATATATATTGTAGTAGATCTTTAGAGGTTCAGTGTTACTAAAGTAGATCCTCTAAGCTTGTGGGATGCCGACCCCTGCTCTACAGTAATAGACTCGTCTGTTGATGCTGATTGTATCCTACCACAGACTGAAAGCAATATTTGATTCACTGAACAGTTTGGGGGCAAGGGGGGGGGGGGGTGAGGGAATAGACGATCATTCATTTATTTATAACAGAGAATATCTCCTGACTGACAGAACGAAGGTCAATCAGCTGATTACATGTCACATCTATTAAAATACCAGACATAAACAAACGTAAGACAAGTGCGATGTGAAGAAGCTATTCCTCTCTTTACTCTTGTACAGGATCTCTCCATCGGAAAAAGGAGTGAACTAGAGCGCAATGTCATGCTAGTACCCATTCTCGCCCTCATCGTCAGCATCAGCCGACTCCGTACCGACCTCCTCATAGTCCTTCTCTAGAGCAGCCAGATCCTCACGAGCTTCGGAAAACTCGCCCTCTTCCATGCCCTCACCAACAAACCTGAGGAAAGAGGATTGTAGAGACTGAGAACTTCTCGTGTCACAAGAACTGAGAACCTGTCTTAACAAGAACTGATAACCTGTCTTAACAAGAATTGATAACCTGTCTTAACAAGAACTGAGAACCTGTCTTAACAAGAACTGACAACCTGTCTTAACAATAACTGACAACCTGTCTTAACAAGAACTGACAACCTGTCTTAACAAGAACTGACAACCTGTCTTAACAAGAACTGACAACCTGTCTTAACAAGAACTGACAACCTGTCTTAACAAGAACTGACAACCTGTCTTAACAAGAACTGACAACCTGTCTTAACAAGAACTGACAACCTCGCACGGCATCAGAACCTCACAAAAGTTGAGAACCTCTCATGTTACAAAAACCTCACAAGAATTGAGAACCTCTCGCACGACAAAAGAACCTCACAAAATTTGATAACCTCACTTATCACACACAAGAGCCTCACAAGAATTGATAACCTGTCATACGAGACAAAAACCTCACAAGAATTGAGAACCTCTCACACGACACAAGAACCTCTGACACAAGAACCTCACAAGAATTGAGAACTTCTCATGCTACAAGAACCTCACAAGAACTGAGAATCTATCACACGACACAAAAACCTCAGAAGAATTGAGAATCTCTCGTACAACACAAAAACCTCACAAGGATTTAGAACCCGCCACACGACAAAAGAACCTCACACAAATTTAGAACCTGTCACACCATTCCTAAAAACCTCACAAGAATTGAGAACCTCTCGCACGACAAAAGAACCTCATAAAAATTGAGAACCTCTCTTATCACACATAAGAACCTCACGAGAATTTAGAACCTGTCATACGACACAAAAACCTCACAAGAATTGAGAACCTCTCGTAAAACACAAAAACCTCACACAAATTTAGACCTCGTCACACGAAAAAAGAACTTCACAAGAATTGAAAACCTCTCGTACGACCCAAAAACCTCACAAGAATTGAGAACCTGTCACACGACACAAAAACCTCACTAAAAATTAAGAATCTCTCGCACGACAAAAGAACCTCACACGCATTACGAACCTCTCGCACGAGACAAGAACCTCACAACAATTAAGAACCTTTCATAACACAAGAACCTCATAAGAACTGTGAACCTCTCATGTCACAAGAATTGAGAACCACCCCTGATGTGTCTTCTGTGACAGGTGAAATGTGAGGTGATGATGTTGATTTGTTTAAACTTTGATAGAGAACAGTTAACGCACGATCAAAGTGACAATAACAAGATAGCTGTTAGTTAACAGTTGGTTAACAGTTGTGCAATGTTGATAACTTTCCATTGATCACTGCTGACACTTTCAACCATTAACACTGTCCACATTGTTAACGCTGTCAACTGTTACTAACGTTAACTGTTACCAATGTCAACTGTTAACGTTGTCATTTGTTTGCTACCAACACCCCACGCCCGCCAATGTCCAAGGTCAAGGTCTGTCTACATGAGACCCACTGTTCTCACTTCCAATTGTCCCCACCAGCTCGAGAACAGGAGTCGTCCGTCACAAATGGCGGAAATAAGCCGTTTCAGAAAGTCGGCCTCGGTAGGCGAATTATTCATACAATAAACTAAATAAAAGTCATTTTTCTTCACACACACACACAAAGACAAAAACCCCAGTAAAACTTGTTTTTCATTGAAGTTAATACTTTCTTTCCAAGGGTTGTCGCCTGTTTAACAGATAATGTCAAGTGATGTAGTAACTAACACTAGGTAAAGTCATGTGAAATAGTAAATCTCAACTAGATAGAGTCAAGTGATATAGCAAATTGCAGTTATGTAGAGTCAAGTGATCTAGTAAATCAAAACTAGGTAAAGTCAAGGGATGTGGTAACTGATAACTGGGTAAAGTCAAGTGATGTGGCAACTCACAACTGGATAAAGTCAAGTGATGTAGTAACTTACAACCAGGTAAAGTCAAGTGATGCAGTAACTTACCAGTGAACAAATGCTCTCTTGGCGTACATCAGATCAAACTTGTGGTCAAGTCTGGCCCAAGCCTCGGCGATGGCGGTTGTGTTACTCAGCATGCACAGAGCACGCTGAACCTTGGCCAGATCACCGCCTGGCACAACAGTTGGAGGCTGGTAATTGATTCCAACCTGCAAGGGGCAAAACTATTTTTTTAAATTCAGGTAACATTTTTACTACACCTGTTTTCAAAATTTCTAACAACAAAAAAAGCTGTTACTGCCATAAATGAGAAACATACGACTAGGATGCTAAATATGGCCTTTATGTATGGATGTGAATCCTGGACAGTAAACTAATACATGTACAGATAATAAGAAGTAGCAGAGATTGTACTTTAAGGAATGCTATGAACACCTTCGACGGCCAGAAAAGTATTTTTTTTAATCGTCAAGTAATCAACAAAACAAGACACAGATAGTCACCGACGGCGTCAAGTTATCAACTAAACAAGACATATAGTCACTAATGACGTCAAGTAATCAACAAAACAAGACACAATATAGTCACTGATGACGTCAAGTAATCAACAAAACAAGACACAATATAGTCACTGAACACGTCAAGTAATCAACAAAACAAGACACAGATAGTCACTGAAGACGTCATGTAATCAAGAAAACAAGACACATATAGTCACTGATGACGTCAAGTAATCAACAAAACAAGACACATATAGTCACTCATGACGTCAAGTAATCAACAAAACAAGACACATATAATCTCTGAAGACGTCATGTAATCAAGAAAATAAGACACAGATAGTCACTGAACACGTCAAGTAATCAACAAAACAAGACACAGATAGTCACTGATGACGTCAAGTAATCAACAAAACAAGACACGTATAGTCACTGATGACGTCAAGTAATCAAGAAAACAAGACACATGTAGTCACTGAAGACGTCAAGTAATCAACAAAACAAGACACAGATAGTCACTGATGACGTCAAGTAATCAAGAAAATAAGACACATGTAGTCACTGAAGACGTCAAGTAATCAACAAAACAAGACACAGATAAGACAATTTCTTTGATCAAATAGCACATTATGAGAAGAGATAAAAAGCCTGTAGGGTTCTGATATCACACAAAGTTTTATCCAACGCCAAGATGTAAGCGGAAAATGCTACAAAGTTCTAAGCAGGTTCTTTATCACAGCAAAGTCTTAACACTTTTGACTGTCATTCGCCTTGTCGCATGAGACAAAAAGCACAAGTTTGTGTACCCAAAAATTGACTGACAGTCATGAGGCGAAAAGCACAAGTTTGTGTATTTCAACACAAAAATAGTCTGATAGTCTCATAATGTAACACGTTACATAAACTACACCAACAAAAATAGTCTGATAGTCTCATAATGTAAAACGTTACATACACTACACCAACAAAAGTTACATAAACTACACCAACAAGTTACATAAACTACAACAACAAAAGTTACATAAACTACACCAACAACAAAAGTTACATAAACTACACCAACAACAAAAGATACATAAAATACAACAACAAAAGTTACATAAACTACAACAACAAAAGTTACATAAACTACAATAACAAAAGTTACATAAACTACAACAACAAAAGTTACATAAACTACAACAACAAAAGTTACATAAACTACAACAACAAAAGTTACATAAACTACACCAACAACAAAAGTTACATAAACTACAACAACAAAAGTTGCATAAACTACACAAACAAAAGTTACAAAAATTACAACAACAAAAGTTACATAAACTACAACAACAAAAGTTACATAAACTACACCAACAACAAAATTTACATAAACTACAATAACAAAAGTTACATAAACTATACCAACAACAAAAGTTACAGTAACTACGCCAACAAAAGTTACATAAACTACAACAACAAACGTTACATAAACTACAACAACAAAAGTTACATAAACTACAACAACAAAAGTTACATAAACTACACCAACAACAAAAGTTACATAAACTATATCAACAACAAAAGTTACATTAACTACACCAACAAACGATACATAAACTACAACAACAAAAGTTACATAAACTACAACAACAAAAGTTACATAAACTACACCAACAACAAAATTTACATAAACTACAACAACAAAAGTTACATAAACTATACCAACAACAAAAGTTACAGTAACTACGCCAACAAAAGTTACATAAACTACAACAACAAACGTTACATAAAGTACAACAACAAAAGTTACATAAACTACAACAACAAAAGTTACATAAACTACACCAACAACAAAAGTTACATAAACTATACCAACAACAAAAGTTACATTAACTACACCAACAAAAGATACATAAACTACAACAACAAAAGTTGTATAAACTACAACAACAAAATTTACATAAACTACAACAACAACAAAAGTTACATAAACTACACCAACAACAAAAGTTACATAAACTACACCAACAAAAGTTACATAAACTACAACAACAAACGTTACATAAACTACAACAACAAAAGTTACATAAACTAAAACAACAAAAGTTACATAAACTACAACAAAAAAGTTACATAAACTACAACAATAAAAGTTACATAAACTACAACAACAAAAGTTACATAAGCTACAACAACAAAAGTTACATAAACTACACCAACAAAAGTTACATAAACAACAACAACAAACGTTACATAAACTACAACAACAAACGTTACATAAACTACACCACCAACAAAGTTATATAAACTACACCAACAACAAAAGTTACATAAACTACACCAACAAAAGTTATATAAACTATACCAACAAAAGTTACATAAACTACAACAACAAAAGTTACATAAACTACAACAACAAACGTTACATAAACTACAACAACAAAAGTTACATAAACTACACCAACAAAAGTTACATAAACTACACCAACAAAAGTTACATAAACTACAACAACAAAAGTTACATAAACTACAACAACAAAAGTTACATAAACTACAACAATAAAAGTTACATAAACTACACCAACAAAAGTTACATAAACTACACCAACAACAAAATTTACATAAACTACAACAACAAACGTTACATAAACTACAACAACAAACGTTACATAAACTACAAAACCAACAAAGTTACATAAACTACACCAACAACAAAAGTTACATTAACTACAATAACAAAAGTTACATAAACTATACCAACAACAAAAGTTACATTAACTACACCAACAAAAGTTACATAAACTACAACAACAAAAGTTACATAAACTACAACAACAAAATTTACATAAACTATAACAACAAAAAAAAGTTACATAATCTACACCAACAACAAAAGTTACATAAACTACACCAACAACAAAAGTTACATAAAATACAACAACAAACGTTACATAAACTACAACAACAAAAGTTACATAAACTACAACAACAAAAGTTACATAAACTACAACAACAAAAGTTACATAAACTACAACAACAAAAGTTACATAAACTCCAACAACAAACGTTACATAAACTACAACAAAAAAGTTACAAAACTACAACAACAAACGTTACATAAACTACACCACCAACAAAGTTACATAAACTACACCAACAACAAACGTTACATAAACTACACCAACAACAAACGTTACATAAACTACACCACCAACAAAGTTACATAAACTACACCACCAACAAACGTTACATAAACTACACCAACAACAAAGTTACATAAACTACACCAACAACAAACGTTACATAAACTACAACAACAAACGTTACATAAACTACACCACCAACAAAGTTACATAAACTACACCAACAACAAAAGTTACATAAACTACACCAACAAAATTTACATAAACTACACCAACAAAGTTACATAAACTACAACAACAAAAGTTACATAAACTACAACAACAAACGTTACATAAACTACAACAACAAAAGTTACATAAACTACAACAACAAACGTTACATAAACTACACCACCAACAAAGTTACATAAACAACACCAACAACAAACGTTACATAAACTACACCAACAACAAACGTTACATAAACTACACCACCAACAAAGTTACACAAACTACACCAACAACAAACGTTACATAAACTACACCACCAACAAAGTTACATAAACTACACCAACAACAAACGTTACATAAACTACACCAACAACAAACGTTACATAAACTACACCAACAGCAAAAGAACATGCATGAACTGTGCAGTGAACTAGCTTCAGCTGTGGTTTCATGCTTCATAGGGACTAGACACAGAGAGGATGATGATAGTGATAGTGATAATGATGTTGATGATGATGATGAGGAGGGTGAGGATGATGATGAGTACAGAGACGAGGGGGTACCTGGTTTAATTAAGAACCAAACAATGTGGGTGTGTTAATGATTTTGAGCAATGTGTCACCAAGGTACCCGGAGTGAACCATGCATGACTTGTATGCCGTTAAACAAAGATGGGTATAGATTTTAGAAGCATGTCACATGACAGATGTGTAGACAAGACTGACAGACCTTGAACCCAGTGGGGCACCAATCCACGAACTGAATGGTCCGTTTGGTCTTGATAGCAGCAATGGCCGCGTTCACATCCTTGGGGACAACATCCCCTCGGTACAGCAGACAACATGCCATGTACTTGCCGTGGCGTGGGTCACACTTAACCATCTGATTGGCTGGCTCAAACGTGGCGTTTGTGATGTCTGCAACTGTTAGTTGTTCGTGGTATGCCTGGGAGTAGAAAATGTGGTCAACAAAATCATTTTTCTATGACTAAACATTGGTGCGCTGATCATCTCTCACACAAACTGCGAACGACGTGAGAAACAAAGCATTTAAGGGCAACACAGAACCACCCAAGCGGCCAAGTCGGAGCACAAAGTAAATTAGTCAGCAAACCAATTATAATTAGTGCGTTATTGTTATTCCACGTGTCTTTTTATAATTCGGATTAAATATTGAAAGTAACAAAAACTATTTTATGACGACCTTAACAGGCGTATCCTTCGCTGTGTGTGCATTGTTAATATGTTGTTATTGATAGCTCAGAGCTTTAGTAAGAGCTGGTTAGTTTTTGTGGACTCGAGATCACATGACGTGATCAGGTGGTCATCAACCACGAGTCTGACGGGAAGTTTGTTAGTCTAGATAAGCCCGCCGTGGAAGGCGGATGATATATCCGGGATACAGACAAGTAAGCCATTTTGGTATTTGACAGTTTTTCTATCACCAAATGTTTTAATGAAGTATTCCTGCTGTATTCTTCGCGACATACTGCTATTTTGTTAGGTTGTTTTTTTTTTTTTTCAACTTAGCTAGTTGTTACGAACCTTGTTTGCGCACTAGATAGAGCTCTACTTGCATATGAAGGATATGTGGTGCGCACAGAGGAGTCGGTATGAATGTTTCCTTGTGTGATTGTGATAATTTTGGAAGTTTTCACCGTTTGTGTCTATGTACAACGGAATATGCAGTGAGGATAAATAAACATTCATGTGTCTCAGCCACTTACTTACATTGAAGTATTGCCCAACAAATGGACGAGTGTCATGTAATGTAAACAATGCATTTGATTGATGATATTTACACAAATACAAGATATTTTAATTGAGTTGCAAAGAACGAACGAACGAACGAACTTTATTTTCAAAGGGTTAAGAATTGGGCCCGTCTGACATTCCTCTCTCTTTCATCATGTATACTATATCCTTTCATCCTCACATTTACTTTAAGCATAATTAAGGCATTTATCATTATAAAAGTAATATTACATTTGCAATAATCATCATAATTTAAGTACGTTTAAAAAAAATAAAATAAAAAAAATAAAAATAATGAATTTAAAAATAAAATAAATAAAAATAAACATAAAAAAAAAAAAAAAAAAAACAAGACATAAAAATCGAATTCTTCGTACAGTAAATTAGTGACTTGAGACATATTCAGGGGTATGTTATAAGAACTCGTGAAATTTTCAAACGGTGTGCAACTGAATGACTCAGGGACTTTTTTTAGGTTCATCAAGATAAGGTGGGGGTAAACAGTTACTTTCCTCGCTGTCTTTGCGTCCCAAACTCAAGACCAGAATCAGACTAGGTAGATAGTTAGATAGACATTTACGAAAGCAATTAATTTGCGAAGGGTTGAAAATCGGGCACAGTCCCCTCTTGCATTCTTCCTTCCTCTTGCTCAACTTGTATTATTGTTACTCAAACATTCTCCAGCGTACTGAAAGTATTAATGTAAGGGCAGTGCAACATTACAAGGAAGTATAACAGCATACATTAACAGTACCTGATCATAAAATTAAGAATATAAGTTATTAAGAATATAATATTAAGATTAAGTATATTGTAATGAAAACTAGATCATCAGAGCCTCCATACAGTATATTAGATAAAAGTACAACACAATCAGTTAGGGTTGCATATAATCAGCACTCATAAAGTATTTGAACAGTATACGATTGTATGAGTAAGTGTCAAGAGCAAACTACTAACACTATGGATTTTATGACATAAATACTTTCATACACTTGGCTCGAACCACTAGGGGACGACCATACATACAGTTAGTTACTTGCTTATCCTTTACAGGACGTGGCAATCAACCCCAGCTTTTATTGGCTGTTTGTGATTTTTCTAGGCAATTTTTTTCATTCAGTAGTTAGCCATTGCTTTTTGAACGGTACGGCGCTTATACCATTGTTACAAATCCACACAAAGCGATCTGCTACCAAACCGCCTGCACAGGTTTCGAACCTGGTATATCGGGATTATGAAACTGCGTTCATATCCATTAGGCCACAGACGCCGACATAGCATACAGTAGCTGACATTAATTAACAGTAACACCTTTAACAGGTAAGTTCCCTTTAATACTATGCACACAAAGGAGCCACACACGGCTCGAAATACAAATGCAATACAATGCAACAGGAATGCCAAAATCACTTGCAATAATCAACAACTCAATCTATCATTATCAAAAAACTCGCGGGTACGTCATACTGAGTAACCAACAGACTGACTTTCGCTCACCGGCTAAGTCCTGCACTATGATAACGCCATACTTAACTACAAATGGCTTCTCATCAATGAATTACGAAAATAATGCTGATAGAAATTACACCACTGTCCTAGACAGATGCAACCAAAATTAACCACATGGATAAATGACAAGCACCCTGAATGAACAACTATGGCCTCCAATAATCCCAGCAAAATGCTGAAAGGGAACAACACATCGACCACTCCGGTCGGTAGCCAGAAACTCAACTGCCTCTTTGCGCCAAAATTCATGCGCACTTCCATACAGGTCACATGACCAAATGGGTTTTAAATTAGTATCAGGGTCGCCACTTACAGCGTGACCAACTTATTATTTTGTCATATTTATACTGTGACACCCCCCCCCCCTAAGAAAGAAAACGAAGTTTTCTTCCACCGGAGGAGTCACGCCCAACCCCCTTCAGAGTATGAACGAACAAAGTGCCGAGACGGCACCTCCTCATCAACCTGGAGAATGCCAAAGTTGTCCAATACCATTGTCGTTCATGCCTTCTCACACCATGTACTAAATGCAGTATGAGAATGAACTAATTATCCCAGGTACTGGTAGTCGTGAAAAATAACAATAACTGTCCAGACCTGGTCTTTGAAATACAATATATGTTACAACTTAATTATTCATATCAAAGTATCAATAATAAGACATCATTTCATAGTATAACAATCTGTCTATCTACTGTAAATATACATGTATAATACCATGATTTATACGTACATTGAATATAACTTTACGCATATTGCTTTTATGGCATAGTGACACCTAAATCATATACCATAATACATCTTCATAAACATGAACTCTAATGATCATAATATATTTCTTCCATAATCAACGTAAATCCTCTCTACGGATGCTCCTGTCCCACCCCAACTTCATAACCTAGACAAGACATCCGCTACAATATTATGTACTCCCTGAATTGGTAGAATAGTAAAGTTGAATTGCTGCAGCAATAATGCCCAGCGTGTCAACTTAGCACTGGTGGATTTAGCCGACTGCAAAAATAGCAGTGGTTTGTGATCTGTTTGGGGGAAAAAATATGCGCCCCCAACAGATATCGTGCCAGCTTAGACACCGCCCAGACAATCGCAAGGCACTCCCTCTCAATTGTAGAGTATCTAGTTTCTGCTGGCAACAGCTATTGACTGACATACATTGTAAAGCATAACATATTATGATATAAACATGCATTGCAAAGCATTACATCATATTTACATTACATAAAGTTTACAAAATCCTCATATTGATATCAGAATAGAAGTTGGGGCGTGTGTCAGACTCTAAGGTTCGGTTCGCGTCAACTGAAACACCTTACTGAACACGAACCCCAATTCTAACCCTAGCTATTGCTTGACTATTATCAAATGGTTCTGCAGCAATGACAAATGCTTCCGCCTTACTGCATCACGCGCACCCCATCTATTCGCAAAAGTCACCTGTGCTATTTTGGTCTTGTCGCGCAATGACACTACCTCTACAAATCTAACTGGCGCTACCTCATCAAACACTCTTCTGAGTGTGCGCCAACTAGCGCTCAGGGGAACGTTACGCACCCAAACTGTGCGATCATTAGCTTTCGGACCCTCGTCTAAGTTCCTACTGCTCCTAATCATGTCATTTGGTACTTGCCGCGAAAAACGTCTGCGAAGTACCTTCTTGTCATCCCCCTTGGGAGTTTGGTGATGCTGAGCCTCTGCTCCAGCCACACCCACTGCACTATGCACTCCGCGTACATTGCCGACGATTAAATCGGCAATCGGATCATCGAGAACGAACGCGTTCACTCTACCTGTTATGAACGGAGTGTCCACATTGATACATGCTTGGGGGTAAGACTCCACTTTGCCCCCGAACGTGGTGCACTTTACCGTTTTGCCTGTAAGGCAAGAGTCGTCGATACACAGCCGACGTACCCCAATTGTGGTGCATCCAGTGTCCCTCAACACGGAGACTGGTTTCCTCTCCACCATGCCTTTGTGGAGATCCACCTTGCCAGTCTCATGGACTGCTGACAGACATGGTGCCGCATGCCCGCATTGAAGCACCACCTTCTCATTCGCGTGGAACAAAGGGCGACACCCCGCACAGTCTTCACTATTGATTGTGTCCAACACAACCGCGGAACTCGCGTGTTCCATTGGAGTGGGGCACCTGTCAGCGCAATGATTATTTCCACCACAAATGATACACAAGCGCTCTTTCTTCTTCTCATCGCGTGTACTTTTGCTGGAGCCTTTTGATGACGAAGACCCCGCATCCGAGTCGGAAGATCGACTCTCTGAGGAACCACTCCTCTGCTTGGAATGTTTTGCTTTATACCAAAACCGGTCTTCGTCTCGAGAGTCCTCGAAGTGAACCTGCTTTCGCGTTTGGCGCTCCCCTCTAACGATATAACTATCATATTGTCGGTTCTGCCACCTCGGCCGACCATACCGATGAGATCGGAAATTCTCATAATTTCCTCTACGTGACTGATAGGGTCTTGAGGGCTTCTCATACTTCTGCTCTTGGCCCCTGTTTACATTGTCTGACTGATTTCGCCAAGATTGACGCTGAACTTTGCCAACACTGGCGACTAAGTCATCTGACAGACCTGACTTGTGGATGGGTTTGCCCGGGTGGGCAAGGACATAATGATACCCTAATTGGGCCATAGAATCGATGTCTTTTGGCTGGCGCTCTTGAAGAAACGCCACCAACTCAGTAGAACAGGAGGACAGAACTTTGTCCCGTAGCATCAAATCTCACAAGCCATTATAGTCCTTATTTATCCCCTCCATCTCAATCCATCTATTGAACAGAAGTTTTATCTTCGAGGTAAAGTCCTCGAAGTCTTGGTCTGCACCTGGCAATGCGTTTTTAAAACGCGTCCGGTACCCGTCAGCAGTCAGACGGAACTTCCGGAGCAACATCTCCTTTACTTTGTCGTAATTGGCCCTTTCATCTAGCGGGAGGCTATAAAACGTCTCCATCGCAGACCCCGCTAGCAATGTCGATAGCAGAGATGGCCACTGATCTCTGTCAGCCCTCCAGGCCACGCATTCATCCTCGAATCTCTCAAGAAAAAATCTAAATTGTCGATTTTCTCATCAAAAATCGGCAGACGCAGTCTAAATGGACGATGGGACCCCCCAGAAGTCGAGTTCTGACCACTCGCACCCACCTCCAGTCTTTTTAATTCTATTTCCTTATCAATCCTCATTCTGTCCTTCTCTAACTCTCTATCTTCTCTCATCTTCTTTTCTTGCAATTCTCTATCTTCTCTCATCTTCTTTTCTTGCAATTCTCTATCTATCTTCTTTTCTTCCAACTCTCGCTCTATCTTCTTTTCTTGTAGTTCTCTATCTTCTCTCGTCTTCTTTTCTTGTAATTCAAATTCTTTTCTTTTTATCTCTAGCTGTTCAGCTCGAGCATCTCTTAAGGCATCCTGGTTCTCCTTTGATTGGAATTCTGCCTTGGCATAATCCAATAATTCTTTTCCTGTGAACCCAGCTTCCTTGCCTATCCGCATGAAGCTATCAATGTCCATGATGTACACTAGTACTTCTCACAATATAGAATACTATTATCTTTGGCTATAGATATAACACCTCTGACGAAATCAGAGTGTATCTCCACCAGTGCGATGGGAAGCGTTATGGGTGCATCACCTTTCAAAACTCCACTTAGTTTGACGGTTTCTTCTGTCTTTTGACCAGGTTTGACCAAATGCCTTGCGACAATACAATCAAAGGACAAACCTGTATCAAACAGACAATATGTTGAAGTCCCGTTCAAAATAACAGATCCTTGAGTTGAAGGTATCTCACCCTCAGGATGAGAATCACTGACATGTCTGCAAGCAACTAATCCGATTTGTCCCGGTGTGCTTGCCCTGATCAGATGTTCCTTGCGCAGGGGGTTTCCCATTACCTTGCCCTTTCTGGCTGCGGTACCATGTAGGACGGTTGGGTTGATCAGGATTGTTGGTGGGGTACCTGTTTTTATAGAATTTCGATTTTTCATGAAGAGGATTCTGGGGTACAGTTTCTCTTTGGTTTTGGTGTTGGGAAAAATGGGAAGACTGATCTAGATTATTTTTTCGAGAAGGCTCCTCTGTAGGTTTGCGTTTTGAGTTTGGGAGCTCGGCTAACGCATTTGTGTACCGTTCCGACTTACTCAAAATGTCTTCCAGCTTTACCGCGCCTTGTTCAGCTAGAAATCTACGGGTTTCACTCGACAAAGTGCTTTTTATTTGTTCTGTTAGAACAAACTCTTACAGCCCTTCAAAAGTGCAAGGGAGCTCTGAAAGCTCCATGCACTTCGTCAAATATCCCTTCAGACGAGAAGAGAACTGTTGAAATGTCTCGGTTCCTTCCTTTCTGCTGTTTCTGAACAGTTGCAAAAATTTGCGAGCGTTCATTTCAAAATGCTCAAGTAAAGCATTCTTCAACAAGTCGTAGTTGTCTTGGTGGCTGCTTCCCAGTTTGACATACACATCATATGCCTTTCCTTTCAAAGCCTGAGAAAGCTTCAAACACCAACTCGAACTTTCTAAACCATACAGAGTTGCAATTCTCTCAAATTTTTCTAGATAAGAGTCAATTTTCTCATTGGGGCTTGGGAAGGATTCAAGGGCAAAGACATTGCAGCTAGTTGAGGAGATTGAGTGCTGGGAAGATCAGTTAAATGTGACTTATGTGAAAACGGCTCTTCGTTACTGGAGTTAGACGCTGCACCAAGACTTTGCACCTCTAGGGTCTTATGCGCCAGTTCGTGCTGTCTCTCCTTCTCTCTTTCCTCATGTTGTCTTTCCTTTTCTCGTTCGTTCAGCTGTCTCTCCTGCTCTCTTTCCTCATGTTGTCTTTCCTTCTCTCGTTCGTTTGTCCTGCGAGCTTCCATTTCCGCCTCAATTCTCTTACTTTCCAGTTGACGGTCTTCCGTCTCTTTCTTCTCCGCGTCATATCTGTCGAGTTCTTCGTTGACAAAAGTTGTAGCTTCGTCTCCTTGTAGTCCTGTTTCATTTGCTTCCTCTCTTAGCATTGTTCTAAGTTTTTCACGCTCAGCCATAGCGAATAACTGACTGCGACTTACCCGAGAAAGAAGAAGGAAAAAGATACACTTATCTTTAACCAATTACGATAATACCAAAAAAAAATTTCCGGTTTATTTAACTGTGTTACCTCCTCCCTGTTATCAGTTATCTAATCTATCGCTGTTATTAACTGGCAACAAGGCTCCTAATACAGACGACTTAAACCATAAAAATGATAGATCAGGCTAATAACTGAAAAACTACTATTACTACGGTGGAAAGAAAACCTTTTTGTTTAAAAATTTAGGTGACAAAAATAATTTCCTTATTTTAAATCCACCAACTCGTCCACACCTTAAGTCAGTTAGAGTAAGGGGAGGCTATTAACTTGGCGATAGCCAGAATGCTTTCCCTTTGCTACGCTCAAACTCCACTGCTCCCAAAAGATATTTGTGATTGTTAAACAATCCCACGTACCAGCGGTTTTCTCTGTAATTTGTGTCCCAAAATTTATTATATAACAAATATCCGACAAGGATTATCATCAAAATCTAACTGTATATACTCTAAAGATGCTGTGGAAAGAACAAATTTATAATCTGTGTGGTCAGCACCCAGTAGAAGAGCGTTGTTTAGGGGATAATTATTATCAATATTCCTTAACTCACAAAACAAACACACACCACACTCTATCTAGAGTTTGATTAAGATACAGTAACAGACGTTAGTCAATTTCTATACTCAGATTTAGATCAATCCTACGGAAGAGCGACGTTTATGTGGTGCTTGTTCCAGTTTTAAGATTCAATCCCGTTGACGAGCGACCATTCTGTCGTAGATTTAATAGATAGGTATAGAGATTTATTTGGTCCCGTCTGTGTAGAGGTGATAGTGTTAAATAAGGGAGAAATAAGGTATAAGAAATAGATTTCACAAGTGAATAGTTTAAGGGTAGAATCTGTCTCTGGATTGAGAAGATACTCTAGTCCAGCCTATCTATACGACGATAATTTATTATAAGACCATCCTACTCTTCGTACATGTAACATATACGTTTAACCACTCACACACACACAAATATGTGACTACAAGACACACAAACGTGAAAAACTATGAATAATAGGGTATGGGGCTTACCGACACGACAAATTAAGTTATGTTTAGTTTATTATCACTTAAACGTCTTACAATATCAAACATGTAGAAATCAATATAAATCAAGTTTACAGAATTATGAAAATTTTAGATAATTATTATTAATATTCCTTAACTCACAAAACAAACACACACCACACTCTATCTAGAGTGCCCTCCACTCTGTTGAGAAAAGATTCTCTCAAGAAGTTAATAACCCAAAAGGTCAAAGATTAACACTAGGGTATATAATAGACAGTATAGTAAAGAACAAAGTTTCTACTTAAGCTATCCAGTAAAATAATCAGTTAGCGAACAAACAAAAAATGAGTGCAACGATTGTAACAAAAGGAAAATATTTTTTTTCTCTCTCTCGTTTTTTTTTTCGCTCAGTCATTCTATGGCCACAGACATACTTGCTTACCCAATATTTGGCGTAGGTATTCCTTGGAAAGAACAATAACAATAGCCTGAACCTATAGTGTTAGGTGGGTCGCCCAAATATGGCCCCAGACTAGCCTTTGTAGTTAATAATAAGTCCGAGGTAGTCGCCAAAGTTGGTGAGTTTATTTTTCCTGGATGAGTCCAGTATCACCGCTTATAGTTATTGAAGCAAGACCTTTTCGGGACGTTCACAGATATAAAAACAAAAGGAGGAAATAGTTCCTGTATTGTCTAGCCTCTAAGTGCTACGACTGTTACGTTATACGATGATGATGATAACAAATCCTCTCGACTTTTCTCTGGGACGAGAGCCGATTTTGAAACAGCGTTTCTCTTGGATAAAAACACTCACTTGGGAAAAACGACAGTCAATAGTCGGGGAAAAATGTTATGTTTATTGCCGCAGTGGGCTGATAAATTTAATACACAAATCTGGATATTTGTAAGTCTAGTTTAGCTCAAGTTACAGCTCGTATGCCTTCAGAAACTGAGTAAAAGCCCACAATTAGAGAAAAAAACGCTGGCCGCTGGTTTTGACCAAGCCTATATTGGGAAGAAAACAAACATTTAACAAAAATGAAAATCCTATGCTATCACGCGTAAAGTGTGATCTCTTAACCTCTCCGTCTACTAATTAAATTAAAAGGCACACGGTATTTTAAGCTTATACTATCGCGCTTTGCTTCGCAAGTACGGATTTGGGTATTAGGCATGGAGCCCCCACAGCCCCCCCCCCCCCACCCCACCCCTCCGACTCGGTAAAACACTCAGCGCACGATGTCAGTTTTAATTGAATTATGACTATGTCCTTAACAAATATCGCCTGTCATTACTAGTTAGTTGATTGTTGACGTTTATCGGTTTTTAACACATGATAAAACACTAGTCATTAAAGAAATTTACACACAAAGAAATATTATGTGTATACTGCTCTGTCACTTTATCCGTCACTCTTAACATTATACTTAAGTCAGCTAAGAAAAATGGTTGATGGACTTTACATTACTGAACCACTGGTAAGAAAATATCTATGCGTTTTTCTATTTCGCCAGTCTTAACGCTAGGGAATAGCAGTGAATAAAATGGTAAAACTCTTAACACATTTAAAACTTAAGCACAACTTAAATTATTACCACAATCAGAAATTTAAATCCCCACGGGACAATTTAACACATTTAGCGAATAAAATGGTTCCTAGTCTGGCGTGATTAGATTTATTCCAAAATTTCTGAGCGACTGATACTGACTACGGAGTGAAGGCAGAATATATACGGATTTAGTGCAATATCTCTCCAGAGTGTTACAATTCACACCTTCGGCCAAGTCGGGAAAGAATCAGGGAACTTCGTTTCCAAGATAAAGGATTTCTGCTCACCGATGCCGACCAACAACAGAGACATTTGCCAAGCGAAACGGCTTTCTTAGATTTCGTCCGCTGCCGTAGATCAAATACTTCCAAGGTACGGGAATAATATTATCGCCCTTGATTTGCTTAAGTCCCCTGAAATGTTGAACATCAAACAGTTACGCGGCAAAATTTCTGCCCGTCACCTCCCTTCAAAGAACCCAATTATATCTCTACGCGCGCTTCTGTCTGTCAACCAATGATGATTGGCAATCAGCTCGCGTGATAATTCCGATAAGCGAATCATGCTCTCGCTGACTGTTATCTAGCCTGTACAAACGTAGGTAAACAACTTGTCAGCGCATGTAAATAGGAAAAAATAGGCGTGGCTTCAAAATATGTCAGACAGAAAGCGAAATGCGAGGAAACAAGGTAGTCGGATTTCTGAGGATCTATTTACATATTCACGTCACACACTCTTTGCAACAAAACGTCTGTACGTGTTATTTTGGTGGCTCTGTCACAACTTCAGTCCTC
The DNA here is from genome assembly GCA_024509875.1 of Oreohelix idahoensis. Lineage (NCBI taxonomy): Eukaryota > Metazoa > Mollusca > Gastropoda > Stylommatophora > Oreohelicidae > Oreohelix > Oreohelix idahoensis. The sequence goes on from JAMPIV010001472.1 coordinate 1,225,964, forward strand.
CGGCAGTATCATTTCTTCTTCTTCATTTTCCTCTCCGATCGCTTATTATATGGCAATTTTTTGCCCTTTCATTCATTATTTTGCTCTATGCTGAATCTGGTAGGGTGAAGTCTCTAACACTCCACTCCCCTGCGGAAGTATCTGCTATGGGAATTTCTTTATCTCTTAAATTTTTGCTTTTTCACTGCTCAGACTTATTTACGTTCCGCTAGGTAATGTAACCGCGTATACCGTGAGTTTTCAGATATAGACTATATTAACATAAAATAAATTTTTATAGAAACAGAAGATAAAAGAAAATCTTAACGCAGATGTTCAATTAGGCCAGTTTTAGCTTGGAAACGCCACGCATTATTTTAGGCCAAGCTTCGCTTGCAGAGTTGCGTTAGTCACGTGATTTCTAACCAATGGTTAAGCTCAGTCCTCCCCTTTTCCCAGAAATGAACGGGAGACGAAGCCATGTTTTTAGGCAGTATTGAACTGAGAGCGTGAAAGCAAGGACATGCTTTGTCTAATCAGTGTGGATTTCAGTTGAGGACATCAACTTCAGACACAGTTGTGTATATTTAATTAATTCTTGGAAGTGTTTGTGAAATTCTAAAGTTCTGTAAGTACTATCCATTAACAATGCTCAAACAGTTAGAGCTGACGGTCATAACCCAAGTAGGGCTATGTTCCAAGATGTGCAACAATGAAAACAAAATAGGCATATAATTGACCGATATGCTTACAAAGGAAGATCCTGATGTTGGAAAAAAGGAATGTTGCATCCTAGAAATAATATATTGAACCTTCATGCTGGTTTATAAATGTCGACATGCTATTATGAAAATTTGATGTGGTTACCATTTGACTTAACCCAGTTCTTGTTGAAAGTTAAATAAAACAGTTGTTTCATTGAACACAAATGCTGTTGACGAATCATATGTTTTGCAAGTGGCCATCATACAAATTACTAAAGTATCATACCAAAGCTAATCGCTGCAGGTGCAACACAAACAATAACCATCTGCTCTAAAAATAAAACATCTTAGAGGATTATCCCCGAACCTGGTAAATTCCTGTAAGTCTGTAGAGAGAAATCATCACCTCTAGCAGGCTAGCTAGTAATCAAAATCTAATACTCTCGATTCAAAACAGCAACCCCCACTACCCTACCCGGCCACACATCTCAACTTGGTGCCCGTGATCAGTCCTCATTAAAAAAAGGTATTGAGCAGGAAAACACATCTCAAAGTGGTGCCTGTGACCACTTCTCTTTGATAAAGCGAATAACTAGAGATCACAGACCATGGAAAATTTACTACATAATTTTCAACAGCTTGGTGTGGACCAACAACAACAACAACCACAGAACCAACTTGTAAATGCACAACCGTTGCAGCCCCCAGTCAATCCAAATATGGAGGAACCCACATTGATAGCGCTACAGCGCCTTACTGAGAACTTAGAAAAGAATAGCAATTATGCAAAATTATCCCAAGTTAGGTCCATAGTACAACCATTCGAGGGAGATAAGAAGAAATTCAGGAGATGGTTGGCCGACATAGAAAAATTTGCGGCAATAGCAGAAACAACAAATGATGAAGAGAAAAAGAAAATCGCTCTGTTGAGCTCTGATTCGTTTGTAAATGATTTTTTAAGAAGGAGGTCCCAGCAGTACCCCACAGAGACCTACGAGTCCCTAAAAAAAGAGCTCACCCAGAGATATGGGGAAATAATAGACAAAATGCATGCTTGGTCAGTCCTTAGAAGCATGAAACAGGAAAGGGACGAATCAGTACAACTCTTTGGAGATAGATTCCTCAATATGGCAGAAGAGGCGTTTTGTGGAGAAATCCCTACCACACCTGAGGTAGAAATACAGTTAGTGGGGATATTTGCCGATGGCCTTAGGGCAGAAAATATCAGAAGGCATATCATTAGAAAAGACACCAAGACCATTGCTGAAACAATCCAAGCAGCAATACAGGAGGAAAATCTTCACCGAAGGTTCCAACAAAGAGCAGTTAGGGAACCCCGACCGGAATATAGGGACTATGATGAGCATGAGCCTATGGAAGTTGACCATGCCAGGAGGCAATGGAGTCGCCCACGACAACGAGATGATAGGCCCCGCAATTATAGACCCCCCACACAGAGGCAAAACGACGTCAATAATGTCAATACAAACGGATGCTTCACATGCGGTAGGCTCGGACATGGTTACAAGTCCTGTAGAGCAAATTACAATAATGCACCATCCAGAAGAGGAGGTTACCAACCACAACAACCCGCACCACCCCCACGTGATTACACCAGAAATCAGTATACCAGAGGCGCACCTCAACCCCTCATGCGTCAGGGAAACGGCCGCGCCACTCACTAAACAGGACCGTTAGTGAGGGCAACAATCACAGAAAATGGTCTAAAACAAAAGAAACAACACAGAACAGAAATTGTCAAGTGGGCCCATCCGGAAAAATACAATATGAAGAAATGTTGCATGATGGAACTAAAATACATCCGGACCCCAGTTCCTGCATCATGTCTATACAGGGCCAACAATATAGGGCACTGGTAGATACAGGAGCATCCATCAGCCTTATTAGGTTCCAGCTGTTCAAGAGGATCCAACACTTAGTACGATTTCAACCGTCCAAAACACACCTAGCTTCAGTCACGGGACAAAGACTAAATTCAGTTGGGACAGCATGGCTAAAATTTTCCTTAGGCGAAACAAATTTTGAACACCCATTTGTCATTACTAAAGGAATGTCTAGAAATTTTATCCTAGGGAGAGATTTTTTTAACAAACACAAAGTTCGAATATACTATGACCTCCAGAAAATCAAAGTCAACAATACATACATAGATCTCCAGGACGATATCCACATAGCGTCTTTGGTAAGGCTTACAGCTCCCATAACGGTGGCGCCAAACTCCCTGGTCATAGCAAAAGGCAGAGTAAAAAATTCTGAGTACATAACACCAGGGCAATCAATTCAAATACAGCCCCTAGCAGAAGAAAGCATTATTGATGACCCATTGTTGCAAATTACAGAGGGAATCGCTGAAGTCTCGAAGGCTAGAGATTTCCCCATCATGATATTGAATATGTCAGGAAAAACTACCACTATAAATAGAGGCACAATTGTAGCACAAGTGGATACGTCAAAGTTAAGACAAACCAAAACCAATAGAGACCATCCACAAATTGGCTCAACCACTCCCACTGGACATAATGCACGAAATCGCAGCACAAATAACCATAGTACATGGAAAGTAAACAGTTATAAGGCTTATGCAGAAAAGGCAGCAATATCAGTCACAGTTATGTTACACCACAGCATACCCTACCCAGATGGCAGAAACGAACCAGTCCATACATAAGAAGAGAAAGGCCACAGTATGAAAATGACTATAATTACTCATTCTTGCGCCCCAGCACACCAAGAGAAAAGATGAAGTGCTGTATATCACAGAGTAACAGAGAAACAGAAATTGTCTTGCCAGGAGGATATCCAAAGCGACAAGACAGTGATACATGCCCCATGGAGTATCAATATAACTCAAAAACAGGTGGATATGATAAAGTCCCAAAACCAATTGAAATTTCCGAAGAAAAGGAAGAATTTTTATATGACTATACCACAGGAGGATACTACAGCAGCAAAGTTGGAAATAGAAAGAATGAAAAATTTTCGCCCAGGGAAAGAAGACAGCACTATAGCACAAACGGAAGAAATACAGTAACGTACGCGGATAAGCGCAGTTACGGCAGAAATAATCAGAAACAATGGCACAATAACGACTACCCCAGAAATAATACTAGAAATGAATATACAGTAAATGCAGTGACAAATGGAAATGCACACAGCACATGGCAGAGGAGACAGTACCAAGCAAAGCCCAATGAACGGCAAAGAAATACGCAAAAGAAAACCACATACCCAGAGCAGATATTTTCACAAGATGCAAGAAAAATGTCCCAAAATTATGGGAATGAAACGGAGGCATCAAGACAGACCAGAGATATCATAGCAGATCATAAATACAGAGAGAGAATAGCTCAGTTACTTGCAACCCTGAATGCCACAGAAGATAATAAGCAACGTTTGAAAACGTTTGTAGAAAAGCACCAAGATGTATTCGCACTCAATGACATGGAATTAGGCAGAACTAACACTGTCACAATGGACATTCAAACAACCACAGAGGAGCCAATACATATGAAACCCTATCATACGCCCTTGAAAAACAGAGAACTCGTGGAAAGGTCTATAAATGAAATGCTACAGGCAGGAATCATCGAAAGATCCCGTTCCCAATGGTCCTCACCCATAGTGATCGTAACAAAGAAAGACGGCTCCAGTCGCTTTTGCTGCGACTACCGTGCCCTTAACAAAATCACAAAAGTCATTTCCTACCCCCTCCCCAGGATAGACGATCTACTTGCGACGTTAGGAAAGTCTACATACTTTACCACACTTGATGCAAGGTCAGGCTTTTGGTGCATCCCCATGACACCTGAGGCAAAACAGAAATCCACATTCTGTTCACATATAGGAAGCTTTTTTTGGAATGTTATGCCATTTGGTCTAAAAGGATCGCCAGCAACATATATGTCACTCATGGATGAAGTGTTAAAGGGTCTACATCCATTTGCCCTGGCATACATAGACGATATCCTGATACATACCGCAGGCACGATGGAAGACCACCTCCGCAAGGTTGAAACAGTGTTTGATAGACTCAGGCATCACCAAATAAAGTTAAAACTGTCGAAGTGTGAGTTTCTAAAGACAGAAACAAAATATTTAGGCTTTGTCATCAATAGACATGGCGTCAGACCTGATGAAGATAAAGTCAAAGCCATAAGAGAAATGCCTAGCCCCAAGACGGTGAGACAAACACGCTCATTTATTGGTACAATAGGTTACTATAGACGCCACATCATCAATTTCTCCAGAGCAGCAGAGCCTTTGATAGCCCTTACCCGCAAGTATGCACGCTTCAAATGGACAGAAGACTGCCAGAGATCCTTTGAGTATCTTAAAAATGCCCTAACCACCATCCCACTGCTTGGACATCCAGATATTTCTCAGCCCATGATACTATACGCCGATGCCTCAGATAACGCAATTGGTGCTTGTTTGGTCCAACCAGTACTAGAAGATGAAACACCCATCCTACCAAACATTCCCAATGAGAAACCCATTGCATTCCTATCCCACGCATTGTCAAAGTCACAAAAACGGTGGACCACCACTGAGAAAGAAGCATATGCTATTCACTATGCAGTACAAAAGTTTGACTTTTATGTCAGAGGAACTAAACTCATTATAAGAACTGATCATCAACCTTTGGTTAACTGGCTCACCAAAACACAAGAACAGCCAAAGAAGTTACAGACATGGGCAATGAATTTGCAGTCCTACGACACCACTATCGAACATATCCCAGGCGAAATGAACACCTGTGCAGACCTCTTATCCAGGATTAAATATGATGATGAAACTGAAGTGAAAACAAATAGAGTCAAAAATGATGGCACATCCTCAGAGATTGACGATAATGCTAAAGAAATTAATGAAATTACTTCATCAAGTCGAAGAAGTACCTCAGATTCCGCCACTCAAGTAGAAGAAGAAAGTCAAGATATGTTTGACATGAGAGTAGAACAAGCGAAAGATGCAGAAATTGTCAAGCTGCTCACATACGTGAAGGAAAACCCAACAAAAAGTAAAGATTTTACAGTACACCCAACGGATGGAGCTCTATACTATATTGATCAGAAACAAGAAGGGACACTAAGAAAAGTCATTCCAGCACATCTAGTCCCAGAAGTATTGCTACAGTTTCATGATAACAACGGGCACATGGGAAGAGACAAAACAATTGATGTTATAAAGAAAAGGTATTATTGGCAAACTTTCTACAAAGACATTACAGAATATGTAGCCACCTGTAGAACATGTAAATTGAGAAACATGAAGCCACATTTAATTCCCCTTCAAGAAATGCAACCTTCCCATTACCCCATGCAAACAGTGAGCATTGACTTATCAGGTCCTTACCCACTCACCCAATCAGGCAACAAATACCTCCTGCACATAGTTGACCAATACTCTGTTTGGCCAGAAAGTTACCCACTCAGTGATGCCACATCGCAGTCCATCACGCAAATTTTTTTACAAGAATTCATTCCCAGGCATGGCTGTCCAAAACGAATCATTTCAGACAACGGTAAACAGTTTATCGGTAACCCATTTAAAGCCACCTTACACCAGCTGAATATTGAGCATACTACAACCACTTATTATTGCCCAAATGCAAATGGCAGAAATGAACGCATGCACGCCACCCTACATGATATTATTAGCAAATATATCAAGGGGAACCACCAATACTGGGACCTATACATTAACCAAGCTCTTGAAGCCATCCGAGTAAACGTGAACGATACCACAGGAATGTCACCCTTTCTCATGCTATACGGAAGAGAACCAAACTTTCCGTTAGACAACCTACTTCGCCCACAAAGAAAATACATGGGAGAAGACCCCATCGAAATAATCCTTCAAGAAAAGTATAAAGCTCACCAGATTGCACAACGAAATACGCAGAAGGCATTTCACAAGAAACAGAAACAACATGATAAATCAGCCAAGCTACCAACGTACAAAATAGGAGACAGAGTATACTACAAGAAACATGTACGCAGTTCAAAATTCGATGACCGATGGTTAGATGGCTACAAAATCATGAAACAAACTACGCCTGTAAACTTCATTATTTGGAATGAAGAGAAACAACACCAAACAAAAGCTCACGTAAAACAAATCAAAATTGATAATCACCGGCCCATTCCGCCTCTGACGACAAATACAAGACCAGTCAGAAAGGCCACCCTAAATTATAATCCATCCAGTACAGATCCGTCTGACATATCAGAGTCAGAGACGACAGACTCTGAATTTTACCAAGACGACCGCATACCCAGACCACCCACCGATGCACTACATCGAGCAAGACAACAACGAGACTCGTCCGAAAGCGAAGAAGATATCCCACCACTTGAATTGCGTAATCGACTCCAAGACAGAGACCTGCGCATTAGAAATGAAGAAATCATGCCACAGACGTCACACGATGACAACACGAAAGCACCTTATATCCACACTCAAACTTACTCCCGCAGTGATAAATCGTCAGCTGATACCTATCACACCCCCAGTTCAGGCAGTTCTAGTTTTAACACTAGTGAAAACCAAACACTGCTATACCACAAGAACAAGATTGCTCGTTCAGAACAATCAGATCCTGAAGAAACTATACCCAAGCAGATTGTTGAACCATATACCAGCAATCTTTATGAAGACGAAACGCAACAAGAAATGAGAAACTACAGTGTCAACCCCGGCACAGCTTTGTCAGACCCCAACGAACATAATGACAGAGAAATGGTAGAATTATACGAACAAGAAACAGACATTGATACAGCTAGTTCTATTGAAACCAGTGATGCGGATAGTACATTATTTGTACCAGTCAGCTCCAGCGTCAAACGCGCCTATAAAACAGAATCTGATGACTCAATCCCTAGCAACAAAATTCCGCGTATACAGCACAACTATATCAGACGAAAGATTCTGAAGAAACGCAATCATGTTCCAAAACCAAGCCGAGAAGTGTTAGCCTCATCTCAACTAGTCAAAAACAACAGTGTGCAAATTACTGTGCCCATTGTAACCGGTGCTAACGTTCAGCACAACCAGGTCAGAAGAAAAATCAAGGCGAAACATATACCTGCCTCAAACCAACAGATGTTCCAGCCATACAAACCCTAACCACAGTGAAACCATCACCACAATCAAAAGATGTTAAGCCATCACCGCATTCGCCAATGTCCTCAGAGCCACAACAATCAGCAAATGCAGTGTCACCCACAGTTACTCAGTATGATTCTCGCCTAAGCAGTCGGGAGATTATAATGCTAGAAATGATGAAACTACTATAAAAACGCCCCTCAAGTCTTCAATGTACATGCCATCCCATGTACGGTCAACGCATATGTGAAAAAAACCTTTTTAACAATGTACTAACTTTCACATGTACTATATTTTCAGTTTTGACAATTCAAATGACTTGCTTCCAGACTAAGATGTCAAAGCCCCACGGAGAAATTTTTTTTCCAGCCTTAGAATACTGATACCAGAGGAAAATCAAGACCAGCCGACGGAGGATTTTTTTTTTTTAGATAGTATAGTTGTGAAATAAAAATGATTAAAAAAATTGATAACACACGGTGTTACGAGTTTACAGACACCCTTATTTAGTTACAGACATGTTCTTAATATTTAGAATGTTACACAACCGTACCTATAACACATGTGTCACACTATTCTGTTGTAACATTCATCTCCACTTTTGTAACTGATCATATTCCACGCTCCATTCACCAGACTTCTTGTCCTTGCAGATCCAGAGTCCTGTATTTTCGCATCTTAGTGCATTTTCAAGCAGACACTTTACACCAGTATTTTTTCTTACCCCATACTAATATTTCTTTGATCTATAATATGCTAAACTCCTTTATATCTATCACCTTGATCAATCATACTGTTCCTACCATGACTCCTCTTAACAGCACATAATTCATACCCAAAACTAGTATTGCATGTTATGCTATCTTTCTCCACAGGATTATTTATTTCCCCTATGTACATTATTATTTTAGACCCAGATGTATATTAGTACTGTCAAGATTTTAAACATTCTCCTAAAGAGATTCCATATCCCAACCTTGACTCTCTATAATAAGATTTCCTTCACCCCACTGTTACACCATCTTTAACTTACTATTTTTCCTTTCCACTATATTGAGACGACATTCTAGACTTGTGATTTTTTCAATCCCAATCATATTCATTCCTTGGAATTACAATCATGTTGTAATCAGGAGATCCCTGATGTACCCTTTCCTCGCCACTTATTGACAACAGATACTGCTACAACATTCATTCTATTCTAACCTAAACTATTACTTGCAGCCCTATTGGTTAGGATTTACTATTAGGAATGTTGATAGTATATCTAGTGTTTAGTGAATTGATTTTTATCATTCTTTAGTACTTGTGATACAAACATAAAAGAAAAGAAAAAGAGAAAATAAATCACCATTTCAGAGTGAGAAATTAGTTTTTACTCCTACTGCCCATTACCAGTCATACACCCCACCAGCTTGATCCCTGATACTCCAACAATATTTTGTTGATATCACAAGTACCCCAATGACATTTGCGCATGCTGATTTTCTGCAAATGAAGAATCCCTTGAGAGCATTAGTATATGCTAACCCCAGATTGAACAAATTGCACCTATTTGTTGATGATGCCTTTGCCCATGTTAAAGAAATAGCATTTGCACATGCTGACCTAGCAAATGAAATACCCCTTTACAGCATTTGTATATGCTGAACCCACATTGAACACCCCATTACTGGATGATAACCACTAATGACACATGAGATGAAGAAGCAACTGGTTATGTATGATGAAAATGCCATTTTATATTAAGGTGAAACTTTATGTTGTCACAACTGAGATTTTGTTGTAATGTTTATGCACAAAATCCCCCACATTAACATTGGAGGAATAATCTTAGTCTTTCGTGGTTACGAGATAAGACAAAGAGATAATGGAATATTTTATGAATACCATGGACATGGAACAAATCAGAGCAGATGATTGTTACACATATGAGGACCATATTTGAAGTCATTATTGAAGGATTATCAGTAGACAAGGACCAATAGATTATGATAATCCCATGGAACCACAGGTACTAAGGACACAAAATGGAGATTAAATAATGAAAAAAAAAATAATGACTGAATAATTGCTACGCCCAGAGGTAAAGGAAATAGAGATACATCCGCATTTTTGGAGCAGATATCTCTTGGATTTTTGCTCATTGCCTTTGTAAAATGAACATTGTTGTATAACAAATGACTATTCCCTATCACGAATTACAGAATGTTGTAAGATAGTTGAAATAAATTGACGATTTAATATACTCATAACATACCCAGAATTACAGGAGAGAAAATAAATAAATGATTGATGAAATTGGACGTACTGAGATTTGCTCACCCCGAGGATATTTGATAAGAAAATAATGCTATCCCAAGGACAGACATGTCACAGATATATCATGGAGATATTATGACATAAGAAAAGAATACCTAGATTGGAAATGCTACAAACTTTGTCAACGACACCATGAAATAGACCCCGCCCCACACTTAAGATAACTGACAGACGAGATTTTTGAATTATAGGTATCATAAGTCACCCATCTGGCTGTAGTCAGCGGATGTTACAGGCACCACATAACTCTGACTAACCTTCGACCTGCGAAGGCAGAGTGGGTGTTGAAATCCTGAAAATATGTACAAAAGTATTTTACCTCATATTGCGATAAAATTATGAAAGTTTTGTTGATGTTTACAAATGATTAGTTGATGTGTTATTGATAAATATATTGTTAGAAGTCATACATTGAAAGGAAATAATGATGAATTCCCAGTATAAACAAGAGGACCAGGAAAGATCCACACCTATAAAATATTGGAGCACCACATATATATGGAGAATATGAGATTTATTAAAAAAAAAGAAAAAATAAAGGAAATACTAAATGGTATACAAGGATAAACAAGTGATAACAGATACATATTGTCAAGGATACCAGGTTATTTCAAAAATAAATGAACAAGTACAAGTAATGAGATTTTAATCATTTTATTTGGTACATTGTAATTGCTTATCAGAATAAATTGTTACATTGAGGTTTGAAAATAATTATGTACATGTCTGAAATTGTTTCCCATATGCAATAATAAATAACAGAAGAAAGCATGATGGATCACCACGGATAAATTAACTGACTTATACAATTGGATCGTCATTGGCAAAGATGATGTGGATATTTTGAAAAAAAAAAAAAAAAAAAAAACGGGAATACTTTCTACTGCAATATACATGGAGTGCTTACTCAAAAAAATAAGTTAGGTCCAAAACTTATTAGAACACCAGGAGTGAAAATAACATAAAATTTTGAACCACTCGGAGGACACAGAGATAGAATTAGGTTTTCCCCCACAATGTCCAATACAGTGTGTCAACTATATTGTTGGAATAACATGCATGTGGATTATGATAATGAAATAGGATATTATTGTTCATGTTCCCAATGTTGCCACTCCCCATATTTTTGAGTGATGACTTAATGAAAATTTTTGTTAGTCAGGGTTGCCAATTTAAAAATGTGATGAAGAATGTTGAAAAATGCTGGATAGTTAAAAAATTTTTTGAAGTTGATGTCCATCCCTAAGTTTTTATAGAGAAGTTGATCTCACATAGATATAGGAACCCAGTTTAGGAATTAGTTTAAATTTTTCCGAATTATTTTTAGACTTAGAAAATTTTTTTGAACTTTAAACTTTTCTGAACATTTTTTTGAACTTAAGAAATTTTTGGGATAAATTTTTTAAGATTTGATAGTACTCAAATGTCTCCCTACGGGATACATTTGCAGGGCCCCGGGATCTGTATGTAACCACGTATACCGTGAGTTTTCAGATATAGACTATATTAACATGAAATAAATTTTTATAGAAACAGAAGATAAAAGAAAATCTTAACGCAGATGTTCAATTAGGCCAGTTTTAGCTTGGAAACGCCACGCATTATTTTAGGCCAAGCTTCGCTTGCAGAGTTGCGTTAGTCACGTGATTTCTAACCAATGGTTAAGCTCAGTCCTCCCCTTTTCCCAGAAATGAACGGGAGACGAAGCCATGTTTTTAGGCAGTATTGAACTGAGAGCGTGAAAGCAAGGACATGCTTTGTCTAATCAGTGTGGATTTCAGTTGAGGACATCAATTTCAGACACAGTTGTGTATATTTAATTAATTCTTGGAAGTGTTTGTGAAATTCTAAAGTTCTGTAAGTACTATCCATTAACAATGCTCAAACAGTTAGAGCTGACGGTCATAACCCAAGTAGGGCTATGTTCCAAGATGTGCAACAATGAAAACAAAATAGGCATATAGTTGACCGATATGCTTACAAAGGAAGATCCTGATGTTGGAAAAAAGGAATGTTGCATCCTAGAAATAATATATTGAACCTTCATGCTGGTTTATAAATGTCGACATGCTATTATGAAAATTTGATGTGGTTACCATTTGACTTAACCCAGTTCTTGTTGAAAGTTAAATAAAACAGTTGTTTCATTGAACACAAATGCTGTTGACGAATCATATGTTTTGCAAGTGGCCATCATACAAATTACTAAAGTATCATACCAAAGCTAATCACTGCAGGTGCAACACAAACAATAACCATCTGCTCTAAAAATAAAACATCTTAGAGGATTATCCCCGAACCTGGTAAATTCCTGTAAGTCTGTAGAGAGAAATCATCACCTCTAGCAGGCTAGCTAGTAATCAAAATCTAATACTCTCGATTCAAAACAGCAACCCCCACTACCCTACCCGGCCACAGTAAACTGTTGTATTATCGTAACAATACCCGGTCATTATCACTTGTCAGCGGTAATACGTTTGTCGCTTTTAGTCGCCTAGCCACCCTTTGATAATACACGATCCTCGTTGGACAACCATATTGTTTGTCTGAGCGGCCGGCGAATCTTTTGTTTGACTGTCTGAAGGCGGCACGAACACACAGGTGATAATGAAATAATCGTTTCATGGGCCCATCCCTGTGTGTGATTAGCGAAGATAATCTATTTGGGTAGTCATCTAGGCGGAAGACATTACGCTAGGCAAACATGTTCAGACTTTTGTTTGTGAGAGTGCACAAGATGTCACCGGAAATATTACGTCTTATTATAAAGAGGTCACGCGTGGGATTATTAAATTTAATATGTTAAAACGTGGAGGGATATTTTGAACACCCCAACCCACGTAGTGCAAAAAAGAGCTTTCGATTGGATTGAAGTGAGAGCCGGAATATACAATGAATCTCATTGGCAAGTTTGCCGGGAAGTACAATCTGTGATTTGACCTGGAAACTAAAAAATAATCTAACGAACTCAGAGACACAGAACAGACAGCTTCGCAACTTCAAACGAGCAAGTCCCAAAAAGCCAGAAAGAGAAGGATCGGACCTAGAATTCCATACTTATAAGTGACAGATAGAAGTATATGAGAAACTTAAAACCTTAAAAAGTAAGCCTGCCTTTATAAATACAAGACTGTAAACTTAAGGGGCCAGGACTTTAAATACCGAGTCTGGACACCTAAAGTAATTGGATCACCCGTCAAAGAGGAATTATTACAGTTTCCCAGACCAAGTGTATCGCAGAACACCCATCAAAGAGGAATTACTATTTCCCAGGCGAAGTGTATCACAGAACACCCGAAGGAATTACTATACTTTCCCAGACGAAATTGATTCGAGAGCATAAGCACCGAAATTGCTCGTGTCCATCTGAAACCTGTGCGAGGAGATTGTGTATAACCCAAAATGTTGGGGTAAGTATAACATTTATTTGTACAAATGTGAATTTGATATGTTTTTCTTGCTTAGTGATTATATATGAGGCTGGCAACCTCAACATACGAAAATAGTATCTTCGTAAACCACTACAGCAGACGCTGGTGATTGTTTCTGGCTAATCGAGCGAAAACCCGACAGCAGAGGTGACCCAAGACTCCGACTGGAGCAGTGATGAGTGATGATTACATCACATGAGCCTCAAGTGTATCATATCATTTTGTGAGATATATGTAGCTTGTTAATGTTAGTTCAGACACAAAGCATTATTCGCACTGTCCAGACACATTTTCCCAGTTAATACCCAGAAAAATATTGGTGAATTTTAATCATCTTTCTTGAGCTACGCTGTGTACTCAAGGATCTAATTCTTCTGAGAGATTAACATTGGTGGGTGGACAACGAGAGGATGCGACTGTTAAGCTTCCAACTCAGTGTACTTAGCAGATGCATTTGTTTGTCTATTTTTCCAAAAGTACGTGGTTACAAGTTATCAGACGGTCCGAAGTACTGAAGTTACTACGCCACTCGTGTGAGAGAAGTACACTCATCACCAAGAAGTGACGGAAACCACGGCGACAGGACTCACCTAGAGTTAGTTTTCGTGTAAATTAGGCGAAAGCAACGGCCTTTGATAAATCCTCACCAACGTCTCAGTGACGAAAACTTGTATTTACAGCAAAATTTCACCAATCTTTCCATATGTATTTTAACTGTTAAAGACTGGTTCATTATTAAAATTGCTGCATGTTGTTTTAAAACTAAACAATCAAAGTCGCTCAAGTTTTTTTTATATGTATGAAAGACGCATCGTATGAGCCAGAATATTATATACAACGTTGCGCTGGCGACCAGGTATTCAAGGTTCAAGCCCGGGCGTCAGCATTTGAAAGAGTGTCAACAAACGGGATTTCGACTGAATAACTTGACCGGCTCCTGAGATAAACCCTCTGTGGATGGGAAGGAGCGAAGCTCCTGGCCGGGTTGGAAGGAAAGTCCACAGGCTCCCCAGCCTCGCAATGACATGTCATTGGGCCAAAGGGCTGAAAGCCCAAGTGCCGCTGGTTAAGGAATATATATATATATATATATATATATATATATATATATATATATATATATACATATATATATATATATATATACATATATATATATATATATATATATATATATATATATATATATATATATATATATATATATATATATATATATATATATATATATATATATAACAGAGCTATACCATTATAAGAGGAATTCGCTGAATTAGCTCAGCTGGAGGCTTGAACGGGCTAAAAACCATTGCTTAAATCCTTCACAAAAGGCGACGGACAGATATAAGTTAACCATTGCTCAGCGCTATGGCGCATGGTTCTTGGCTTCTGAATTATCTTGTGAAGACTACCTTCGGATAGAAGCGCCATTACACTTCTATCTACATCTCTGCCAAGAGTAATCTTGTGCGAAGGTAAACACCTTTAACTACCAAGTTTAGATACTCTTGAGTTTTGGCCATTGTTGGACCACTACTGCAAAGCAGGGGAGGCAATCCGTGACACTCCTCCAGACGTTGAGTGTTGAGGGCGCTTCCGCAAAAGAATCGGTGGCGTGCCTCCAGAATTTGAGTGACTCGCCCCTTGAAGAATCGGTGGCTCACCCCAGAAATTAGGTGATGCGGCCTATACATTAGGCGACGCACCTCAAGCTGTTGGGTGGCGCGCACTTTTTTAAGAAGCATTATTCTATAAAGGCAATTATACATTCTAGAGAACTGGCTTGCACAAGTTTCGGTGTGTGTGTGTAGTGGATTTTGATGGTATTGTATGGTTGATGTCACTTAGTGTGATGTATGAGGTCAGTTGTGAAGGCTCCTGAGATAAATGTAGATGTGAATTACAGAAGGCCCTTCGTACTACCACTTACGACCTCACACATATCTTTTTTTACTAATGAATGTGGCTACGTTAAAAGTCTAGGGTAATGATATGTACTGTGTTGTGGTAGAGTACACACACACACACACACACACACACACAGATATTTAAGAAGTCTAATAATATTAATACAATTTATGACACACTAAACTAACTCAGGCTGTTTTAGTTTTACAAATTAATCTTTTGATAAATTTATTTTGTTCTGAACCAAATGTTTAGTTGGTCAGAACATAAGAAATATTATGGAGTCATAAATTGAATGCAAAATCATATTACATAATAAAATGGAAAATGTGTAATTAATTAT
Organism: Oreohelix idahoensis; assembly: GCA_024509875.1. Taxonomy (NCBI): domain Eukaryota; kingdom Metazoa; phylum Mollusca; class Gastropoda; order Stylommatophora; family Oreohelicidae; genus Oreohelix; species Oreohelix idahoensis. Next base: position 1,241,779 of record JAMPIV010001472.1, read on the forward strand.
TTCAAATAACTGGTTAATAATAAATATATTAAGCTAGTCACAGGAGAACTTATTATTAGATATGCTGTTGGGGTGGTGTCATCACTCCCAGTCTATGACTGCCAAACATTGTCCGTTGACTTAAGGGATAAATATATATAGTTTAATTTCCCCAATGTCTTGGCTTTATTTAATGCTGAATTAGGGGTAATTTAGATGAAAATGTTGTTGGTGAAAGTCCAGCAGGCCAGATATGACTTATCTGCCTGCATCGATCCTGTACAGAAGTCTGACGGCCCCACCTCTCCGTGCAGGGGGCAAAATACGGCTGCTCTGACACAATGACAGACTGCTCTGGTCCACCCTTGTATATATTAATACATCATTTGACACCGCTTTGGTGCCAAATAGAAACTCACAGTTCTGAAACAAAAGTATTGGTCATGTGTCAGAACTCTATCTTCTGAATCACTTCTGTACACAACACTACACACAACAACACCACATAGACTAGGTCAGATCTCTCTGACCACACAGCACATCTTACCAAGTTGGTTTTACATAGTATCAGTTCCCCAAGACTACATTACATCTGAGATATGTTCAATAGCTTCCTGCTATTAAATAAGATAGGTGATATGTTCCACTGATCTCAACACTAGATCCTTTTCATAGTTTCATTTAGGCGTTCCTATATATTTTCTTTGTATGTATGTCTCTAGACCCTGATCTAGGGCTGGGGATCTAGAGCGAACACTTACTTGTCGTAATCATTTTTATGATATGGCAGTATCAATCACTCGAATTATTAAAATATACAGAATAAATATTGTTCATTCTTACCAGAATTCAGAAATGAGAACACAGTTAAAGTTTGCTAGCAAAACTCAGCTGAGCTGCTGGCCGTATGATGGCGTCCCACTTATAAAGTTATATTCTTATGGCATCAGCACCATTCATGGATTCAAACTGTGTCTCTGAACAGACTTAAGTTAAATGGCAAACTTTCACCTCTCTATCACGCTACTATAAAATGCGTTGACCAATCGCCGACTTCCCCCCTAACTTTCAAATTGGCAACCAAAGTCACTTCAGTCAAATCTCAGTCAAGTATGTATTACTGTCTGTTAGTCCGTCTGCCTCTACTTGTTTTTTCATAAAAACAGACTTGGTTTTACATGCATTTCCTACACGAATCTGCTGTCTAAGTTATATTTAGCTACAATTCTCCACCACATTCCCTCTCTTTAATTACAGCTCGATTTTTACGTTTGCAGACTCAAGGCCAAGATTTTGGTTATTTTTAGTGACATGGGTTAACAGTGCAGTCGCTTGTCTGTTATGAACAATACCGTCTTTTGTCAATATCTTCCTTATTATCTATCCCTCTGTATAATTGAAAGCATATTATTTCTCTGCTCAAGATGGGCTATCAAACTAGCTAGGTTTTATTTTCATAACTCTATTATTAAGAAAAAACGTATTTTTTCTCAAGTTTAATTTTTTTGAAATTTGTTCGAGATCCTTCCCTCATGTGTTTTGCCGCGGCATTCAAATAAAGACCAAGTATCGTAAAACACCCAAGAAATGACTGTCTCGATCCAGAGCTAATGTCCATTTCTTGTCCATTTCCTTACTTTATGTCAACTCGGGACGTGAATTTTTTTCCTTTCACCCCCCCCTTGCGTCTTTTTGCCGTTCGAACTTCAAACACGTGTTCAGTCATATTTTTCCTTTTTAGTGTCCTCCGTTCTCTCCCGTCTACAAAGGGTAAACGTTCCGTCTGCACTTCTAACTCGTTAGTTTTAAATGGCGGTGAGAAGTCTGGCTTGGGCGAGCATGTCTCCTAGTATCTTACGCATTATTTTTAACCCTACATTTCAGCGTTAATTTAGGAGATATTTTAACGTTGTATCATTGTGACATCATCACAGTGTGTGAGAGTGTGTATTAGTGTATGAATGTGAAAGTGTGTGTGCGTGAGAGTGTGTGTGAGTTTATGCGTATGTATGAGTGTGAAAGTGTGTGTGCGTGAGTGTGTGTGCGTGTGAGTCAGTGTGACAGCGTGTGTGAGTGTATGCGTATGAATTAGTGTGACAGTGTGTGTGCATGAGTGTGTGTGCGTGTGAGTCAGTGTGAGAGTGTGTGCGTTTGTGCGTGAGTGTTTGGGTGTCCGTGTGCATGCGAGCACACAGTGAAAACCTTTCCATAAGAACTATTTTCTTACTCCGCTTACCTTCTCAGCGGAGATGACAGGGGCGTATGTCGCAAGAGGGAAGTGGATACGTGGGTAGGGCACCAAGTTTGTCTGGAATTCAGTGAGGTCTACGTTCAAAGCCCCATCAAATCTGGCGGGAAAAACAACAAATAATTTTAGGAAAACTGATCTGGGTCAAATCTGTGTTTTTATAGAATTATTCAGAAAGACGGAGGGGGAGAGAGTGAGAGAAGGAGAAAAAATGAAGGAGCGAGGGAGGGAGAGAGAATAAACGAACCATTTTAACAGGGTTGAGAATTGGGTACGCAACCTTCTGACATTCTGCCCTTTCTTTCTCAACCTCTAAGGTCATACTGAATCCAATTATTCTCATATGCAGAAAGATGGTGAAAGAGAGGGAAGAGAGAGGGGAAGAGAGAGGGGAAGAGAGAGAATAAAATAAAGAAAGAGTAAGATAATTAAGGAAAGGGAGAGAATGAGTTAGAGAGTGGGGGAAGGGGAGACAACGAGTTAGAGAGTGGGGGAAGGGGAGACAACGAGTTAGAGAGTGGGGGAAGGGGAGACAACGAGTTAGAGAGTGGGGGAAGAGGAGAAGATAAAATTTAAGAGAGAAAAAATTAAGAGAGAGTGAGGGAAAGAGAGAGAACAAATAAGAGAGAGAGAGTAAAAGAATGGGGGGAAGGGAGACAACGAGTAAGAGAGAGAGAGAGAGAGAGAGAGAGAGAGAGAGAGAGAAAGGTGATGTGTGATGACAAACTGGTCTTGTTCTCTGTTTCTGTCTTCGTTTTTATTCTTCTTCTTCTTCATCGTTCCCGTCTTTTCTTGTCTTCCTCTCTGTAACTGTCTTTTTCTCTTGTTGAGGTGATCACTGGCCCAAGACAGTATACATGTTGTTAGGTGTGTAGTGCTGGCGTATGATGAACTGAGTGTGGGTGCGAATGAAGGCGCGAATGTGTTTAGGCTCGTATATATGTAGACACTGCAACCCCTACACTCACATGCAGTAGTCAAGGATGCTTGAACACTGCAGGCACGTTTCAAAACATTTATTGACGATAACACACATAGTAGCATCAACAGGAACAGTCATTGTAAACAAGGTCATGCTAACCGGAAATCGATAATAATACATCAGGCGTTCAAAAGGGCTGGTAAACATTCCAATATTCGTGCATGGTCAATAATAATGTTATTCAATGACAGTTCAAAATGCCGCCTGATCTCTCTGACTAAACGCGTCAGATACCTTAATCACCTTGACACATAGGTACAACTTGGCATTCCCCGCCAATTGCACATTATCAGGCTGTAGTATAATAGCCGAAAACACAGGCCTCGTTCTGACGTCGGCTGTGTACTGCTGATAAGCAGGTTACCATCAACCCTGCAGTAATGCTTATTGTAGACATAAATACCGCCAATCTGCGGTTCCCACAATATATCTTCGTCACTGGATTTCTGGACAATATAAAGACTAATAGTCTTGGATGGCTACCTCGAGCACAAAATATAAGTTCTGAAATGGAGGATCGGTGAGCTGCAGTTCACAGACTAGGCAATCTTCTAACATGTTCTGCCACCGAAAGCATAGTAATGGAAAAAGTCGGTGTTACCTGTAACCGAATCCACAGAACCTAACAAGGAACTCTGCTGTCATTCCAACGCACAGAGATTCACTGGGGAAAACTGCCATCGCAGTCACTTCGAAGATTCACCCCGAAAAACACAATGGACCCTTGGTCCCTTCAGAAATTCCAGGACACTTCACGGCTTGCCGGAAGTCTAACTCAACTCCCGCTTAAAAAACCCTGCCTATGGGCATACGCCAGAACTCTCTACCTTTGACCCTAAAGGTCAAACACAATGAATGAATAAACAAGGGAAGACAACCCCTAATCAACCTGACATCGCAGGTAAAGACACAATTATTCTTATGATAAAAACATAAGCAAATAACTTGACAGATGACTCCGTCAAAAATGACAGCAACATATTACTACAACCCCCCTGTAAAAAAAAATGAATTTTTTTTTTTTTTAATATGTCCATGAGCAAGATTGCACAAGTATCACTTATGTGCTCATGCAAAAAATGAACCTAATATCAGGTACAATAGACGCATAAACAAAGCGTCTGAAGAGGATACAAATCATCTCCCAACGTAGGAGAAAATATTTCCTTTAAGCCAAACAAACTAAGGGGGTACCATTAAAGAAACCTAAGTTGCTGGCAATACCAATCATATATCAAACATTACTAAATACTATAATTATAGCAATATACAAATGTCATGAATTACAATGCTATATTAGCAACATATCACTGATGGATGGACAAAATGAAATTTGTTAAATTATCTAAACATCATCCAAATACATTTGTATTACAACATATTAGGATATTAAGGACAGACAAAAGTCTGAAAGTGTATCAGGAGATCTAGGACACAAGATTTAAATGGAATCATGTGGGCATCTGGACAATATGTCCGCCATCACATTATCCGAACCACGGATAGCTCGCACCGTGAAATGGAAAGGCTGAAGAGCAATAGCATAACGAGTAGATCTCGAGCTCTTCAAATCCTTACTTTGCATAGCCGTAAGAGCTTTTTGGTCGGTTTCCATAAAGAAATGCGCGCCCAGAAGGAACCTTTGTAGCTTAAGAATGGACCAAACCATAGCCAACAATTCACGGTCTAAAACCGAGTAATTCCTTTCTGCCGCATTTAGCTTCCTAGAAATATACATTACAGGATGCAGAGTTCCTGAATATTCCTGCATTAGTGCCGCTCCAATCCCAGTGGAAGAGGCATCACTACGAAGAACAAAAGTCTTATCAATCGTTGGTAGTCTTAAGATAGGATGAGATGAGAACAAATTCTTAACCTGATCCAATGAAGATTGGCATCCTGGGACCAACGCACCATATTAGGAGAACCTTTTTTCAATAACGATGAAAGTGGTGCCATAATGGAGGACAGATTCTCAATGAATCTTCCATAGAATTGTATCAATCCCAAGAGACTACGCACTTGCTTTTTTGTCTTCGGAACCGAGATATTTAATATCTTCGAAATGTTTTGGTCCTCTGTCTTCAACAGACCATGACCAACTCGATGACCTAGGAAGGAAATTTCACTAAACCCAACAAAAGCTTTAGAGGGTTTTGCAGTCAAACTATGCTCACGTAGAGTAGATAGCAATTCCTTTAGACCCAAATAGTGTTCTTCCCAAGTATCGCTGAAAAGACAGATGTCGTCTAAATATGCGATGACATCTGCACGATCTGATAGAATTCGTCGCATCATGCGCACGAAAGTCGCTGGGGCGTTCATAAGCCCGAAAGGCATAAAATTCCATTGAAACAGACCCCTAGGTGTCGAAAAAGCAGTGAGAGGTTTGGCGTGTTCCGTCAGTGGGACTTGCCAATAACCTTTCGACAAGTCTAGTTTAGTAAAGAATTTAGCTTTAGAAAGTCTAATAAGTAGATCATCTAATAATGGCATAGGTTCAGCATCGAACTTCGTAACTTGATTTAATTTGCGATAGTCAACGCAAAGACGTATGTTATTGTCTTTCTTTCGAACAATAACTATCGACGAAGAATAAGCTGAAGTGGATGGTTCAATTATTTGCAGTTGAATCATTTCATCCAATTCTTTCTCGACTTGTGCTTGAAAATGAATAGGTATTGGGTATGGTCTTACTCTGATCGGATTACGATCAGTAAGTATGATGTCATGTTCTATGACATCTGTGTGTCCAGGAATGTCGGTAAGGACATCCTGATATGATTGTAGCGTAGAGGATACTTGACGTTGCTCCTCAAAAGACAAGTTCGAAGAGATTGTAACGTCCCTCCACGATTCCGTTGAATTCAGTGGAATCGCAGGAAGAGGTAAGTTAACGTCAGAAAAAATAGTTTCCTCATCCTGTATAACGGACAGGGATGAGATGTGACCATGTTGGACTGGAGAGTCGTCCGTCGCCTGGAAAATAGGCTGCAAATAGTCTGGACGTTCAATAAACTCTGTTAGCATATTTATATGGAAGGTTTTATGCTTTCCATCCACATCGACGATATAGTCGACATCGGGAATTTTGGAGACTATAGTGTATGGACCTTTCCATGAAATGAGAAGTCTATTCTCTCTTGAGGGAAGTAAGACATATGCTTTGTCTCCAGGACAAAGTTGACGTAGGCGTCTTTTCTTGTTAGCAAATCGCCTAGCTTTTTCTTTCGCAAATTCGGAAGATGAAGTTGCTAACCTGCACGATTCGATAATCTTTTCTCTAAGAGAAATTACATATTCATATGACGATTGTGTATCATCGTCAATATTATCAGAAGTTATCAAATCGTGTAACAAGGACATCGGACCGCGCGGTTGCGCACCAAAGACAAGTTCGAAAGGAGAAAACCCTGTATGCTCGTTGGGAACTTCTCTATAGGCAAAGAGGACTGCAGGTAAAACCCTGTCCCAATCTTCAGGATGATCCTCCGTTATCTTGCCAAGTAAGTTCTTTAGTGTCCTGTTAAGACGTTCTACCAATCCATTGGACATTGGATGATAAATACTACTGAGAGACCTTTTAATGTCTAGCGTAGCCATTACCTGAGACATAACGTCCGAAATTAACTGAGTGCCGTGGTCCGACAGTATTTCTCCGGGGAATCCCAGACGAGAAAATATGAGCCAAAGAGCATCAGCGATATCGACAGTTGATATGCTCTTCAGAGGAATAGCCTCTGGCCAACGCGTGCACATGTCCACGCAAGTGAGGATAAATTGGTGTCCTCTGGCTGACTTAATCTTGAACGGACCAATGATGTCTATAGCCATTTTCTGAAACGGCCGAATCGGAATATCTGCAGCCTGAATAGGAGCAGCATGTCTCGGACCTCTAGACTTGACCTCTTGACAAATTTTGCAAGATCGGCAATAAATTCGGATGTCTTTATTCACGAATGGCCAAAAGAAGGACGCAAGGACTCTAGTTTTAGTTCTGGAAAACCCCATATGTCCAGCACACTGAGAATCGTGTGCATGCTGAAGAATTAAGGCTCTCATACACTTAGGCACAAGAATTTGCGAGTGCATAGACTTGTCCGAGTGTTGTACCATCCGTACCAATATACCATTCTTCATAGTAATATACGATTTGTGATTAGTATTTTGATTGGGATCCCCTTTCTTTGCAAGAAGGAAGAATTTCTTCAAAGAAGGATCCTCTTCTTGACGTTTAACAAACGAGTCATGGGAAATCACCAAGTGCTCGTCTTGGCTATCAACTTCATTACTATTATCCGATGAAGTTGGGGGATTAAGAGCTTGAGCTCTTGTCACCACTGCATTGACCGTTTGAATGTTTTTTTCCTCCCAACTAGAAATTTGTTGCGGGGTGCATTCCTTAACCCCATGAATACGACCGATTATAAGATCCGCAATAGGATTAGGAAGAAGACATGCATGGACATCTCCTGTGAAGAAGGGAGTGTCAATCCTAATAATAGCAGTAGGATAACTTTCCATAGTACCACCAAATGTAACACATTTGATTGTTTTTCCAGTGGCACAGCAAGGATCTATCAGAGACTCCCTAACCCCGACGGTAGTACATCCCGAATCGAAAAGTACTGAGACTAGCCTATCATTTATTAGACCTTTATGTAAGATGAGAGATCCTCTCCCATCATGCGCAACTGTAGCAGGTAGAGCAGGAAGAGGGTGACCACAACTTAGAGTAGATACAGTCGATGAGTCGAACAATGTTAAGCATTGGGGGCATTCAGTTGCTCTCCCAAAATCGAAAGCACAACCAGTGATAGCCCTAGAGTTACCACTATCATTTACTGTATTACAGGCTCCATCAAACTCTTGTTGTGCAGAGTTTGCCTGTTGGAAAGGTCTTTTTTTGTTAAATCTAGGTCTGCCTCGATTATCATTTCCCCTGTAATTATTTCGACTATCATTTCCCCTGTAATTGTTATCATATTGCCTATTGTAATCATCATTCCGGTTTGAATCCCGGTTTCTAAATTCACCATCGTCATAATCTTGACGTCGAGAATGATTACCTCGAAAGTTCGAATAGTTATTATTTGGATAGCCTTTGCGAAAGTGTCTCAAATTATTACCACTAAAATTACGAGAACTACCATCTTGTCTCCAATTCATAGACGAAGAACCATCATGTGTTGGATTACTCCGCTTCTGAGTGTAATTCTGATTACTTCCCCTATTCCAGTTTTGTTGAGCACCCTGAAATTTTTTTTTTTTTTAGGGCCATGTGGTGTTGCCGAAGCAGCTGGCAACCCTTCTTTCACTTTAGAATTGCTAACTGTAGCATGGGGATGCGCGGTGGCATACTGACAACAGTATTCCTCCATATCTTTTAAGTTTTTAGGCTTACGCTCATGAAGGAATGCAAGAAAAGAATCATTAACAGATGACAAAACCTTATCTCGCAATAATAAGTCCATTAGACCTTCATATGTTTTCTCAGTCTGAGACAACTCAACCCATCGTGTAAATGTACGACGTATTTTTGTAACAAAATCAGAGAAATCTACTCCATTTTCTGGCAACATTGTCCTAAAACGAAGACGATAGTCTTCTTCTTTTAGTTGGTATTTTTTTAGCAATGCTGCTCTGACAACATCATAATTAGTCCTGTCATGTTCGTCTATTGTCATAAGAGTAGTCACTGTGTCACCTGTAAAAAATTCCATCAGTTGTTCAACATATTTTTCCTTTTTTATGTTATGCGTATCGCATAAAAATTGGAATCTATCTAGATAATCTGCTACGTCATCCTTTAAAGGATTGAAATGAGGCAATTTAATCCTATTAACAAACTCCTTTGTCGTACTCGAAGTTGTTTGCTGAGCACCCGTACTCGCCAATTTCAATTTCTCTAACTCCAAAGTTGCGAGTCTTTCATCAAGTTCCATTTTCTGTTTTCTTTCCTCATGTTCCATTTTTCTAATTTCAGCCTCAGCAGCAGCTTGAATTTTTTTCTCCTCTGCAGCAGCTTGAAGTTTTTTGTCTTCCATTTCCATCTGGAATTTTCTTTCATCAGCAGCAGCTTTTCTCTCCTCAGCAGCAGCTTGAGCTTTTCTCTCCTCAGCAGCAGCTTCTCTTTGATACCTTTTCTCTTCAAGTTCTAATCTTCTATTCTCAGCATCTAGCTTCTTTAGTTCAGCTTCTGCTCTCCTTTGTTCAGCTTCTGCTTTCAATTTAATTTCCTCTTTTTGTTTCTTTTCTTCTGACTTTAATGCAATGGCGAATAGAGCAGATGAATATTCTTCCAATTCTTTACCAGACTTACCAAGGGTTAACCCTTGCTGGATGAAGAAATCCAATGTAGACATTCTGTCTAATGAGATCAGTAACCTGAAAAATTCAACAATTACCTTATCCCACTTCAATGGGAGACAAGTCTGAAATGCTAGACTTGTATACTCACTTCACTTTATTTCACTCTCTTAGTCTTAGACAAAGACCTTGTATGGTCCTCTTGTTTATAATGTAACAAAAAATCACTTGAGTACCTGTGGAAAATAATTCCTTTATATCCCACTCACTATGGGCACAAGTCTTTTTTATAAAGAACTTGAATATGTATTTCACCTTGTCTCAATCTTTGTGGATAACAAGTCTTTTATCAAAGAACTTGTATAAATATCTTATATAATAATATTTTATTAACAATCTCTATATGAAGAGTGTACCTTATCAATAATAATAATACATGACCAAGTGTATGTATGTAAACTGTGTATGACAATAATGTAGAACAATCATAAATACAAAGACAAAAATACAGAACAATGACCGAAAACGTTCGCGGAAGTCAAATAAACAATACAGCAAAAAGTAAAGAAAATGTTACACAAATGTGTAATGATGACCGCGAAAAATAAACAAGACAAATGGCAACACTGTTATAAACGAAAAGGTGTAAAGAAATAAACGGAAGGAATGAGAGAAGAACAGATACAAACAAAACTAATCGAAAATCAAAGAACGGAAAAATAACGAAAACAACACTAACTCATATCGACACAGCTAAAAAAAAAAATAGCAACAAAAGTCGCTAGCAAATTTCAATTAAGAAAATTGCAATCCCTAACGACACGATCTCAATAGATAACCTCTATTACGTGGCATTTATCTAAAGGAGTCACCTTTACCCAACCAGCCCGCAAAAGAACACAAGAAAAATACACAACAATAGTACAATTAACATAAATAGCAATCAATTCAATGTGTTGCAAAATAAAGCTTAGTCACACATGATATTAAAGTAACTAACTTGCTCCTTGCGAACACAGAAACAAAATGTCAAGCGCGCACTGAATGTCAAATCCACTGTAGCATAAAGTGGTATTCACGAACATAAAGTTACTATGACCTTCTCGTATCTTGAGTCTTGCACCTCGAATGTTTACAATTTTATGTACTGTTTACAAACAGGAACTTGACCTCGAACAATGTAGCTTGAATGCTCGGGCGTAGAAAAGTATGTTGTTGACTGAAACGTGTAAACGACCAGCGGTACCGTTTACAAAAAGGGACTCGACTTGCAGTTGTGGTCCACGTAGCAAATGCCTAGATGTTAACTTCAGTACTTGTCCTGTTGTGGTTTATGTAGCATTATAACATAAATGCTCGCACTGTTTATCTGGGTCAACAGTTGATGACCTATTTCTTTCCTGTGTAGACAAAACTTGAAAGCATAGAGTATGTGTGTTATTCTCAGTTGTCCACTTTGTTCCTCATGACATGTAGCACATGTAGAAATGTAAATTTATGGACAACACTGGAGGCATAATAAATGTAGCATAAGTCCACGGAAATGTTAATTTCTCGCTCTGTCCAGCTTAAACCCACAAATGTAAGGTGTACTTGTCCTTCTCACGAAAATAGCCCCATCATCCTGAAGTGTAAGTAGCCTGGTGGGGTGTCTGTTTAAAGCTGGCGTGCTGTGTACAATGATCTATATAGCCCCATCAGCTGGCCTACCAGAAATGTAAATTTCTGGGCCACACTGGCGACATCATAAATGTATCAGAAGAGCCCACGTAACTGGTCCACCAGAAATGTAACTGTCTTTTTCTCTTGTTGAGGTGATCACTGGCCCAAGACAGTATACATGTTGTTAGATGTGTAGTGCTGCCGTATGATGAACTGAGTGTGGGTGCGAATGAAGGCGCGAATGTATTTAGGCTCGTATATATGTAGACACTGCAACCCCTACACTCACATGCAGTAGTCAAGGATGCTTGAACACTGCAGGCACGTTTCAAAACATTTATTGACGATAACACACATAGTAGCATCAACAGGAACAGTCATTGTAAACAAGGTCATGCTAACCGGAAATCGATAATAATACATCAGGCGTTCAAAAGGGCTGGTAAACATTCCAATATTCGTGCATGGTCAATAATAATGTTATTCAATGACAGTTCAAAATGCCGCCTGATCTCTCTGACTAAACGCGTCAGATACCTTAATCCCCTTGACACATAGGTACAACTTGGCATTCCCCGCCAATTGCACATTATCAGGCTGTAGTATAATAGCCGAAAACACAGGCCTCGTTCTGACGTCGGCTGTGTACTGCTGATAAGCAGGTTACCATCAACCCTGCAGTAATGCTTATTGTAGACATAAATACCGCCAATCTGCGGTTCCCACAATATATCTTCGTCACTGGATTTCTGGACAATATAAAGACTAATAGTCTTGGATGGCTACCTCGAGCACAAAATATAAGTTCTGAAATGGAGGATCGGTGAGCTGCAGTTCACAGACTAGGCAATCTTCTAACATGTTCTGCCACCGAAAGCATAGTAATGGAAAAAGTCGGTGTTACCTGTAACCGAATCCACAGAACCTAACAAGGAACTCTGCTGTCATTCCAACGCACAGAGATTCACTGGGGAAAACTGCCATCGCAGTCACTTCGAAGATTCACCCCGAAAAACACAATGGACCCTTGGTCCCTTCAGAAATTCCAGGACACTTCACGGCTTGCCGGAAGTCTAACTCAACTCCCGCTTAAAAAACCCTGCCTATGGGCATACGCCAGAACTCTCTACCTTTGACCCTAAAGGTCAAACACAATGAATGAATAAACAAGGGAAGACAACCCCTAATCAACCTGACATCGCAGGTAAAGACACAATTATTCTTATGATAAAAACATAAGCAAATAACTTGACAGATGACTCCGTCAAAAATGACAGCAACACTCTCATTTCTTTTATTTTTTCAAATGTTTTCATCAATTTCTTTTTCTTCTTCTTCATCTGCTTCTTCTTCGAATATTGGTTTCCGATCTAGTGCAAGCAAACTGCCCGGCGTGAGTCCCGATTGCCTGGAGAGATAACGAATGAAGATCACTGCTCCCAGCAGACAGGTGGCGCATGAGACTGACAACTTGTCATTTAAATCTAACTGGTACAGAAATTCAGTAAAACCTGTCCAACACCCGATCACTCCGAGATCTCACTAATTGTGTCACAGTAGATGCAGGGGTCGCGTTATAGCGGGATTGTCATAGGAGATATGCTTAAAAAGTGTGTGTTGTTAACACAATTTACAAAAACGGGGGGGGGGGGGGGGGGGGGGGGGTGGGATATTTTGGAAGACTACAGTATTTTCTAGCTGAGAGCAGCTGGGATTAAGAATTAAGAAGACTACCTTACCTACTTGAGAGAAGTTGTGATGTAGGACTAGGAAGACTACTTTGCTAATTTGAGAGATGATGTGATTTAGAACAAGGAAGGCTACCTTGCCTACCTGACTACACTGCGTACCTCAGAGATGCTGTGATGGACGAGACAATCTGGCTAATCAGGCGATTGAGGTTTGTGTAAGTAGGTCGAGCAATGTCAAGGTTGCGGCGACAAATGTCGTAAATAGCCTCGTTGTCCACCATGAAGGCGCAATCAGAATGCTCCAGGGTGGTGTGGGTGGTCAAGATTGAGTTGTAGGGCTCCACTACAGCAGTGGAAATCTGAAATAAAAAGTTGTAGGACTCAACTATGGTGGAAACCTGAAATAGAAAGTTGTAGGACTCAGCTACCATGGTGGAAACCTGAAATATAGAGTTGTAGGGCTCTGTCACGGAGTGTTTTGAAGGTACGGTATTTTGCATGTATGAATGTTCCCATGCTCCAGTGGGAGTTTATTAGTCATTTGAGTTGTTGTGAGTTGGGAATGCTTGCCTTGTAATATTTTAGTTACAAGCAGTGTTGTAAGCAGAGATTAAGACAAGCTGCTAGCTATAGTTATGCATGAATGAAGCTCAGTGGAGTGTGGAAGGTTTTCCTGTGTTTGGTGAATACGAATGAAAGGGGTCAGTCAGAGAGAGATGTGTGTTGAGTCAGTAGTGTGTTGGGTCAGTAGAGAGTGGAGTCAGTAGAGAGTAGACAGGAGACAGCGAAGAGCGTAGAGAAGAGAAGGGTGGATGTCTATAGTGGTGCGTAAGTAGAGGGCCAGAGTTGTGCAGTGGATTTATGAAGTAGCCTATTTTGTGGCTGGAGTTATTCCGAGGATCAGAGTGATTGTAGAATATTCGGAATTTGTTATGTCTCCAATATTTGTAATGGCCCTGCGCCCATTGTGACTTATTTGTGATATAATACGAGTATATTCATGGAGATTGATATGGTTGTTGGAGTTGGTGTATTACTCCTTAGACAGTGAGCTAGGTGAGCGGTGTATAAGTGTTGTCTGATCTTCTACATCCACCCACATACACCCTACTCATCTCAGGCTCCACTACCGTGGTGGAAACCTGAAGTATAAAATGTGTTGGTAGGGCTCCAACACCGAAGTGGAAATCTGGAGTAGAAATTTGTAGACGCTGATGGTTTCTTTCACGTGGTAAAGGTTGGATATTTTCCGCTTGTAAATTATGATGTGGGTGTCAACTTTTATTTAGATAGTTGTAGAAGATTCTTCTACAGTTACAACATTTGATGAGACCACATCATGTCACAATTATGTGAGACCATTATAATTGACCATTCTGAAAGTACACAATTTCAATGCTAATCTAATCTAGATTGAATTGGTAGTTTTCATCTAATACGACATCGATGGGTGCACGGTTATATGTGGTCGTATTTGAGACTTTTTTTTTTGAGGCATATCCCTCACCTTGATAGGTGTACTGCCGTTTCCCAGTCGTTTGCACCATAGAAAATAGTAGATATTTTAATATGCATTGGTTTGATATGTGTTGAATGTCCTTCTCTCGTGAAGTACGGGCTCTTTATGCAACATGCCTGCTTTTGTTGCTTGCTTTTAAAATGGCCAAATCTCTATTGTAACCACCAGCTCAATTAGGACTCTGTTGTGGAGCCATGTGTATCGCCCTGGTCCTAATAACACCTTCCAAGCTGATACAGTGATAATGCATACTCCAGTGTCTGCTTCGCTTAACACAAGGGGCACTAAGAATCTTTAAGCTTTCCCAATCTCACAAGGTTTCCGGACGATAGTAGAACATCGTACATTGACCGGATGCTCAGTCTTAAAGGTGATATGTGCCAAAAATCATGCCATGTCATGGACCAATGCCGAGTTCGCTCCCAGGTAACACATTGACTTTGTTGAATTGGTTAAAACTGCTTTTTTAACATTATCTTGCTATCCTCTGCTTCTTGGATTTCCTAAACTATCACGCCCTTGCGTCCATTTTTTCATGCTTGAGACCAATTGTGGATATCGTGTGGTCAAATACTGTCCATTTATCAGAGAAATGTGTGGGTGATATGTCGACGTATTAATGAGTGATGTTATAACCATGTCAAATATACGAGATGGGTAGTATCATGACCATGTCAAATGCACGAGATGCATGATGTCATAACAATGTCAAATACATGAGTGAAACAGTTAGGCATGTTTGTGACCAGGCATCAAAATGTTGACAGACCTGGGGTCGAGGAAATCAACAAATATAACAATGAAAGCGTCTAGGTGGAAAACCTAGACAGACATGCAGACTTGGGATCTCCCACAACTTCTGCCAAGCATGTCGAACCATCTAGGTCGAACACCTGAACAGAGATGCTGACTTTTGATGTCCCACAACTTCTGTCATGCATGTCAAAGAGGCGACAAGGATGAACGAGTTCATGGGGCTAACAGTCTTGTTAGTTTTAAAAAAACTACATCAGCTGTCATTATTGTAAGAACATTTAAAGGGCTTTTGTATAGGCTTCTTTCATGACAGCCAAGTGTGTCTTAAGGGGAGAACTAAGGGAAACATTTATAAACTTACATGTAACGTAGTTAAGCAGACTTTCAAGTCACATAGACAAACCTATCAGATCGCCTAGGAAGACTTTCTTCTAAGTTCGGGTGATTAGACAAACCTCAGGTCGAATACTTAGACAAACCTCTAAAATCTGATAGTTAGATAAAACTCTAAGGTTAGGTAGATTAACATTTAAAATCGGATAGTTAGGCAAACCTCGAAAATTGTATAGTTAGACAAACCCGTAAGGTATCGTAGTTAGACTAACCTCTAAGGTCGGGTAGTTAGACTAACCTCTAAGGTCGAGTAGTTAGATTAACTTTTAGGTCTAGAAGTTAGACTAACCTCTAAGGTCAAGTAATTAGAATAACCTCTAAGGTCGGGTAGTTAGACTAACCTCTAAAGTCGGGTAGTTAGATTAACCTCTAAGGTCGGGTAATTAGATTAACCTATAAGGTCGGGTAGTTAGACTAACCTCTAAAGTCGGGTAGTTAGACTAACATGTAAGGTCGAGGAGTTAAATTAACTTTTAGGTCTAGAAGCTAGACTAACCTCTAAGGTCGAGTAGTTAAATTAACTTTTAGGTTTAGAAGTTAGAATAACCTCTAAGGTCCAATAGTTAAATTAACCTCTAAGGTAGGGTAGTTAAACTAATCTCTGACGTCGAGCAGTTAAACTAACCTCTAAGGTCGAGTAGTTAGATCAACCTCTTAGGTCCAGTAGTTAGACTAAAGGTCCAGTAGTTAAACTAACTTCTAAGGTCGAGTAGTTAGGCCAATCTCTAGGGTCCAGTAGTTAAACTAACGTCTATGGTCCAGTAGTTACATTAACCTCTAAGGTCGAGAATTTATTCTAACCTCTGAGGTCGTGTAGTTAGACTAACCTCTAAGGTCCAGTAGTTAGACTAACCTCTAAGGTCCAGTAGTTAGACTAACTACAAGGTCGAGTAGTTAGATAAACCTCATAGGTCGAGTAGTTAGATTAACCTCTAAGGACCAGTAGTTAGACTAACCTTTAAGGTCCAGTAGTTAGACTAACTCTAAGGTCGAGTAGTTAAATTAACCTCTAAGGTCGAAAAGTTAGACTAACCTCTAAGGTCCAGTAGTTAGATTAACCTCTAGGGTCGAGTTTGTTAGACTAACCTCTAAGGCAGTGGTGGCCAAGCTAAGGTAGGCCGAGGGCCAGATTATGGTAAAGGGTAACACCCGAGGGCCAGACGTATAAAATCCTTAAAAAATAACTTTCTGATATTTAATTTTGATATATAAGGAACCACGTACAGAAAGCAACGACAAACTACTGTACTGCACATTTGCCAAGACATGTATACCAGTCTTTGAACTAAAATTACTGTTTAAAAAAAATATAATGAGTCTGTTGTTTTAATTTGTTTTGTAATTTGTAATATGACATGTAATTATTTATTTCAAACATACATTTGTGTGGTATTTCATTGTGAAAAGTGTGCTTCAATCAACAATAAGAGGCCGGCCAAAACAGGTTGGCGGGCCGGTCAAAACTGGTTGGCGGGCCGGATCTGGCCCACGGGCCGTAGTTTGGCCACCGCTGCTCTAATCTATCCTAAGGAAAATATTGTTAGCAACAAAAAACTTGCATAAAGAAATTTAAGACAGCAAAATGGGTGCCAAAAATACAACAATAAAGGAATCACTCAGTCCTGCATTCACTCTATTCAGTCAGCCGTGATCACTAGCTTGCATTCGTACTTACAGCTTTGGTAGTAACTTCTGGAAAAACAATTTTTAGGACATGCACATACAGAATCTCCAGTGGTAGTCTTGGCCAAGGGAACCCCAGTTCCACAAAGTCAGGTTGAGTTCACTACTTCAGGGAACGTTTCCTTGGTTATTATTATTTTTTTATATCTATTTATGTCACATTAAAATTGTCCAGGCACGAACGTTAACAGCGAGAACAGGGTCAATAGCTTAGGTTTCTAGTAACGAGGAATGTCAGGTCGGTGCCTTCTCTCAGTATAGGACTTTATTTGGTCACACCACAACCATACGTGTTTATTGGGAAACCGGAAGAGCCGATTGTGGCAACAGAAACCTCAACATGATGCTAAGTAAACTGGCACAAGTGAAACCTGACGATTGGGATCTTTCTATCCCTGCAGCTCTATTTGGCTACAGAGAAACCCCACATACGTCCACAGGATTTCCGCCAGCCACGCTTTTATTCGGCAGACCCATTAAGGGTCCGATTAAAGCCTTACTCAGGTCGCTGACAGACCAGAAGGCTGATTAGACAGTTGTCTCAGCCAGTAAATATGTGTTGGATTTAAAGGAAAGGTTGAAACTAGGATGGGATCTAGCAACGACCAACTTTAAGCTAGCACGCGCAAAGCACGCTAACCGATACAGGAAAGTCGCGAAAGAAAGAGAACTGGAAGCAGGAGAGAAAGTTTTGGTGTTACTCCCAACCGGGAACAACAAACTGCGTATCGGATGGCAAGGGCCGTTTACCGTCCTGAAAAAGATTTCTAAGGCTAACTACCAGATCTCTATTAAAGGAAAGGAGAAGGTTTTCCATTTAAATCTGTTAAAGAAATACTTGGAAAGACCAGTGCCAACCTCTGAACATCTCCTGACGATCGCCAAAACTGACGAAGATGACGATAGTGGCAGGGAAATTCAACTGCAATCACACTGAATCTTTCAAAAATGTCAAAAGCGGCGACGCTCTTTCAAGCGCACACGGAAGACATTCCAGAGAAGGAAGAATGTTGGAGCAGACATGAGGAGGAGTTCGATAGAGACGGAGGGGGAGATGAGAGGGAAGAGAGCAGACACCCTGAAGCTACGGATATAGGAAATTTATCTCCATAACGTAGACATGGTGTGCTTCCATATCTTAAAGGGGGGAGGTTCTGTCGCACAGAGATTTTTGATCAATACATTTTCTATATTCTTTTCTTTTTCTACTCGTGTCCTCTACTTTATTATCGCTCTTTTATCCTTTTCCTGTTTTTCGCAGTCGTTCGTTTGCGACAAAATGTTACTTTCCCATTCTGACTTTTGCCGTTTCTTTTCTCATACTAGTAACGCATTTTATTGCGTAAGATGTCAGTCCCTGGGTGAGAACGAAATAGTGTTGGAATTCGTTCTCGACAGACACTAGGGCAGACATTTGTCTACATTTTCATCTGACACGAGCTCTTCTTCGGCTAGTTTCTCGGCGTGAGGTGTGGAAGGCGCCAACCTGCATCGCTCAGAAATGAGAGTAGTTAACAGAAGGTGTGAAGACGCACTTTTGGCAGTTATGACCAGCGTCTAAGTTAATGGGAAGTGTTAAGAGAGAGAGAGAGAGAGAGAGAGAGAGGGAGGGAGAGACCGGCGCTATTTCGGGTTTTCGTAATAGCGTGGGATCCTTTGTCTGTTTCATATATCTACCCCGTGGTTTAAACTTGATTTCATTCAGTTCTCCTAAATTTGCGGTAGACAGGTCGTTTCGTGCTAAGAGAATAAGCTGTATAGCGAAGTCTTAGTTTGTTCTCGACAATTTTGCCGAGCTTCTAGACTACCAATAAATATAAGCGTATAATTCTAAGTTTGTGCGATCGCCTGTAGTTCTGCTTAGAGGTAATAAATTATATATTTAGTAGTGTTGAGTGATTTAGTGATAATCGCTTATTTCATTTCACTAGTTAGATTTCTGTGCAGAAGAAATTAAATTTATAAGTCGTTTATATTCTCTAGTTGACGTGTTTTCAGTGGATAGCAAAATAAATTATAATTTCTAGCTTAAACTCATGCAGCTATAAATAAATTTAATTAAATTGCTAGTAATAAGTCGAGAATATTTTAAACTAACTTATAACTGCATTGATTCATCATTGAGTATTGACGAAATACGTATGTATTTCTAATTCATGCTGATTGATTTTATGAATATAACTTATTTCACGAGAGTTTTAAACGATAAGTCAAGCTCTCCGCTTGCAGTTTATAATGTAAGTTATAACAGAAGTAAATAGTATGTATAAGTACTTTATATGTTGTTTTTTTCTTTATTGAGTGAAACTGGGGTAGCCCAACTTTACCAACGGTTTTAGTCCTGAGAAACATCTGTGAAGAACAAAAACATTTTTTTTTCTTAAAGTCTTGGGTCTGGCATTGTGTTGGCATCCAGAACGACAGAGTACCCATTACATGAACTTTAAGATTAAATGAAGTAACGGGCCTATCGAGCCAGATTTAATTCTTCCTGAGAAAAAGCTCAAGTACATTTCAGCCTTTGTGGCAAGTAAAATATTACTTTCAGTAACATTCCGACGGAGTTCTGACTAGTTGTGGTGTGACCAAATAAAGTCCTATACTGAGAGAAGGCACCGACCTGACATTCCTCGTTACTAGAAACCTAAGCTATTGACCCTGTGCTCGCTGTTAACGTTCGTGCCTGGACAATTTTAATGTGACATAAATATATATAAAAAAAATAATAACTAAGGAAACGTTCCCTGAAGTAGTGAACTCAACCTGACTTTGCGGAACTGGGGTTCCCTTGGCCAAGACTACCACTGGAGATTCTGTATGTGTATGTCCTAAAAATTGTTTTTCCAGAAGTTGCTACCAAAGCTGTAAGTACGAATGCAAGCTAGTGATCACGGCTGACTGAATAGAGTGAATGCAGGACTGAGTGATTCCTTTATTGTTGTATTTTTGGCACCCATTTTGCTGTCTTAAATTTCTTTATGCAAGTTTTTTGTTGCTAACAATATTTTCCTTAGGATAGATTAGAGTATCAAAGTCTGGTCCTACTTTTTTTAAAGGGAAATCTTAGACTATAGCGTATGCATTCGTGACTCTTTGGGCTATCGCTTTTCTTCTAACAGGACTGTGGGCTATACATCGAGGGAAAAGATTATACCTATGGGTCTATTATTCTTTTAGTAATTCATTAACCTATGTGTAATTTTATGTGCTTGATAAGCAAACTTATTTGTTGTGGACAATTTTCCTTATGTTAATAAAATTTACATAAACTTATTCCAGTGTGTCGGTCAGTTCGTTCCCAATTATCTATATTTCCATTGTCATAGTTTCACGTCTGTGTGTCTATTGTAGTCACTTAGGTGTGTGTGTATGTGAGGGATATATATATATATATATATATATATATATATATATATATATATATATATATATATATATATATATTACTATATATTATACTAGACGGTCTGACAAATCTTAGTCTGTTGTAGATGATAGGCTGACTGAGAGAAATCGTCTCGAAGGTCAGAGACCGACTCTAATATATTTCCTCCATCTCACTCGTGAAATCTATTTCTATTTTATCATCTCCCACTGAGCTATCACTTGTTTCTATTGCTATTCAGAAGGGACCAAACCAAGTCTTAATTCACCTATCACAAATCTACGACAGAATGGGTTCTCGTCCGTAGGATATTTTTCTGAATTTAGAATAGGAAGACGAGACGACAAATATCAGCTCGTCTGTACGATTTATTTTCTTTATTCTGTTATAGAGTAAGAGTGTGATTATCTCGTGGTTTTGTGTATCTTTAAAAATAACTATTCCCCTAGACTAATGATCTGTTTATGGGCATGCTGACCACACAATTAATAATTGGTTTTTCCACAGCATTTTTGAGTAATATACATTTGAGTTACAGGTTGATTTTGTCGGAATATATGTTAATTACTGATTGTGTAATACTAAACCGTTGGTAGAGTTTGTGATTGTTCAGCAATCACATGGTTCTAAAGAAGCAGGTGTTTGAGCTAAGCTAAGGAGTGCGTTCAGACAATTTCGTCCTGTTAATTGTCTCCCTTACCCTAACTGACTTCAGGGGTGTACTTGTAGTGGACTTAAATAGTAAGGGAATTTTTTTTCTCCTTACATTTTTGCAATAATTATTTTGTTTCCACTGTAGCAACGTATTTTTCAGTGAGTAATCTTAACTACCATTTATTTGGCGTATTCGTCTGCATTAGGTGCTTTATTGCCGATTAATAGCAGCGATAGTTAGATACTATAGTATAGGAGGAGGTATCCCAGGTTAAAGTATATCATCTTTTGTTTTGGTATTTTCTCGCAAGTGGTAGGAACCAGAGCATCTTTTTTCTTCTTTTCTTCCTTGAGTAGTCTCAGTCACTGATTTATTATGGCCGAGAGGGCGAAACGGAGGCAGATGCTCAGACAGGAAGCAATGGAAGAGGGACTGGACGGCGACGAAGCGAAAGCTTTCGTCAGAGACGAACTTGAGAGATATGATGTGGAGCAGAAGGAAAAAGCAGCGGAGAGGAAAGAAGCGGAAGACCGTCTATTACAGCAGAAGAAGATTGAGGAAGAAATGGAAATCCGCAGGGCGAACGAAAGAGAGAAGGGGAGACAGCAAGAGGAAACAGAGAAGGAGAGACAGCATGAGGAAAGAGAGAAGGAGAGACAGCATTTGGAAAGAGAAAATGAGCAACGACGATTACTTGAGCGCTTTGAAATGAATGCGCGAAAGTTTTTGCAACTGTTTCACAACAGCAGGAATGAGAGCTCTGAAACTTTTCAGCAGTTCTCGTCTCGTTTGAAGGGATACTTGACAAAGTGCCTTGAGCTTTCTCAGCTCGCCTCTACCTATGAAGGTCTTGAGGAATTCGTTATATGCGAACAGATAAGGAACACTTTGTCTGCTGACACCCGGAGATTTCTAGCTGAGCAAGGGGCAGAAAAGCTTGAAGACATTTTGGAAAAGTCTGAGCGATATCAAGCCGAACTACCGGCCACAAAACGTAAACCGACAGAAGAGCTTTTTCGAAAGAATAATCTAGACCAATCTTCTCATGCTTCTCACGTTTCTCACCAAAATAACCACAGAGAAACTGGACCCCAAAACCCCCCCTCCTGAAAAGTCTAAGTTCTACAAAAACAAGTACCCCAACAACAAACAGTCTGATCAACCCAACCGTCCTACATGGCAGCGCGGTCAGAAAGGACAAGGTGACAAAGGGAAAACCCCTGAGCACGGGACAAATGATCAGAGCGAGCACACCGAGCCAAAACGCATCGGATGCTTGCTAACAGTCTCGCAAGGCAGAATTGATGTCAGTGATTCTCAACCTGTAGAGGGAGAGAGACCCTCTATGCGAGGTACTGTTATATTGAACGGTTCTCAAACTTTTTGTTTATTTGACACGGGGCTTTCTTATGATTGCATTGTTGCCAGACACCAGGTTAAACCCGGTCAAGAGACAGGGGAGACCGTCGAACTTTGTGGAGTTTCTAAGAGTGAGGCACCTACAGCGCTTCCTATCGCATTGGTGGAGATCCACTCTGATTTTGTCAGAGGCGTGATCAAAGCGGCTGTTATGGATGACCCCATCTACCCAGTCATACTTGGCGGTAGCTAAGTGTTTATTGGGAAACCAGAAGAGCCGATTGTGGCAACAGTAACCACAAGAGGGCAAACCAAGAAGGAAAGGGAGCCTGCGCAAAATTTGTTACCTATGGAACTTAAAGAAGCGCAACAAAAGGACCCTACCTTGGCACCCTGCTTTAGGTAACTGCCCATGGCTAAGGACCCTAGACAGCACGGGGACATTTTTCCTAAGGATGTCGTACTTTATCGCAGAACGGGCAAGCATGACCAAGGTTACAATCAGCTCCTAGTACCGAAACAGTACAGAAGCCAAATCCTAGAAATGGGGCACTCTCTTCCCTTTAGCGGACATATGGGACAGAACGCCACAA
Organism: Oreohelix idahoensis; assembly: GCA_024509875.1. Lineage (NCBI taxonomy): Eukaryota > Metazoa > Mollusca > Gastropoda > Stylommatophora > Oreohelicidae > Oreohelix > Oreohelix idahoensis. The sequence continues at coordinate 1,264,993 of JAMPIV010001472.1, forward strand.
ATCAACGTATATCGACTCATTATTGGTGGCCAAGAATGAACACTGATATTATCAGATATGTGAAATCCTGTGCCCAGTGCCAACGTGTGCCACCCAAGCAACGGACGCCCCCAGTTTCCATGGGTGAAATGCCAATAATGGGAACACCATTTGAACGGGTAGTGATCGACATTTTAGGGCCCTTAGAAAGGACTAAAAGAAGGAACAGGTTTGTCCTGACCCTGGTCGACACATGCACTTTATGGGCAGAACTATACCGCTTACATGCGCGGATACCAAGCATGTCGCAGAAGCCCTCGTGCAGATTTTTACTCGGTTGGGATTCCCTCAACAAGTGTTGACGGATAACGGATCTCCATACCGAAACCTGTTGATGGATGAGATCGTTAAGATCTTGAGGGACCAGCACATCTACACTAAACCTTACACTCTGGCCAGAAGTGGGTTAGTAGAACGTGTTAACGGAAACCTCAACATGATGCTAAGTAAACTGGCACAAGTGAAACCTGACGATTGGGATCTTTCTATCCCTGCAGCTCTATTTGGCTACAGAGAAACCCCACATACGTCCACAGGATTTCCGCCAGCCACGCTTTTATTTGGCAGACCCATTAAGGGCCCGCTTGAAGCCTTACTCAGGTCGCTGACAGACCAGAAGGCTGATGAGACAGTTGTCTCAGCCAGTAAATATATGTTGGATTTAAAGGAAAGGTTGAAACTAGGATGGGATCTAGCAACGACCAACTTTAAGCTAGCACGCGCAAAGCACGCTAACCGATACAGGAAAGTCGCGAAAGAAAGAGAACTGGAAGCAGTAGAGAAAGTTTTGGTGTTACTCCCCACCGGGAACAACAAACTGCGTATCGGATGGCAAGGGCCGTTTACCGTCCTGAAAAAGATTTCTAAGGCTAACTACCAGATCTCTATTAAAGGAAAGGAGAAGGTTTTCCATTTAAATCTGTTAAAGAAATACTTGGAAAGACCAGTGCCAACCTCTGAACATCTCCTGACGATCGCCAAAACTGACGAAGATGACGATAGTGGCAGAGAAATTCAACTGCAATCACACTGAATCTTTCAAAAATGTCAAAAGCGGCGACGCTCTTTCAAGCGCACACGGAAGACATTCCAGAGAAGGAAGAATGTTGGAGCAGACATGAGGAGGAGTTCGATAGAGAGGGAGGGGGAGATGAGAGGGAAGAGAACAGACACCCTGAAGCTACGGATATAGGAAATTTATCTCCATAACGTAGACATGGAGTGCTTCCATATCTTAAAGGGGGGAGGTTCTGTCGCACAGAGATTTTTGATCAATACATTTTCTATATTCTTTTCTTTTTCTACTCGTGTCCTCTACTTTATTATCGCTCTTTTATCCTTTTCCTGTTTTTCGCAGTCGTTCGTTTGCGACAAAATGTTACTTTCCCATTCTGACTTTTGCCGTTTCTTTTCTCATACTAGTAACTCATTTTATTGCGTAAGATGTCAGTCCCTGGGTGAGAACGAAATAGTGTGGGAATTCGTTCTCGACAGACACTAGGGCAGACATTTGTCTACATTTTCATCTGATACGAGCTCTTCTTTGGCTAGTTTCTCGGCGTGAGGTGTGTAAGGCGCCAACCTGCATCGCTCAGAAATGAGAGTAGTTAACAGAAGGTGTGAAGACGCACTTTTGGCAGTTATGACCAGCGTCTAAGTTAATGGAAAGTGTTAAGAGAGAGAGAGAGAGAGACAGAGAGAGAGAGAAAGAGAGAGAGAGAGAGAGAGAGAGAGAGAGAGGGAGAGACCGGCGCTATTTCGGGTTTTCTTAATAGCGTGGGATCCTTTGTCTGTTTCATATATCTACCCCGTGGTTTAAACTTGATTTCATTCAGTTCTCCTAAATTTGCGGTAGACAGGTCGTTTCGTGCTAAGAGAATAAGCTGTATAGCGAAGTCTTAGTTTGTTCTCGACAATTTTGCCTAGCTTCTAGACTACCAATAAATATAAGCGTATAATTCTAAGTTTGTGCGATCGCCTGAAGTTCTGCTTGGAGGTAATATATTATATATTTAGTAGTTCTGAGTGATTTAGTGATAATCGCTTATTTCATTTCACTAGTTAGATTTCTGTGCAGAAGAAATTAAATTTATAAGTCGTTTATATTCTCTAGTTGACGTGTTTCAGTGGATAGCAAAATAAATTATAATTTCTAGCTTAAACTCATGCAGCTATAAATAAATTTAATTAAATCGCTTACTGATAGTAATATTTTACTTGCCACAAGGGCTGAAATGTACTTGAGGTTTTTCTCAGGAAGAATTAAATCTGGCTCGATAGGCCCGTTACTTCATTTAATCTTAAAGTTCATGTAATGGGTACTCTGTCGTTCTGGATGCCAACGCAATGCCAGACAGGTTTTACTTTATACACCCAAGTCTTTAAGGAAAAAAAAAGTTTTTGTTCTTCACAGATGTTTCTCAGGACTAAAACCGTTGGTAAAGTTGGACTACCCCAGTTTCACCGAATAAAGAAAAAAAAAAACAACATATAAAATACGTATACATACTATTTACTTCGGTTATAACTTACATTATAAACTGCAAGCGGAGAGCTTGACTTATCGTTTAAAACTCCCGTGAAATAAGTTATATTCATAAAATCAATCATCATGAATTAGAAATACATACGTATTTCGTCAATACTCAATGATGAATCAATGCAGTTATAAGTTAGTTTAAAATATTCTCGACTTATTACTAGCAATTTAATTAAATTTATTTATAGCTGCATGAGTTTAAGCTAGAAATTATAATTTATTTTGCTATCCACTGAAACTCGTCAACTAGAGAATGTAACAGACTTATAAATTTAATTTCTTCTGCACAGAAATCTAACTAGTGAAATGAAATAAGCGATTATCACTGAATCACTCAGCACTACTAAATATATAATATATTACCTCCAAGCAGAACTTCAGGCGATCGCACAAACTTAGAATTATACGCTTATATTTATTGGTAGTCTAGAAGCTAGGCAAAATTGTCGAGAACAAACTAAGACTTCGCTATACAGCTTATTCTCTTAGCACGAAACGACCTGTATACCGCAAATTTAGGAGAACTGAATGAAATCAAGTTTAAACCACGGGGTAGATATATGAAACAGACAAAGGATCCCACGCTATTACGAAAACCCGAAATAGTGCCGGTCTTTCCCTCCCTCTCTCTCTCTCTCTCTCTCTCTCTCTCTCTCTTTCTCTCTCTCTCTTAACACTTCCCATTAACTTAGACGCTGGTCATAACTGCCAAAAGTGCGTCTTCACACCTTCTGTTAACTACTCTCATTTCTGAGCGATGCAGGTTGGCGCCTTACACACCTCACGCCGAGAAACTAGCCAAAGAAGAGCTCGTATCAGATGAAAATGTAGACAAATGTCTGCCCTAGTGTCTGTCGAGAACGAATTCCCACACTATTTCGTTCTCACCCAGGGACTGACATCTTACGCAATAAAATGAGTTACTAGTATGAGAAAAGAAACGGCAAAAGTCAGAATGGGAAAGTAACATTTTGTCGCAAACGAACGACTGCGAAAAACAGGAAAAGGATAAAAGAGCGATAATAAAGTAAAGGACACGAGTAGAAAAAGAAAAGAATATAGAAAATGTATTGATCAAAAATCTCTGTGCGACAGAACCTCCCCCCTTTAAGATATGGAAGCACTCCATGTCTACGTTATGGAGATAAATTTCCTATATCCGTAGCTTCAGGGTGTCTGTTCTCTTCCCTCTCATCTCCCCCTCCCTCTCTATCGAACTCCTCCTCATGTCTGCTCCAACATTCTTCCTTCTCTGGAATGTCTTCCGTGTGCGCTTGAAAGAGCGTCGCCGCTTTTGACATTTTTGAAAGATTCAGTGTGATTGCAGTTGAATTTCTCTGCCACTATCGTCATCTTCGTCAGTTTTGGCGATCGTCAGGAGATGTTCAGAGGTTGGCACTGGTCTTTCCAAGTATTTCTTTAACAGATTTAAATGGAAAACCTTCTCCTTTCCTTTAATAGAGATCTGGTAGTTAGCCTTAGAAATCTTTTTCAGGACGGTAAACGGCCCTTGCCATCCGATACGCAGTTTGTTGTTCCCGGTGGGGAGTAACACCAAAACTTTCTCTACTGCTTCCAGTTCTCTTTCTTTCGCGACTTTTTTGTATCGGTTAGCGTGCTTTGCGCGTGCTAGCTTAAAGTTGGTCGTTGCTAGATCCCATCCTAGTTTCAACCTTTCCTTTAAATCCAACACATATTTACTGGCTGAGACAACTGTCTCATCAGCCTTCTGGTCTGTCAGCGACCTGAGTAAGGCTTCAAGCGGGCCCTTAATGGGTCTGCCAAATAAAAGCGTGGCTGGCGGAAATCCTGTGGACGTATGTGGGGTTTCTCTGTAGCCAAATAGAGCTGCAGGGATAGAAAGATCCCAATCGTCAGGTTTCACTTGTGCCAGTTTACTTAGCATCATGTTGAGGTTTCCGTTAACACGTTCTACTAACCCACTTCTGGCCAGAGTGTAAGGTTTAGTGTAGATGTGCTGGTCCCTCAAGATCTTAACGATCTCATCCATCAACAGGTTTCGGTATGGAGATCCGTTATCCGTCAATACTTGTTGAGGGAATCCCAACCGAGTAAAAATCTGCACGAGGGCTTCTGCGACATGCTTGGCATCCGCGCATGTAAGCGGTATAGTTCTGCCCATAAAGTGCATGTGTCGACCAGGGTCAGGACAAACCTGTTCCTTCTTTTAGTCCTTTCTAAGGGCCCTAAAATGTCGATCACTACCCGTTCAAATGGTGTTCCCATTATTGGCATTTCACCCATGGAAACTGGGGGCGTCCGTTGCTTGGGTGGCACACGTTGGCACTGGGCACAGGATTTCACATATCTGATAATATCAGTGTTCATTCTTGGCCACCAATAATGAGTCGATATACGTTGATTTGTGGCGTTCTGTCCCATATGTCCGCTAAAGGGAAGAGAGTGCCCCATTTCTAGGATTTGGCTTCTGTACTGTTTCGGTACTAGGAGCTGATTGTAACCTTGGTCATGCTTGCCCGTTCTGCGATAAAGTACGACATCCTTAGGAAAAATGTCCCCGTGCTGTCTAGGGTCCTTAGCCATGGGCAGTTACCTAAAGCAGGGTGCCAAGGTAGGGTCCTTTTGTTGCGCTTCTTTAAGTTCCATAGGTAACAAATTTTGCGCAGGCTCCCTTTCCTTCTTGGTTTGCCCTCTTGTGGTTACTGTTGCCACAATCGGCTCTTCCGGTTTCCCAATAAACACTTAGCTACCGCCAAGTATGACTGGGTAGATGGGGTCATCCATAACAGCCGCTTTGATCACGCCTCTGACAAAATCAGAGTGGATCTCCACCAATGCGATAGGAAGCGCTGTAGGTGCCTCACTCTTAGAAACTCCACAAAGTTCGACGGTCTGCCCTGTCTCTTGACCGGGTTTAACCTGGTGTCTGGCAACAATGCAATCATAAGAAAGCCCCGTGTCAAATAAACAAAAAGTTTGAGAACCGTTCAATATAACAGTACCTCGCATAGAGGGTCTCTCTCCCTCTACAGGTTGAGAATCACTGACATCAATTCTGCCTTGCGAGACTGTTAGCAAGCATCCGATGCGTTTTGGCTCGGTGTGCTCGCTCTGATCATTTGTCCCGTGCTCAGGGGTTTTCCCTTTGTCACCTTGTCCTTTCTGACCGCGCTGCCATGTAGGACGGTTGGGTTGATCAGACTGTTTGTTGTTGGGGTACTTGTTTTTGTAGAACTTAGACTTTTCAGGAGGGGGGGTTTTGGGGTCCAGTTTCTCTGTGGTTATTTTGGTGAGAAACGTGAGAAGCATGAGAAGATTGGTCTAGATTATTCTTTCGAAAAAGCTCTTCTGTCGGTTTACGTTTTGTGGCCGGTAGTTCGGCTTGATATCGCTCAGACTTTTCCAAAATGTCTTCAAGCTTTTCTGCCCCTTGCTCAGCTAGAAATCTCCGGGTGTCAGCAGACAAAGTGTTCCTTATCTGTTCGCATATAACGAATTCCTCAAGACCTTCATAGGTAGAGGCGAGCTGAGAAAGCTCAAGGCACTTTGTCAAGTATCCCTTCAAACGAGACGAGAACTGCTGAAAAGTTTCAGAGCTCTCATTCCTGCTGTTGTGAAACAGTTGCAAAAACTTTCGCGCATTCATTTCAAAGCGCTCAAGTAAAGCTTTCTTCAACACGTCGTAGTTGTCTTGTTGGCTGCTTTCCAGTTTGGCGTAAACATCATACGCACTGCTTTTCAAAGAATGAGAACGCGTCATATTCCAACGCGACCTCTCTAAACCGTACAGAGTTGCAATTTTCTCAAATTTTTCTAACCATGTGTCAATCTTCTCATTAGGACAAGGGAAAGATTCTAGAGCAAAAGACATAACGTTGAGTTGAAGAGATTGAGGGTTAGTTTGATCAGTTAAGAAAGAATGAGGAGAAGACTCTCCATTGTGGATGGTAGAGGCAGCACCACGACTTTGGACTTCTAGAGCCTTAAGAGCCAACTCAGGCTGTCGTCGTTGCTCATTTTCTCTTTCCAAATGCTGTCTCTCCTTCTCTCTTTCCTCATGCTGTCTCTCCTTCTCTTTTTCCTCTTGCTGTCTCCCCTTCTCTCTTTCGTTCGCCCTGCGGATTTCCATTTCTTCCTCAATCTTCTTCTGCTGTAATAGACGGTCTTCCGCTTCTTTCCTCTCCGCTGCTTTTTCCTTCTGCTCCACATCATATCTCTCAAGTTCGTCTCTGACGAAAGCTTTCGCTTCGTCGCCGTCCAGTCCCTCTTCCATTGCTTCCTGTCTGAGCATCTGCCTCCGTTTCGCCCTCTCGGCCATAATAAATCAGTGACTGAGACTACTCAAGGAAGAAAAGAAGAAAAAAGATGCTCTGGTTCCTACCACTTGCGAGAAAATACCAAAACAAAAGATGATATACTTTAACCTGGGATACCTCCTCCTATACTATAGTATCTAACTATCGCTGCTATTAATCGGCAATAAAGCACCTAATGCAGACGAATACGCCAAATAAATGGTAGTTAAGATTACTCACTGAAAAATACGTTGCTACAGTGGAAACAAAATAATTATTGCAAAAATGTAAGGAGAAAAAAAATTCCCTTACTATTTAAGTCCACTACAAGTACACCCCATGAAGTCAGTTAGGGTAAGGGAGACAATTAACAGGACGAAATTGTCTGAACGCACTCCTTAGCTTAGCTCAAACACCTGCTTCTTCAGAACCATGTGATTGCTGAACAATCACAAACTCTACCAACGGTTTAGTATTACACAATCAGTAATTAACATATATTCCGACAAAATCAACCTGTAACTCAAATGTATATTACTCAAAAATGCTGTGGAAAAACCGATTATTAATTGTGTGGTCAGCATGCCCATAAACAGATCATTAGTCTAGGGGAATAGTTATTTTTAAAGATACACAAAACCACGAGATAATCACACTCTTACTCTATAACAGAATAAAGAAAATAAATCGTACAGACGAGCTGATATTTGTCGTCTCGTCTTCCTATTCTAAATTCAGAAAAATATCCTACGGACGAGAACCCATTCTGTCGTAGATTTGTGATAGGTGAATTAAGACTTGGTTTGGTCCCTTCTGAATAGCAATAGAAACAAGTGATAGCTCAGTGGGAGATGATAAAATAGAAATAGATTTCACGAGTGAGATGGAGGAAATATATTAGAGTCGGTCTCTGACCCTCGAGACGATTTCTCTCAGTCAGCCTATCATCTACAACAGACTAAGATTTGTCAGACCGTCTAGTATAATATATAGTAATATATATATATATATATATATATATATATATATATATATATATATATATATATATATATATATATATATATATATATATATATATATATATATATATATCCCTCACATACACACACACCTAAGTGACTACAATAGACACACAGACGTGAAACTATGACAATGGAAATATAGATAATTGGGAACGAACTGACCGACACACTGGAATAAGTTTATGTAAATTTTATTAACATAAGGAAAATTGTCCACAACAAATAAGTTTGCTTATCAAGCACATAAAATTACACATAGGTTAATGAATTACTAAAAGAATAATAGACCCATAGGTATAATCTTTTCCCTCGATGTATAGCCCACAGTCCTGTTAGAAGAAAAGCGATAGCCCAAAGAGTCACGAATGCATACGCTATAGTCTAAGATTTCCCTTTAAAAAAAGTAGGACCAGACTTTGATACTCTAATCTATCCTAAGGAAAATATTGTTAGCAACAAAAAACTTGCATAAAGAAATTTAAGACAGCAAAATGGGTGCCAAAAATACAACAATAAAGGAATCACTCAGTCCTGCATTCACTCTATTCAGTCAGCCGTGATCACTAGCTTGCATTCGTACTTACAGCTTTGGTAGCAACTTCTGGAAAAACAATTTTTAGGACATACACATACAGAATCTCCAGTGGTAGTCTTGGCCAAGGGAACCCCAGTTCCGGAAAGTCAGGTTGAGTTCACTACTTCAGGAAACGTTTCCTTAGTTATTATTTTTTTTTTATATCTATTTATGTCACATTAAAATTGTCCAGGCACGAACGTTAACAGCGAGCACAGGTGTTACGCACGGATCATTATTATTTTTCGTTTGTATAAACATTTTTCATATGTATGATCATTTTTTTGACTGAAGTGTGTATTATGTTTTCTATGGTCAAAGGGACATAATCCGAGTTATCGAAACTACAATTTTTTAGGAGTTGCCTTCTCTTGTATAGAGACACGTTCGGTCTATAATTTCTTGAACGAAGCGTGACCACATCTCCTTATTTGGTAGTATCAGTCAACTATGGTAGATGTCTGAAACCTTTCTTAACGCTTCTTTTCATGACCATAAAAGGCGCGACTGTGTAAGACTTTTATCTCGAATGTTCTTAGAATCGTCTTATTGTGAACGGCAACTCAGAGATTGTCGTTCTGCGCATGTCAAAAGCTGGGAGTTCGTTCTGTGTGTTCCGCCCAGTTCGGGAGTTGAGAAATGGTTTAAGAAGCGAGCAGACGCGACCTGCGTCTTGTGATTTTCTGAGGGAAATACATGGTCTTTGTGAGTTAGTTAGCTAACTAGACTATTTCCCGTATTATTCACGCCTGCCTGGGTCGTTCTGGATGGCAACACAATGCCAGACAGGTTTTACTTTATACACCCAAGTCTTTAAGAAAAAAAAATGTTTTTGTTCTTTACAGATGTTTCTCAGGACTAAAACCGTTGGTAAAGTTGGGCTACCCCAGTTTCACTGAATAAAGAAAAAAACAACATATAAAGTACTTATACATACTATTTACTTCTGTTATAACTTACATTATAAACTGCAAGCGGAGAGCTTGACTTATCGTTTAAAACTCCCGTGAAATAAGTTATATTCATAGAATCAATCATCATGAATTAGAAATACATACGTATTTCGTCAATACTCAATGATGAATCAATGCAGTTATAAGTTAGTTTAAAATATTCTCGACTAATTACTAGCAATTTAATTAAATTTATTTATAGCTGCATGAGTTTAAGCTAGAAATTATAATTTATTTTGCTATCCACTGAAACACGTCAACTAGAGAATATAACAGACTTATAAATTTAATTTCTTCTGCACAGAAATCTAACTAGTGAAATGAAATAAGCGATTATCACTAAATCACTCAGAGCTACTAAATATATAATATATTACATCCAAGCAGAACTACAGGCGATCGCACAAACTTAGAATTTTACGCTTATATTTATTGGTAGTCTAGAAGCTCGGCAAAATTGTCGAGAACAAACTAAGACTTCGCTATACAGCTTATTCTCTTAGCACGAAACGACCTGTCTACCGCAAATTTAGGAGGACTGAATGAAATCAAGTTTAAACCACGGGGTAGATATATGAAACAGACAAAGGATCCCACGCTATTACGAAAACCCGAAATAGCGCCGGTCTCTCCCCCTCCCCTCTCTTAACACTTCCTATTAACTTAGACGCTGGCCATAACTGCCAAAAGTGCGTCTTCACACCTTCTGTTAACTACTCTCATTTCTGAGCTATGCAGGTTGGCGCCTTCCACACCTCACGCCGAGAAACTAGCCGAAGAAGAGCTCGTGTCAGATGAAAATGTAGACAAATGTCTGCCCTAGTGTCTGTCGAGAACGAATTCCCACACTATTTCGTTCTCACCCAGGGACTGATATCTTACGCAATAAAATGAGTTACTAGTATGAGAAAAGAAACGGCAAAAGTCAGAATGGGAAAGTAATATTTTGTCGCAAACGAACGACTGCGAAAAACAGGAAAAGGATAAAAGAGCGATAATAAAGTAGAGGACACGGGTAGAAAAAGAAAAGAATATAGAAAATTTATTGATCAAAAATCTCTGTGCGACAACCAGTAGTTAGACTAACCTTTACGGTCCAGTAGTTAGACTAACTCTAAGGTCGAGTAGTTAAATTAACCTCTAAGGTCGAGTATTTAGACTAACCTCTAAGGTCCAGTAGTTAGATTAACCTCTAGGGCCGAGTTTGTTAGACTAGCCTATAACGTTGAGTAGTTAGATTAACCTCTAAGGTCCAGTAGCTAGAATAACCTCTAAGGTTGAGTAGTTAGATTAACCTTTAAGATCGAGTAGTTAGACTAACCTCTAATGTCAAGTAGTTAGACTAACCTCTAAGGTCGAGTAGTTAGACTAAATGTTTAGGTCCAGTAGTTGGACTAACCTCTTAGGTCAAGTAGTTGGACTAACCTCTTAAGTCAAGTAGTTAGACTAACCTCATAGGTCAAGTAGTTAGACTAACCTCTTAGGTCAAGTAGTTAGACTAACCTCTTAGGTCAAGTAGTTAGACTAACTTCTTAGTTCAAGTAGTTAGACTAACCTCATAGGTCAAGTAGTTTGACTAACCTCTTAGGTCAAGTAGTTAGACTAACCTCTTAGGTCAAGTAGTTAGACTAACCTCTTAGGTCAAGTAGTTAGACTAACTTCTTAGGTCAAGTAGTTAGACTAACCTCTTAGGTCAAGTAGTTAGACTAACTTCTTAGTTCAAGTAGTTAGACTAACCTCATAGGTCAAGTAGTTTGACTAACCTCTTAGGTCAAGTAGTTAGACTAACCTCTTAGGTCAAGTAGTTAGACTAACCTCTTAGGTCAAGTAGTTAGACTAACTTCTTAGGTCAAGTAGTTAGACTAACCTTTTAGGTCAAGTAGTTAGACTAACTTCTTAGGTCAAGTAGTTAGACTAACCTTTTAGGTCAAGTAGTTAGACTAACCTCTTAGGTCAAGTAGTTAGACTAACTTCTTAGGTCAAGTAGTTAGACTAACCTCTTAGGTCAAGTAGTTAGACTAACCTCTTAGGTCAAGTAGTTAGACTAACCTCTTAGGTCAAGTAGTTAGACTAACTTCTTAGGTCAAGTAGTTAGACTAACCTCATAGGTCAAGTAGTTAGACTAACCTCTTAGGTAAAATAGTTAGACTAACATCTTAGGTCAAATAATTAGACTAACATCTAAGGTCAAGTAGTTAGACCAACCTCTTAAGTCAAGTAGTTAGACTAACCTCTTTGGTCAAGTAGTTAGACTAACCTTTTAGGTCAAGTAGTTTTTTTTTTCCTTAACCAGCGGCACTTGGGCTTTCAGCCCTTCGACCCAATGACATGTCATTGAGAGGCTGGGGAGCCTGTGGACTTTCCTTCCAACCCGGTCAGGAGCTTCGCTCTTTCCCATCCACAGAGGGTTTATCGCAGGAGCCGTTCTGGTTATTCAGTCAAAATCCTGGTCGATGACACTGCTTCAAATGCCCACGCCTGGGCTTGAACCTTAAACATCTGATCGCCAGCGCAACGTTGTAACCATTACACCAGCGCGGCTCCCAGGTCAAGTAGTGAGACTAAGCTCTAAGGTTGTGTAGTTAGACTAACCTCTAAGGTCCGGTAGTTGGACTAGCCTCTAAGGTCGAGTATTCAGACTAACCTCTTAGTTCAATTAGTTAGACTAGCCTCAGGTCAAGTAGTTAGACTAACAACTAAGGTCGAGTAGTTAAACTAACCTCTAAGGTCGAGTAGTTAAACTAACCTTTAGGGTCCGGTAGTGAGAATAACCTCAAACGTCGAGTAGTTAAACTAAACTTGAGGGTCGAGTAGTTAGACTAATCAAGAAGCAGTTTGACAGCAGGACACAAATTAATGCAGGAAAAGTCACGAGCCGACTGATAAGACAAACCTGGGGTGCCGGGTATATGGCAAATTCTAGTTTAGACTTCTTGCCGTAGTCCACAGATAGACGCTCCATCATCAGCGAGGTAAACCCAGAGCCTGTACCTCCACCAAAGCTGCCAGATAGAAAGATGAAAAAAAAATGTGCTTGCTATTGCTGAGTGCATTTGTGTGATTAATTTTAAAAAAACAAACGGTCTTTTCTGAATAACTCTCACGTGTTGAGAACATATCTCTCTCGTGTTTTAGTTAGAACATAATTCTCGCGTTTTTTAGTTAGAACATACCTCTCAGGTGTTTTAGTAAGAACATATCTCTCATGTGTTTTTGTTAGAACATACCTCTCATGTGTTTTAGTTAGAACATACCTCTCAGGTGTTTTAGTTAGAACATACCTCTGATGTGTTTTAGTTAGAACATTCCTCTCAGGTGTTTTAGTTAGAACATACCTCTCATGTGTTTTAGTTAGAACATACCTCTGAGGTGTTTTAGTTAGAACATACCTCTCATGTGTTTTAGTTAGAACATACCTCTCATGTGTTTTAGTTAGAACATACCTCTCGTGTGTTTTAGTTAGAACATACCTCTAAGGTGTTTTATTTAGAACATACCTCTGAGGTGTTTTAGTTAGAACATACTTCTGAGATGTTTTAGTTAGAACATACCTCTCATGTGTTTTAGTTAGAACATACCTCTTAGGTGTTTTAGTTAGAACATACCTCTCAGGTGTTTTAGTTAGAACTTACGTCTCATGTAATTTAGTTAGAACATACCTCTCATGTGTTTTAGTTAGAACATGCATCTCAGGTGTTTTAGTTAGAACATTCCTCTCATGTGTTTTAGTTAGAACATACCTCTAAGGTATTTTATTTAGAACATACCTCTGAGGTGTTTTAGTTAGAACATACTTCTGAGGTGTTTTAGTTAGAACATACCTCTCATGTGTTTTAGTTAGAACATACCTCTTAGGTGTTTTAGTTAGAACATACCTCTCATGTGTTTTAGTTAGAACTTACGTCTCATGTAATTTAGTTAGAACATACCTCTCATGTGTTTTAGTTAGAACATGCATCTCAGGTGTTTTAGTTAGATCATACCTCTCATGTGTTTTAGTTAGAACATACCTCTTAGGTGTTTTAGTTAGAACATACCTCTCAGGTGTTTTAGTTAAAACATACCTCTCATGTGTTTTAGCTAGAACTTACGTCTCATGTGTTTTAGTTAGAACATACCTTTGAGGTGTTTTAGTTATAACATACCTCTGAGGTGTTTTAGTTAGAACATACCTCTCAGGTGTTTTAGTTAGAACATACCTCTCAGGTGTGTTAGTTAGAACATACCTCTCATGTGTTTTAGTTAGAACATACATCTCAGGTGTTTTAGTTAAAACATTCCTCTCATGTGTTTTAGTTAGAACATACCTCTCGGGTGTTTTAGTTAGAATATATTACTCAGCGCGTCTTCAGAAGAGACCTTGGTGCCATCAGAAGAACAGCTATGCTATGACCCCAGAAGGAAAGCGAAAGAGAAGTCAACTAACAACAACTTGGCAGACAACTCTGGATTCAGAGATGCACAAAAATAGACCAGAGCGGGGGCAGTGCATGAAAGATGGTGGCCGATCGAGCATTGTGGAAGCAGTTTGTTGCTGCGCTACAAGACGCCACCAAGCGTGATGGCCGTTGACTGCTTTGACAGTTGGCGGCTAAGGATCAAAGAAGAAGAAGGTACCTCTCAGGTGTTTTAGTTTTAACATACCTCTTAGGTGGCTTAGTTATGTCGTACAGTTATACTGCGTGGGGCACCAATTGTCGTAACACTATAGTATGATGATGATGGCATATGGAATTTTATCAAGAAGGTCTCCAGACCTTCACTGATGTAAGGACAAGAAGAAGAGAAGGCGAATGCCCTCCATTAGATTTATTTTCTAATAAATCATGGAAAGTTGTCTGTTTTCCTTAGACATTATCTTGTTTCACTGATCTCTCGATACAGAAAAAAGGGTTTTGCCTATAGGTAAATACTTAACACAAACAGCACGAGTGACATTAAATAACTAAATAATGATCAACGCGGTTATACAGTTCATTAGATAAATATGTACACATGCAGGGTTAGTAAAAAGTAAAAAAAAGATGACGGTGAAAGACAATTCACACACATAGATGAAATATAAAAATTTAGTTAATTAAATATTATAGTGATTCATTAAATAGTGAAATGATGATGGTATATATTAAGTTTTACCACACTGATGTCAAATCTACACTGTCCATAAGTCTTTCAAATTTCCTCCACTGTATGATTATACACAAGTTTGCACTGACTGACCAATGTAGATGTCTGTTTCCCCGTGTGTGTTATCTCCAGGACGAGTACTTATTGATGACAACTTTTGCACGTGTTATTGTAAGAACTTGTAAGATGTAATTTCCATCAACGCTTGGAAATCTCTCTGTCATCAACAAACTGTTGAGATGTGTCTCGTGAACTGACTGCAGCCTGCTCGTGACAACACCCTGAATAGACTGGAGCTCTTCTTGGAGTAATCTTCTGATAACCAGTGTGTTTCTTGCTATGAAGCTTTGATATATATATATATATATATATATATATATATATATATATATATATATTATATATATATATATATATATATATATATATATATATATATATATATATATATATATATATATATATATATATATATATATATATATATATATATATATATATATATATATATATATATATATATATATATATATATATATATATATATATATATATATACTTACTGTTCAAAAAAAGAAACGCATAGCTATCCGAGGGCGCGTTTTTATGAGTTTGTAAGTAAAATTTGGTGCTAGGGTATATCAAAAAAACAGCCTCAAATGTTCTTTACAATGTCAAATGCACGTGTTGACCTGAATTGCGTTCGTTTTTGTAATCGTTACAACGCAGTGGTCAATAGTGTTTATGACGCAATTTTTGAACACAGTTCATGTTGCGCGCACGTGAAAGCAACAAAATTTGGGGTGAACACTATTCACTGACTACGCAACTGAAACTCTATAAAAGGATAACGCTACACACAAAAAATTCAGTTCATTTTCAAGCAGACATTTAGGGCGTCTGTATCGATAAATTTAAGGAACATTGCTATTGGCCGACTGCATGCAGGCGAAAGTCAAAGTCAGGTTGTTGCAAGGCATCTAAGCGTGCATCAGAGTACCATCAGTCGACTTTGGCACCGGTTCCAAGCCACTGGCTCAGTTGAAGACCGGCATCGCAGTGGACGACCCAGAGTGACAACAGCAGCGGAGGATCGCTTTATTCGGCTTCGTCACTTAAGAGACAGGTTTACAACAGCTTCCTCAACTGTCCAGTCATTGCCTGCAGGACGTCATGTGTCTGAGCAAACTGTCCGGAATAGACTGCATGACGCTGGACTTTGGGCACAACGACCTCACCGAGGACCTGTCCTTTCGCACCGCCATCGCCAAAATCGACTTCTTTGGGCCAACCAGCATCGTCCCTGGGCAGCTGACAATTAATGGAGACGTGTCTGGTTTAGTGACGAATCTTTCTTTTTGTTGCAGCGTCATGATAGACGGCGTAGGGTCTGCCGTAGGCAAAAATGAACGTTTTGCCCAAAATTGCGTTGATGAAGCTCCGCCGCACGGTGGTGGAGGTGCAAGGGTGTGGGGAATGATCAGTTACAACGGAAGGAGTCAATTGGTGCACATTGAAGGAGGCTTGAATGCGCAACGATACGTCAATGAAATTCTTCGACCACATGTCCCTCCACTTTTGGCTGCCTAAAGGTCTGTGTTTCAACAGGACAACGCCAGACCCCATTGTGCACGGTTGACCACGCAGTTCCTGACTGCCAACAACATTCTCACCCTTCCCTGGCCATCCCTGTCTCCAGACATGAGTCCGATTGAGCACCTGTGGGATGAGTTGCATAGACGTGTTTGTCGTCGAGACGTTGCTCCAGCCAATCGTCGTGATCTGTTCTAGGCACTCCAGGAAGAGTGGGCAGCCATCCCACAGGCCCACATCAGACGTCTGATCGCATACATGCCCAGGAGATGCCAGTCGCTGATCGATGCAAGAGGAGGCCACACACCATACTAACGGGAAAGCCCGTACGCCAAAAAACTCATGTGACCCAGATGCAAAACAACTGTCAATTGATTGGTTGAACCATAAGGTATTCTTGTGTGAAATTTGAACAATTAACTCATTAAATTAAAAAAGTTGTTGAATGTCAAAATTGTGACCATGTGTGTCAGTAGCTATGCATTTCTTCTTTTTAACAGTATATATATATATATATATATATATATATATATATATATATATATATATATATATATATATATATATATATATATATATATATATATATATATATATATATATATATATATATATATATATAAAAACGAATCAATTTGTGAGTGCTTAATCATGATATCGTGACAAATCATCTTGTGATTATATGATCTTGATTCAGGTAATACGCTTATTAATATGAGTTGAACTATATATATATATATATATATATATATATATATATATATATATATATATATATATATATATATATATATATATATATATATATATATATATATATATATATATATATATATATATATATATATATATATATATATATACGAGGGGCGTTCAGAAAGTAATGCACCACGTCGTTTTTCTCAGGAGCTGTTTATTCAAAAAGCATGAAATTTATATACAATATACATGGATATGTCATGTAAACATCGGTATTATTCAACATAATCCCCATCAACTTGTACGGCTTTATGTCAGCGCGAAACAAGTGCATGTATTCCTAGCCCGTGCCAGATTTTGTCTTGATCATGTAGCCATTTCTTCGCTGCATGAATCACTCCTTCATCATCTTCAAACCTTGTCCCACGGAGTGCATCTTTAAGTGGACCAAATAGATGAAAATCAGAGGGTGACAAATCGGGACTATAGGGTGGATGGGGTAGTACAGTCCAACCCAATTTGGTGATTGCTTCCCGTGTTGCCAGACGTGTGTGAGTCGCGCATTGTCGTGAAGGAGAAGCAGGTCTGCTGGATTCTTGTGCGGCCGAACTCTGCGAAAACGTTGATTGAGTGTTTTCAATGTCTTAATGTAAGCTTGCGAATTGATTGTCTCTCCTCTTGGCATAACGTCCACAAGAATCACACCTTCAATGTCCCAAAAGACAGTGATCATGACCTTTCCAGCTGAAGGAATTGTCTTGAATTTCTTTCTTCGTGGTGATTGCGGATGATGCCACTCCATTGACTGTCTTTTTGTCTCAGGTTCAAAATGATGTGCCCAGGTTTCGTCACCTGTAACGATCTTAGCCAAAACGTTCTCTCCATCAGCATTGAAACGCTCCAACAATTCAGAAGAAATTGCTTTCCTTTGCAATCGGTGATCATTTGTGAGACTTCGAGGAACCCATCTTGCGCAAACCTTAGAAAATCGGAGAGTTTTATAACTGCATTTGCACTACCAATGCTGACTGACAGCTGTAAGGCCAATTGTTGAGTAGTGATTCGCCTATCAGTAAGAATAATGCCCTCAGCGCATTTCAACATTTCTGCGTTGGTGGCTGTGGCAGGACGTCCACAGCGCGGCCGATCAAGCAGCTCCGTATCTCCACTTCCTGATTCTTTGATTCTCTGAACCCAGCGACTGACTGTACTCCTGTTGACTGCAAAACTTCCACACACATCACATAGACGCTTGTGAATGTTCACAACAGTTTCCTTCTCTGCAACGAGAAATTCTATCACAATTCGCTGCTTATAACGCAAGTTGCTAACACGCTCCATTTCAACGGTTTAGGGCAGCCGTATTATTTGGCCGGTTGCGGTGCAATTCGGTGCACACAATTGGCACATGCCATATTTGAAGTGTGCAAATCGTCATGCTTCTATCTTCATTATTAGCTGAGAAAAACGATGTGGTGCATTACTTTCTGAACGCCCCTCGCATACATACATACATACATACATACATACATACATACATACATACATACATACATACATACATACATACATACATACATACATACATACATACATACATACATACATACATACATACATACATACATACATACATACATACATACATACATACATACATACATACATACATACATACATACATACATACATACATACATACATACATACATACATACATACATACATACATACATACATACATACATACATACATACATACATACATACATACATACATACATACATACATACATACATACATACATACATACATACATACATACATACATACATACATACATACATACATACATACATACATACATACATACATACATACATACATACATACATACATACATACATACACATACATACATACATACATACATACATACATACATACATACATACATACATACATACATACATACATACATATCAGAATCTTTATTCTCCATAAAATACATTAATATGTACAGACATGATATAATAGATACAACATGGCAAATAGGAGAATCATTAGAATTTACATACATACATACATACATACATACATACATACATACATACATACATACATACATACATACATACATACATACATACATACATACATACATACATACATACATACATACATACATACATACATACATACATACATACATACATACATACATACATACATACATATACATACATACATACATACATACATACATACATACATACATACATACATACATACATACATACATACATACATACATACATACATACATACATACATACATACATACATACATACATACATACATACATACATACATACATACATACATACATACATACATACATACATACATACATACATACATACATACATACATACATATATATATATATATATATATATATATATATATACATATATATATATATATATATATATATATATATATATATATATATATATATATATATATATATATATATATATATATATATATATATATATATATATATATATATATATATATAAACGAATATCCCGGTGTTCTTCATACAAATCGTTATGCCTTGAAATTTCTTCTGGAAATTCGGCAGAGTTAATCTTTAGGTCCTCCTGTGTAACGCCGTGAAGTTATTGTTGACTAGATCGTTTTGATTTGGCGAAAAAGATATTAAAGTACGTATTTTCAGTGTTTTATATATATATATATACGCCCAAGAGCTGAATCGAGAGACATAACTTCATGTTAGAAGTCAAGGGAAGTAATCAAAATGATAAAAACAGTCTTTAAACTTTGATGTTAATAAAGCTAGCCTTAATTTAAAATTGTTTATTATTGTCGTGAGTTGAGGTTAGGAGTATTTTGAAGGGGTTGACAAACTGGGAAGGGACCGTAAAAGACTGCTTCAAACTGATACACGTGTAACTGATGAAGAACTCAAGAGATTTATCAAGAGCAGGTAAAAAAACAAGTGGGAATGTGACCGTTTGGCATACACTACCATTTATACGTGGTAGAATAATTATAACAGACGTTAAGCAAATAGGGCGTTTTTGCACAAACGTATTATAGATTTTGGGTTCAGATGGCAGTCACGACGATGAGAGGCATTGTGGAGCTGTCTCATAGAACAATAATGAATGCGTGTATGCGTGGAAAGTGTGAAATGAATGTTGTGAATTTTTGGGTTTTTTCCATTGTTTAGAGAGAGAGAAGTGTGGAAAAAGTAAAAAAACTGAGAAAACGTGTGCAAATGTAGATAATTGTAACGTGTGGGAAAAGACGGAGTCGTGTGAAAAATGACGGGAAAAGGAAGAAACTGCATATAAAAGGAGAGATGTGGGCGATCAGATAGGATTCATTAGGCTAGAGGATTCATTAGGCTAGAGGATTTTACAGATAGTGTTAGGTGAACTTCGTCTTTGAGATTATCAAGACAAGTTTTTAAGTTGACAAGTTTTTAAGTTGACAAGTTTTTAAGTAGACAAGTTTGTATTTTATTCTGTTGGATATATATTTTTCCTTGTGGATATATATTTTTTTCCTTGTTGATACACAACCAATCATTGTGAAATTTTGCAGTGCTTGTCAAATGACATTAATAAACTCTGATTGAATTTTCTACATTGCTGTGTTACAGTTGGATCATTTGAAAACCATTATACGATATTGCTTATCAATAAACCTAAAAGGGTAAGAACGGACCTGGGAAGAAAAAAAATAACTTCAGTCAAGAATTTCCATCTCAGGTGGAAGGCCTGTAAACGACGTGAACAGAAACGTATAAAGGATTAGCTCTCGTCAAAATATTTACCTGTGCACAACACAATTGACTGGCCAACTGACCCGGTCATACACATTCTTACATTGATGTTGTAACCAGCCCGGTTACACTACTTTACAACTTGGTGCCGTGACCAGGATGTGTATCCCGGCGCTGTGATTTTTCAAAGTTTGTATGGGGGCATGGGAGACAGTGTGGGGGCTGACGAGGAATATGGAATGGAGGAAAGTGACTCTGATCATCAATCTGTGTTTCTTTCTTGATGGTGGAAGGTTGAAAAAGATTGAACCTTGTCTGTTATATTTGTATTCACACATTTACTTGCGCTATAATTGCACCGCGTGCAACTGATGTCAACTCCGCCAATGCCGGTCCCAAGCCCGGATGAAAAAGGAGGAGGGCAGCCTGCATGGAGGCGGTAAGGAGGCAGCCCCTCCACCATGCAAAGGCACAACAGGCCAATCACCTGTTTGCTTTAAATCATGATTACGCGAACTACAAGAGAGAAAACCGGACTGATTCTAAAGGCGACAAACTGGAACGGACTACGGACTACGACTTATGGAACTTGGAACACAAGAAGTATAAATGGGAAGGAAGAGGAGCTGGTGGAAGAGATGAGGAAAGCAAAACTAGAAATCCTGGCTATAACGGAAACGAAGAAAAAAGGACAAGGAGTCATGGATCTCGATGGCAACACGTTGCTCTACAGTGGTGTACCCATATCTGAAAGAGCTAAAGGGGGCGTGGGTTGCATTGTGGCCCAAAATCAAAAAGATAGTATCAAGGGATGGAACTTTGTCTCGGAGCGCATTATGGTTGTAAAACTAAAAGAAGGAGAAACCATAGTCAACCTGGTCATAGTGTATGGGCCAAATGAGGATGGGAGAGCAGAGGTCAAGGAGGAATTCTTCGAGCTGCTTCAAAGGACAGTGGATGACTGCCTAGATGAAGTTATTATGCTCGGAGATTTTAATGCCAGAGTTGGAAATGACCATGCTAGATGGGGTGGAGTTATCGGAAGATATGGAGAAGATACTCTCAATGACAATGGAAAGCGACTCCTTAGATTCTGCAGTGAGCAGAATCTGATCATTACAAACACAAAGTTCCCCCATAAGCGCATACATGCATACACTAGATGTGAACCAACCAAGAATGAGAAGTCAGTGATCGACTACGCCATTGTTCGGAGAAGCTCATTCAGATATGTCCGAGATGCAAGAGTCTGGAGGGGGCCAGAGATTGGAAGTGATCACTACCTGCTAACAATCAAACGAACAACTGAAAGAGTTGCTCAGCCTAGGAACTGCCCAACATCATGCAAGAAACCAAGTAAACGAGCAGGAGAAATGAGCATTAGGACCTACAAGCTGAGAGAGCCAGAAATTAAGACCAGATATCAGGGGCTTATTGCTACAGCAGTGAGCAACACAGAAGAGCGACCTGATGACTTGGAAACCCTCTGGAATAAATTCAAGGATATCATAAAGACAGCTGCTGCAGAAGCATGCGGTGAAGTCCGACTTGGGAACCAGAGAAAGAGGACACCTTGGTGGACAGAGGAAGTCAAAGAGAAAATAAGAGATAAGAAAATGGCATGGAAACAATACTTAGGAGCTAAAAACACAACAGGACAAATGGAAAAATATAGAGAATATGTGACACTCAGAACAGAAGCAAAGAACAAAGTGCTAGCAGCAAAACAGAAGTCCTGGGAAGAATTTGGAGAAAAGCTAGAAAAAGATGCACAAGAAAACCAGAAATTGTTCTATAAGACCCTAAAGAACATGAGGAAAGAAAAACAATGCCCTCTCAAATTTATAAAGGACAAGCAAGGCAAATTGCTTACTGCCCCAAAGGAAGTAATGGAAAGATGGAAAGAATATTTCTCAGAACTCCTGGATGGTGAGCATGATGAAGCATCAGAAATGATAACCACTGACACAGAAGAGGAAACCAATGATGGTGAAGATGACATAAAGATGGAAGAACTGAGGGCAGCACTAGAGAAAATCAAGATGGGCAAAGCAGCAGGGCATGATGGTATAACACCAGAAATGGTTAAGTACATGGGAGCATCAGGCGACCTATTACTCTTAAAGGTCCTACAGGCAGCATGGTGCAACAAGACCATACCAAAGGATTGGGAGACTGCCATCATAACACCAATTTTCAAAAAGGGTGACAATCGACAATGTGGAAACCATAGAGGCATATCCCTTCTCAGTGTCCCTGGTAAAATCTACTCTAGAATCCTAGAGCAGAGACTCCGACGCCTAGCTGAGCCACAATTGGATGAGGTCCAGTGCGGATTCCGAGCAAACCGAAGTACTCAAGACCTAATCTTCACACTCAGACAGCTGAGTGAAAAGGCCCTTGAGTATAAGAGTGAGATCCATCTTTGTTTCATAGATCTGGAAAAGGCGTTTGACAGGGTCCCCTGGAGCAAACTTTGGGACTGTTTGGCAAGGAAGAATATTCCAGCACCTCTGATTCATGCTATACAGAGCTTCTACAAGTCTTGCAGAAATTATGTGAGGACAGCAAACCATAAGTCAGAAGAGTTCAGGACCACCACTGGTGTAAGGCAAGGTGATATCCTATCACCTTACCTCTTCATACTCCTTATGGACGATGTCATCAAGGCATGTAAGGAGAGAACAAGAAAGTATTCAGTGGGCTACTGGAAGATGAGACAGGTCTATATTTCGGAGCTGGCATTTGCTGATGATGTTGCCCTGATTGCTAAATCAGAGGCACATCTCCAATCCAACCTGCAAGTCTGGAAGGAAGAGCTGGAGAAGAGAGGGATGGTCATAAGCAGCTCTAAAACAAAATCCATGGTGATATCACGAGAAGACAGAAAACATCAGATTAAGTTGGGAGAACAGGTCCTGGAGCAGGTCGACCACTTTAAATATCTCGGAGCTATTATAGACCGAAAGGGAGGCATCAAAGAAGAGTTGGCCACTCGGAAAGCAGCGGCTGGGAGACTTTTTCAGGCCATAAATCGTGGATTCCTCAGCAAGAAAGAGGTTGGTAAGAAAACGAAGATGGCTGTATACCGCTCCACCTATGTCCCAGTCTTGACATATGGATGCGAGTCGTGGGCAATGACTACAACCCACAAAAGCCAGATCCAAACCTCAGAAATGAGGTATCTGAGGAAAGTGGTTGAAGTAACAAGAAGAGACATGGTCCGCAACCAGACGATCCGTCAAGGCCTAAAATCCCATCGGCTGCAGACCCAAATAGAACAGTCCCAACTAAGATGGTTTGGCCATGTCTGCAGAATGGGAGAAGATCGGCTACCACGACAAGCATGGGAAACAAAGAGCCAGGGATCCAGACCTCCAGGACGACCCAGAGTCCGCTGGGAGGACAACATTAGACAATCTTTGAAGGACCGTGGACTAGAATGGAACCAGGCCAGGAAGAAGACAGCTGATAGAATGGTCTGGCGCTCTCTCTTCCAAACCTCTACACCTCACGGTAGAAGGGGAACGACTAAGTAAGTAAGTAAGTAAGCAACTGATGTCGCCTTCCCTGAGGTATTTAAAAAAATCATTACCGGGAAATCACGAGTGGTGGTAATTTTCGCGATTCCTTCAGTGATACTTATGTGGGGATCTTCGTAAATTGCATTATCTGTTAAAGGTTGTACTTCAACTGTGTGTTCTGGTCTGAAGTATTGGGATCCCTTAATACGCCCTTTGACTATAGTAAGAGAGTTTGGTTGTAATGTCACTGGTGCTGTTAATCGAACTAATGATGCGATATGGATGTCATCTTGCAACATAATATATTCACCATTTACCTTAATTTTCTTCAGATCAAAGTAAATTCTTGCCTGATGTTTATTCAAGAAATCACGTCCTAATATGACGTTTCGAGACATGCCTCTTGTAATTATAAAGGGATGAATAAGTTTTTGATGTCCGATCTGAAGTGTCACATAAGCAGTTCCAATCGATTTTAACTGTTGGCCAGTCACAGACGATAAAAGTGCGGCTATATTTCTAATATAAACATATTTATACGAATGTGTTTCTAATATAGAAATACTTGTTCTAGTGTGTTTCTAATAAAGAAATACTTTTTCTAGTGTGTTTCTAATTGTGATAAACGAGCGCCAAAGCCTTATCGCCCTATCTTTTCCTATATATTTCCTATTTTATTTTCTCCTACAACGTGCTCTTTCATCCCACGTTTTGCCATTTCATCTGTAAACTGTAATCTTTATTACTCGCGACTGGTATCTAGAGAACCACGTTTATTCTTTCATCGGTGGTAAAGAAATTCTTTTGATTCAGTTCCCATCTTGTTAAACACATCTGGTTTCATGAGGAGAACGCGGCTGACACAAAATATCAGTCAACGCCGTTGTGTAAACACAACACGGTCACCGTCTCGCACAATACAATAGACCCGGCAACAACAAACTTTAGGAGTATGATATCAAAGGCCCTCGACGCGTAACAACAACCTTTGCTTCCAGATGAAATACAATTATCCCAGCACGACAAGGGGACTTGTTAGCATGCAAGCGACAATGGACCGAGGGAATAAAGGCCGCCGCCAGCAGCATAGAACAAAAGCTGACTCGTGGGGCGATGTACAAACAGAAGATGACTGAGGGCTTTGTGACAGTTGGAATGCGGATGATTTTCTATGCAATCTGTTTGTCATACAGCACGGCATTGAAAGTTGGTAGCGAATGGCCCACCCACGTTTAGACTGACAGGGGACAAGAGAGATTCTAGGTACGAGAGACTAGATGGACTCTTAGCTGTTGGTTGTATGGGCAGAGTTTCAAGTCACATGCACGATTTGGGAACATATGGGCGTCTTAGGAATATATGTACCGCGCAGTTCGTTAGAGAGATGAGTCCAGTTTTTTCAACATTGTGGTGCAGAGAAAAATTCCTAACGCATAACCTTCAATTAATTCAGTGTGGATGAAATATATCTGTGATGTAATGTGTTCTTAAAGGATTTTGCGAAGGGAAAAGAAGGTTAGTAGATCTTATACAGATTATTAATACTTTTTTCTTATTCTTTATTCATTTTAACCTCAAAGCTTAATGTGCGAAAGATAGTTTTTCAATTAATTCTTTTCATAAATGATAATTCAGAAGATGATAGGCTGATAGGAAGTAACTAATAGTACATACTTCACCTTCATCTAGCTTGTTAAATCATTATCACAGCCTTCCCTGCGCACCCACTCTCATGCACAATATATTTAACATCATTAGAATCTAACTCATAGAGATCAATAGTGAGAAGTAGAATAAATGAAAGTCAACCAGTGATATTAAGTGTCAAAACTTACAAAGACTTTTCTGTGTCTTCAGTCCATCAGAAGTCTGAGTCTACACGCTACGTGTTTGGCGTCTAACCAGAAAAAAGTTATCAAAACGGACATTTGGCTAGCAGAATTCGCCATACGACATCCTTCATTTCACAAATGAAAAGGAATATTTCTCGCCCACGATTAAGACCGTAGGCGCAGCAATTTTCGTCACCTTATATCACGTGCGCACAAGTTCAATACATAGTTATATCAAGTTCAAATCTCTCGAAAGCTTACTGCAGGAGTCAAGGTAAAGCTCACAGTTGATTACTCATATCAAGTTTAGCTCCATCGGAAGCTTGCAATCTGAAGTCAAGCTAAAGAGCTCAAAAGTTGACAACACACTCTTAAGCACACTCAATGAAGCTTACTCCAAAGTATATTTCATGAATCACGATTACATACTCAAGTTAATGAGTCTACATATTAAGAACATTTCGTGAAGATATCCAGTCTAGCCAGCACCCTTCGGAGATTAGACAACTGACAATTTTCATACGACAACTGTTGATCAACGCTACAGAGATATTGTCAAACAGTGAAGGACTGTATATCGTAAACGTTTTCAGTACAACCAAAGTTTTCATCAGAACGTCCGCGACTTAGAATTACCCCACCCGACATAACGTTTTACAACTTGGGACATTCTATGCATACATGTGAATCATCCTACCCTGAGGAAACATTTAAGACACATGGACTGTGTAGATTACTCACCATTTTTGTAACACGTATCATATCACACCATTATCATTTTGCTTTACACAAGCTCATTCTTCTATTTAATTAACTACAATATGAGGCAGATGAAGGGAACGAATAGTGAGAATCAAACATAGGAAAGTCTAAAAAGAGTAGAAAAAGGGGATGCGCAAAAACAATGTGCATGAGATGGAGAATCCGAAAAGAGGTTAAAAAATCCGGTTAGGCACGCTTTTCAGCAACTCAGCCAAAAGCGTGAGTGAAGCAGTGCAGGTCGCACATACCCCAATATACGAGGGTAGCCATGTTGAGGCGACAGTGACTTGCTCAAGATTTCTATGTAAATTCGTAGGTCTGCGGTGGCAGATGTGTGCAGTACAAGTTGTCAATATATATTGTATTATCCTGACCAGGAGGTGAAGATTGGAAGAGCGTGTTATGCTCTCATTCGTTAATACGGTACGTGGAGTGCAGTAGTTAACATAGTGCAGTGGTCCTGTTATTCAGGCTAGTACAGAAGTCAGCTAAGGTTCAGGGAAAGCATCATTCCCCGGAGTCGTCCGGTAACTACAACCCAATAACCTGAACGTGAACAGTAATAGTTAAATAGGCAAAGCAGCTAGAGAAGAAAGAAGATAAGCACCAGTAACATCAAAATAGAGCCACATAGAGCAACGTAATACAGTCTACTATCATTAGCAAGTGAGCTGTATGTCGATAGGACCAAATTGTTGGAGGTCCAACTATATTACTGTTGTACAGTGTAAATAAACAATGTTCCTGTTCAAGCGGTATTCCTCAAGTTTTATATAAAAGTACCACTTCACATTATATGACCCCTCAGTATTGTTGTTGTACACATCCACCATCATCATGTCATCGCTATCTACTGAGGCAAAGAACCTGGGCATACAGCGGCCATGTGGGGTAACCACCTGTTAGCGCAGGCGGCCACAAATATTAATATCTCATCTGTGTGTTTTTGTGTGAATCGTCTTTTGCTATCATCACGTTTTAACCACTAATAACCCTGAATGTGTAGATATTTAATTAATAAACCCACTAATCGTTTGATCATTATCTAGTTTGTTAATGTATCAATCGTGCTGTCGGTGTTAAATATTTACAAACAGGTAAATTTCAACACTCAGATGAGGTTGGGGGCTTTTTCTGTTACGGGATCTAAGGGCAGAAGCTAAGGTCGTGGGGAAAAAGAACTCTTTCCATAATTCACTAGAAAACACTGTCCAGTGGAAAGTATTCACATTCTCTTCTTCTTGTCCTTATCTCGGATAGGTCACTATCCTTTCCTAAACGAGCCAATTTCTGGAGACCTTCTACTTAATATCTCATAGGCTATTCCTGGCGAAAACTACTGTCGTAGTAGCCCCAATACTCACCACACGACACTAATGTAGAAATACTTGAACGATTACGTTTATAATATAGAAATAATTTTACGAATGTGCTTCTAACATAAAAATACTTGTATTAGTGGTGTATCTAATATAGAAATATTTGTACGAATGTGCTTCTAACATAAAAATACTTGTATTAGTGTGTAGCTAATATAGAAAAATTTGTACGAATGTGCTTCTAACATAAAAATACTTGTATTAGTGGTGTATCTAATATAGAAATAATTTTACGAATGTGCTTCTAACATAAAAATACTTGTATTAGTGGTGTATCTAATATAGAAATATTTGTACGAATGTGCTTCTAACATAAAAATACTTGTATTAGTGGTGTATCTAATATATAAATATTTGTACGAATGTGCTTCTAACATAAAAATACTTGTATTAGTGGTGTATCTAATATAGAAATATTTGTACGAATGTGCTTCTAACATAAAAATACTTGTATTAGTGGTGTATAGAAATATTTGTACGAATGTGCTTCTAGTATAGAATTACTTGTATGAATGTGTTTCTAATATAGAATTACTTGTACAAGTGTGTTTCTAATATAGAAATGCTAAAACAGAAATACTTGTTCCGGTGTGTTTCTACGACAGATTTTTGTATACCTGTGAAAGAGCAGAAAACCCTGCAGCCCTGTACAGCTATCAGCAAGCTTCCTTAGTCGGTCAAGGACGAGATCAACTATTTCCTTTCCGATAGTATAGTGCCCACGAGCATAATTGTTGGCTGCATCTTCTTTTCCGGTCACTAGTTGTTCCGGGTGAAACAGCTGCCGATAGGTTCCGGTTCGAACCTCGTCTAAAGGATCAGACGGAATATAGTAAATAAACAGACGTTAAACAAAGGTCATCTAAAGCCTGAGCTAAAATAAATGAACGACTGTACAGAGACACGCAGAAAATACACACACACACAGGTAATACAAACACACAGGTAATACAAACACACAGGTAATACAAATACACAGGTAATACACACACAGATAATACAAACACGCAGGTAATACAAACACGTAGGTAATACAAACACACAGGTAATACAAACACACAGGTAATACAAACGCGCAGGTAATATAAACACACAGGTAATACAAACACACAGGTAATACAAACACACAGGTAATACAAACACGGAGGTAATACAAACACACAGGTAATACAAACACAGGTAATACAAACACGCAGGTAATACAAACACGCAGGTAATACAAACACACAGGTAATACAAACACGGAGGTAATACAAACACACAGGTAATACAAACACACAGGTAATACAAACACGAAGGTAATACAAACACGCAGGTAATACAAATACGTAGGTAATACAAACACACAGGTAATACAAATACGCAGGTAATACAAACACGCAGGTAATACAAAAACGCAGGTAATACAAACACGCAGGTAATACAAACACGCAGGTAATACAAACACACAGATAATACAAACACGCAGGTAATACAAACACGCAGGTAATACAAACACACCGGTAATACAAACACGCAGGTAATACAAACACACAGGTATTACAAACACGAAGGTAATACAAACACGCAGGTAATACTAACACACAGGTAACACAAACACGCAGATAATACAAACACACAGGTAATACAAACACGCAGGTAATACAAACACACAGGTAATACAAACACACAGGTAATACAAACACTAAGGTAATACAAACACGCAGGTAATATAAACACACAGGTAATGCAAACACGCAGGTAATACAAACACGCAGGTAATACAAACACACAGGTAATACAAACACACAGGTAATACAAACACGCAGGTAATACAAACACGAAGGTAATACAAACACACAGGTAATACAAACACGAAGGTAATACAAACACGAGGGTAATACAAACACACAGGTAATACAAACACACAGGTAATACAAACACACAGGTAATGCAAACACGAGGGTAATACAAACACGAGGGTAATACAAACAGACAGGTAATACAAACACGAAGGTAATACAAACACGAGGGTAATACAAACACACAGGTAATACAAACACGAGGGTAATACAAACACGCAGGTAATACAAATACACAGGTAATGCAAACACACAGGTAATACAAACACACAGGTAATACAAACACACAGGTAATACAACACGAGGGTAATACAAACACACAGGTAATACAAACACACAGGTAATGCATACACGAGTGTGATACAAACACACA
This sequence comes from Oreohelix idahoensis, assembly GCA_024509875.1. Taxonomy (NCBI): domain Eukaryota; kingdom Metazoa; phylum Mollusca; class Gastropoda; order Stylommatophora; family Oreohelicidae; genus Oreohelix; species Oreohelix idahoensis. The sequence goes on from JAMPIV010001472.1 coordinate 1,295,352, forward strand.
GGTAATACAAACACACAGGTAATACAAACACACAGGTAATGCTAACACGAGGGTAATACAAACACACAGGTAATACAAACACACAGGTAATACAAACACACAGGTAATACAAACACACACAACTGCAAGATATACCGACATTATCGTCAACATAATCATTATCATCTGTGCCATAACATGGTGACAGAAGTACTTCAGTAAATTGATTAACGTCCACCACTCCTGCCTGTCGATTGTTTCACGTCCTGACATGTAGAGTTGTCCATTCTTGTATACTGTCAACCCATTTCGTGTTTCTCTATGCCTGGGCCTCGTTTCTCATGGTACTGTAGCTTGAAGGCAAATTGTGTGCAGTCAGTGTTGATCGAAATCCCTGGCTGAAACAAAACAAGTTTTCGTATCCTTCCCGTTGTCAGAAATTTTTCATCTGGACGTCTGTCATATCTCATCGTGTCTGACCTGTTCTGTCGTGCTGCAATCTCTGTGTGATATTCTGTTGTGAAGATCTATCTAGTGTTCGTTATCACAATCTGCTGTTAAAGTCCAGATTTTATGTTCAAGCGTGAAAGTGTGATTTAAACAACAGCTCTCGAGTCTATGTTTTATTCAAAGACAATTCAATTATGAGCACCATTTTGCTTACACAAAAATAAGGATCTTCAAGTCAGGTGACAAGGCAGTCCTATCTTATGGCTGTGAAACATGGAGAACTGTCAAAACGACAAGCAAGAAGTTGCAGAATTTCATAAATGGGTGCTTGCGTAGAATAGAAGAATTGGATGGAATGACAAGATTAACAATGTGACACAGATGACAAGATTAACAATGTGACACAAATGACAAGATTAACAATGTGACACAGATGACAAGATTAACAATGTGACACAGATGACAAGATTAACAATGTGACACAGATGACAAGATTAACAATGTGACACAGATGACAAGATTAACAATGTGACACAGATGACAAGATTAACAATGTGACACAGATGACAAGATTAACAATGTGACACAGATGACAAGATTAACAATGTGACACAGATAACATGATTAACAATGTGACACAAATGACAAGATTAACAATGTGACACAGATGACAAGATTAACAATGTGACACAGATGACAAGATTAACAATGTGACACAGATGACAAGATTAACAATGTGACACAGATGACAAGATTAACAATGTGACACAGATGACAAGATTAACAATGTGACACAGATGACAAGATTAACAATGTGACACAGATAACACAATTAACAATGTGACACAAATGACAAGATTAACAATGTGACACAGATGACAAGATTAACAATGTGACACAGATGACAAGATTAACAATGTGACACAGATGACAAGATTAACAATGTGACAGAGATGACAAGATTAACAATGTGACACAGATGACAAGATTAACAATGTGACACAGATGACAATATTAACAATGTGAAACTGATTACAAGATTAACCATGTGAAACTGATGACAAGATTAACAATGTGACACAGATGACAAGATTAACAATGTGACACAGATGACAAGATTAACAATGTGACACAGATGACAAAAACCAGACATGGTCCCAGGAAAAGACCCTGGCAATGAATAGGGCACACCTTAAGGACACCTGTAGATAGCATTACAAGGCAGTCTGTGTTCTGGAATCCCTATAGTAAAATAAGCAGACGTCAGCCGGGATAGGCACAGAGAAGAGAACAGGATGAGGAAGGCCTTGAGCAGATGGCACGTGACACGACTTAGCACGTGACACGACTTAGCACGTGACACGACTTAGCAGGTGTTCCTTTGGTAGTTTAATGTAATGAGTGAATGAATAAATGATTGAAGGAATGATTGATTAAATGAATGAACGATTGAATGAATGAAGTGATATTGACTTCAGCTTTGTTAGAGCCACCGTCGCTTGTGCCGTCCTATTTCACATTTCTATTCTAGATCCTTCATCAGTGATTGTCGCTTGTGGGTTTTAACATTGGGTCGTATTTTCCGGTTAATGTCCATTCTCCAAGATATTTGCATTTCCTGTTAATTATTTGCCATCACGTTAGTTTCTTTAACGTTGGTTTCCATGACGTCACTTCTGGCAGTGTTGTCAAGACAGATGATAAACTCCTGCTTGACCAGTTATATCATTAGTGAGCCGCCGCAAGTTTGACTGATGTACTCGTACAATCATATAAATATACTTACAGCAGCCCTTTTTACTGATGTACAATCAAATAAATATACTTACAGTCGCACTTTTGACTGATGTACAATCATATAAATATACTTACAGTCGCACGTTTGAATGATGTAAAATCATATAAATATACTTATAGCAGCACTTTTGACTGATGTACAATAATATAAATATACTAACAGTCGCACATTTGACTGATGTACAATCATATAAATATACTTACAGCAGCACTTTTTACTGATGTACAATCAAATAAATATACTTACAGTCGCACTTTTGACTGATGTACAATCATATAAATATACTTACAGCAGCACTTTTTACTGATGTACAATCAAATAAATATACTTACAGTCGCACTTTTGACTGATGTACAATCATATAAATATGCTTTTTGGTTTTTTGTTTTTGTTTTTTTTTCTTTTTTTTTCTTTTTTTTTCAACTGTTTACCCCGTCTTACGGCAGTTCTCCTCATATACTTATATATTACCCCATAACTGACTGCACTGTCTACCTGTTTGCTCACTTTTCACTTTTATCTCCTCTCTTACTTTCGATCTATTCACCTACTTTCATTGTTTATTATTTTTTATTTATTCTTTATATCTATTAAATAAATTATTTTTATATTTAATTTTATTTATTTTTGCATGTGTGTGGTCCCACTCGATTTGACATTATGCCTTCACTGAAACACTTCATTAATTCACTTCGGTCTTCTATTACCACCTCATTCAGCCTCTTACCACCTGATATATCTCGCACTGCAATTGATTTTGCATTTGCTACATTCAAGAAAACTAGATTCACTTACCATCTCCACTTTATCCGCACCTGCCTCCGCCTTAAAGTTCTCCCTCATGGCTTCACTTCTCACTTCAACCCCTCTGCTGGCCATATTCACCCTCGTGAACATCGCCTCTTACAGCGCATCGAGACCACATGTGGGTTCCAGCGTATGCGAGCTGTCGCAGCTATCCATTCCCGCCTCCTGGCAGATATCAGTGCTCAGCAGTCTCAGCTTCTACTCCGCTTACGTAGTCTCACCTCCAGCTACTTTCCTGCCTTCCCCATTATCCGCATTATTATCCATACCCTCAACCGGCTTTTGTATGATTTTTTATCCGCCCAGAAAAAGGACAAACTTTCCCGCCTCTGTCCTACCCCTAAGACTGTCCCTGCCTCCTCTACTCCATCTCGTTCCCAGGTTGTTTGTATTCCCTCTGATCTTGCCCTCTCTGAGGGAGAGCTTTCAGTCCTCAGCAAGGGCTTGCACTTTGTCCCTCTCCAACCATCCTCTGATCAGTACAATCTCCTCCAAGATGTCCATCGGTTTCATCGCCGTCTGCGACTTCAGCTCCATTTCCGCAACAGTGATGGTCCTCAGAGATCGCAGGCTGAATCAGATGATGCCTTTGCACGCTTTGCTCCTCCCAAGAATAAAAATTTTACACCCTCTCCTGGGGCTTCCAACGCTCTGGATTTATATATTCAGAATACCCTCCACGACATTCAGCAGCTCCAACCTCAACGCCTGCGTTATTCAAACCTTTCTTCTGATGAGTCTCATGCCCTCTCTAAGCTCCGCCGCAGAGATGACATTGTTATCAAACCGGCTGACAAAGGAGGTGCCATTGTGGTATGGCGCAAGGACCTGTACCTCCAAGAAGGTAATAAGCAGCTCACCAACAGCTCCTTCTACCAGCGCCGTGACAATGATGCGACAGTCCTCAACAATCGTCTGGTCCATGACACAATCAAAAGTCTTATCGCCAACAAGTCCTTACCTTCTAGCGCTTCTCATCTCCGTATTGACAATAGTGGTCTGGGCAAGCCTGTGTTTTATATGCTTCCCAAAATTCATAAACCCTCCAACCCTGGGAGACCCATTGTCTCTGCGTGTGCCTGCCCTACCGAACGTATATCAGACTTCCTCGACAGCATCTTCCAGCCTATTGTAGAGCAGCTTCCTTCCTTCTTAAAGGACACAAACCATGCTCTTACTACTTTTTCCTCTATTCAGCTTTCTCCAGACCGTACCTACCGTTTATTTCTGTTAGATGTTTGCTCACTTTACACTTCCATTCCTCACTCTGATGGTTTCCGAGCTCTCCGGTTTTTCCTGGACCAGCGCACGCACCCCTCTATCGCTACAGAGACTCTCCTGCGCCTTGCAGAACTGGTCCTTCGACTCAATTCCTTTGAGTTCAATGGACAGTTCTTTGACCAAATAAGTGGAGTTGCCATGGGCACCAAGATGGGTCCCAGTTATGCCTGCCTCTTCATGGGCTACCTGGAGTATCAGGTGTGGCAGCAGTATCCTGGACCTTTTCCATTGATGTATCATAGATACATCGATGATGGCATAGGTCTCACCGATATGCCAGAGGTTGACATTTCTAGGCTCATTAATTTCACTAACAACTTCCACCCTGCGATCCAATTCACCTCTCACATCTCTACTGTCTCTGTTAATTTCCTTGACATTGTTGTCACTATCACTCCCCCCCCCCCCCCCCCCCACCTCACCACTTCAGTGTACTACAAACCCACCGATGCACACAGTTACCTCCTTTATACTTCCTCTCATCCTCCGGCTTGTCGGGACTCCTTGCCTTTCTCACAACTTCTCCGCCTCCGTCGGTTATGCCAAGATGATGACAACTTTCTATGCCGAGCACAAGAAATGTTGGACTTCTTCCGTAACAGACAGTATCCAGAAGATGTTCTTACCTCTGCCTTAGAACGTGTTCTCCCTATCTCACGTCTAGAGGCCCTCAAACCCCGCCAAAAAACCTCCTCTGATAGAGTCAAGTTAATAATGACCTATCACCCTCACAGCACTGCTGTCAAAAGGATCCTGTTTCGCCACCTACCTCTCCTCCAAGCTGACCCAGTGGCGCGGGAAGCATTTAGTGAGCCACCCTTGCTGGCATATAGACGGGACAAAAATTTGAGGGACCTCCTAGTCCACAGCCGTTTGAAAACCGTCAACGATGGCCACTTTGGAACCAAGCCATGTAACCGTACACGATGTAAGACATGTCAGTATGTAATCGAAACACGTTCAGTCTCGTTCCCTAACGCCAAGTTCACCATCACCCATGGCTTCACATGTGAGTCACGCAACGTTATTTATGCTATTATATGCAAACGTTGCACCATTACGTACATCGGCCAAACGGGCACACGACTGGGCGACCGATTCTGCAGACACCTCTATGACATCTCTCAGTTTAATTCCACACCTGTGGCCATCCACTTCAATGGCCCTGACCACCACGGTGCCACTGACATCCAGGTGACAGCCATCAGATACAGTGGCGTATTCTCTATGTGTGCTGTGCGTGCTGCGCACACCTATGCCCGAAGGAAAATAAAAATTTAATTTATTATTCTATAAAATATTTCTCTTCTAATGTTCTTCTTTCGGACCGCACGCACCAGGATAACGGATTTTCCCGCATAGAATCTACGAGTATAATCTAGTTTCAGTTTCCCCAGACGCTATTTATAGTGCAGTTTTTACTAATTGGTAGCAATCGCCCGAAGTTTCTCGGGTAATTCCGTCACGATGCGTGCGGCTCGTTTCGGATTCACGCCTGAACACTGGTTTGATTGGAGCGGGGTCAGAGGCCAGATACGTCAATACAATACGAACATGCGTGCGGTGGGCCTAGCAGCTCTCGGGTTGTAAAAATCGGTTGTGTCCGTCCAGCGTTTTTTGTGATTAATTTTTGTTAGTTGCCGGGAATGCAGATTATTACAGTGACAGTGAGTTTCATGTTAAGTTAATTAGTATTTCGGAGATAATTGACATATACCCCTAATAACTATCGTTGCGTAATTGAATATAGTTGGTTTTTAAATTAAGAGGGGAAGAAGTTAAATAGTAGGCGTACATATTCATTTTAAGTAGCAGCACGCCTAGCTCGCATTACCAGGATACGCCACTGATCAGATACTGTTCCTCGGACGCCAACAGTCGGTTTCGCCAGGAACAACGCCTCATCCATCTTATGGGTTGCCTCAAACCACACGGTTTGAATACCCAACATTCTTTTGTCTGAGACGCCTTTCTCTATCGAGTCCCAGTTGTATTATGACTTTCTACTTTGATGCGATCACCCTTTTTTTTTTTTTTAATTACCATTTTTTTAATTTAATAATTTTATTTATTTATTTATTTACTTATTATTATTACTTTTTTTTTATTTTTTTTTATTTTATTTTATTAAAGAATTTTTTTTTTTTTAAATTATTTTTTTCCTTTATTATTTTTTATTTTATTTATTTCTTTATTTATTTTTTATTTATTTATTTTATTTATTTATTTATTTGTTTTAAATTTATTTATTATTATTATTTATTTATTTATATTTTATTTATTTTTTTATTTTATTTATTATTTATTGATTACTTTTTTCTTTTTTCTCACTCTTTTCCAGTCCTTGTTTTTATTATTTCTTATTTTTAATATACTATCAACTTCCTCTTTCCGGTTTAGTGGCAGCCATCTTGCTTCCCATGTGACTGGACTTAATATTAAAGGGAGTTTTTTTCTCTTATTTTTATAGTTTCATGTTCTCTACTTAATTCTCATGTTCTTTCCCTCCTGTCTCTTGTTTGTCTGTCCCTGACGAAGGCCTTGTGGCCGCAACGTAGGTTTTTCTTGTCCTTCTCCTTGTAAGACGTATTACTATTTGTGTGGGTGTGTGTGTTTTTTTTTTTTTTTCATTTTTTTTTTTTTTTCAACTATAAATATGCTTACAGTCGCACGTTTGAATGATGTGCAATCAAATAAATATACTTACAACCGCACTTTTGACTGATGTACAATCATATAAAAATACTTACAGCCGCAGTTTTGACTGATGTACAATCATATAAATATACTTACAGCCGCGCGTTTGACTGATGTATCCAATACCATAATTCCCGCCGTAAGGTACTTCGGTCTGTCGGTCTGTCACACTTTGCACACCGTCATTTGCGAACTTTTTTCTATTTTCGAGAGAGACATTAACTTCCGAGCACCGCTAAGGGGGTGCAACTGTGGTTGAAAGTTAGACAACAATTGTATTGTTTCCCCTTATATGTACTCTCGCGAAAATAGCAAAGTGTGACGGTGTGCATTAAACCAACAGACAATCAAGATACTCTTCTGTCCACTTTCATTCGGGAAACAGATTTAACTCGTCATTTTTCTTAAATAAAAAACCTTAAAATGTAAGTTTTTTAATTGTTTCTTCAAGACAACATTTTAATTTAAAGTATTGCAGACTTATTATTATGGATCAAAATGATAAGATGGCTAAAAGGAAGAGACAATCGCGTCATTCACAGCGAGCAAGCGAGACTATAGAAGAAGCAGCAATGTAAGACGTGTAACAGAAACAACACACTATAATTAAAAACCTGCCAATTTTGGCGTGTTGTTGCTAGTAATCATATAAATATACTTACAGCTGCACTTTTGATTGATGTACAATTACATAAATGTAATTACCGCCAAACGTTTGACTGATGTATAATCATATAAATATACTTACAGCTGCACTTTTGACTGATGTACAATTACATAAATGTAATTACCGCCAAACGTTTGACTGATGTATAATCATATAAATATACTTACAGCTGCACTTTTGACTGATGTACAATTACATAAATGTAATTACCGCCAAACGTTTGACTGATGTATAATCATATAAATATACTTACAGCTGCACTTTTGACCGATGTACAATTACATAAATGTAATTACCGCCAAACGTTTGACTGATGTATAATCATATAAATATACTTACAGCTGCACTTTTGATTGATGTACAATTACATAAATGTAATTACCGCCAAACGTTTGACTGATGCATAATCATATAAATATACTTACAGCTGCACTTTTGACCGATGTACAATTACATAAATGTAATTACCGCCAAACGTTTGACTGGTGTATAATCATATAAATATACTTACAGCTGCACTTTTGACCGATGTACAATTACATAAATGTAATTACCGCCAAACGTTTGACTGATGCATAATCATATAAATATACTTACAGCTGCACTTTTGACCGATGTACAATTACATAAATGTAATTACCGCCAAACGTTTGACTGGTGTATAATCATATAAATATACTTACAGCTGCACTTTTGACCGATGTACAATTACATAAATGTAATTACCGCCAAACGTTTGACTGATGCATAATCATATAAATATACTTACAGCTGCACTTTTGACCGATGTACAATTACATAAATGTAATTACCGCCAAACGTTTGACTGGTGTATAATCATATAAATATACTTACAGCTGCACTTTTGACCGATGTACAATTACATAAATGTAATTACCGCCAAAAGTTTGACTGGTGTATAATCATATAAATATACTTACAGCTGCACTTTTGACCGATGTACAATTACATAAATGTAATTACCGCCAAACGTTTGACTGGTGTAAAATCATATAAATATACTTACAGCTGCACTTTTGACCGATGTACAATTACATAAATGTAATTACCGCCAAACGTTTGACTGGTGTAAAATCATATAAATATACTTACAGCTGCACTTTTGACCGATGTACAATTACATAAATGTAATTACCGCCAAACGTTTGACTGGTGTAAAATCATATAAATATAAATACAGCTAAAGGTTTCTGCAGAAAGCCTTTTATCAGCGAGGTAAAAAACTAAAAATATAATGAAAGTGATGTTAGTGATAATGATTTGGCTGTTAAGAATGGTGGTGGCAAAGTTTATTCTGGTGTTGCTGTCTATGCTAAAGTTAATAATGACATCAGAACAACTGCTGTAATAAATTAATACGGTCACCCACCAACAACTGTGGGCTCCAGATCCAAGAAGATCGCCCTGGGAACGTGCTTGCCCGCCCCAGTTTCACTGAAGAAGGTATTGAAAGAGTCGTCGCCATAGCCCAGGCTCTTGTCCGAGGGCATCTGACCGTCTGGCTGGATTCCGTGTTCCAGACAATACAGCTCCCAGCATGCATTACCTATCTGGACGCCGGCTTGACCAATGTGGATAGAGATGACCTCGCGCTAACAGAGAAATAGAGGTGAAGAAAAAACATGAGGTGGAGAGAAAACAGAAATAGCATGTCCACACAACGACGTTATAGAAATGAAACCAATCTTCTTCTTCGTACATTATCAGACGTCTGCTTGAATGTTTTCAAAGAAAGCAGTAATCAGTTTGAGGCTATATGAAAGAGCTTGTCCACGAATGGTGCTGGTGTCGGCCATTTGCGCTTTCTCTGTTTCTCATATGTTGGGCATCTTTGAAGTAGATGTTCAGCACTCATTTTATCAGTTCCACAGTTACACCGATCTGTAGTTCCTATAGACCCCGGGTTCCCAACCTGTGGGTCGCTACCCCCAAGTGGGTCGCAAAGTGTTTTCTCGGGGGTCGCCGCGGTTATTTATACTTGCAATTATTTTTACAGGAAATTTCACCACGAAGGTTTTCAACACTTATTTATTTCAATATGGCTACACTGCAATATTCTACTAGTGGTTGTAACACTGATTTTTGATAAATGAAAGAAAGTGACTTAAGGTCCACTGCGGCGGATACTTATAAAATATTAACAGCCCGCCGTGTTCATACATATTATACATTTTATATTATTTTAATTATTTGCTATGGCGGGCCTTTAATATTTTTTTCAAATTACCGCCGCGGTGGACCTTGATTCACTCCCTAAAAATAACATATACAAATGCAGTGTTTTCATTAGAATAAAATTCTATGTTACAAATAGTAAACTGAAAAAAATATTCACTATGATGCTAAATTCAATATCAAAATTCATTTTTAATCGGTGTCTCGATGTTTGAATAACAGACTGTCGAATACGGAACGTCGAATAAAGGTGAGTTGCTCTCTTAACGCAGTTGAAGATCGCCCCGTATGTTTTGCTGACGCCGCCATCTTTGCAGTGATGTAATTCAATAATGTCCGAGATGGATCCTTTGACGCAAACTGGCGCGAACTTACTTCGCCAATAGTCAACCCCCTTTAGTTGGCGCCATGATGGAAACTAGCCACTCACTGTCGAGCGCGGGTTGGCTACGGCTTGCACTTTCTAAAATCTAAACAGTGTCAGTAGGTCGTCATCAGTCCGTGCTGTCGGTCGTCTTTCTGCATCGCTATTATCGTTTCCCGACGGAAAACAATTTATTTGGCTAATTATTTATTTATATTTTTATTGTTATATTATTAGTATTAATATGTGTAGAAGGTAGAAGGTAGAAGGGGAACGACTAAGTAAGTAATATGTGTATTATTTTAATAAAATAGTGAACCAAGTGACAAACGCTAAACATTATTTCCCATCTATTTAAAAAAAAAATATTACTGTCCTGTCTCCAGGACTTCCTCATAAAGTAGTTTGGAACTATACTTTTATTCAGGCATTCTACCGTGTTAGTTTCCCTTGGGGTTCTTCTTCCCCAGATCCTCTTGAGGTTGTGGGCGTCGTGTCTTTCTTCTCGCTGTGCTGCCTTGGCGCTTTTGTACTGCTGCAGTCTTGGGGCTGTGTTGGGGTTCCCCTTTTATACTTTTTTACTGATAATTGGGGATGTTCCTTAACGTTCTCGATTTGATAAAAATTGGTTATGTACAGTATGTTCTTTTTCGTTCTCGGCTTGATGTGGATTATGATGGAAGATGCTGGCATGACAATCACAATTGATAAAATTCGTGAAACGCGAATAAATAATTAAAATACAAAAAAAAAAAAAATTTCGCGAAAAAGAATACTTTTTATTTATATTTTCAGAAATCCGTACTCATGGAGAAAAAACGTAAATATTCAGAAGACTTTCTAAAATTTGGCTTTACCACCTTATCAGCATTGGCATAGAGAAGCCACAATTCGTTTTTGTGCAATGTTGTTCTAAGTGTTGAATCTATTAAACCTTCAAAACTCAAACGTAACTTACAGACAAAGCATTCAGAACATACTAAAAAGGATTTGGAGTTCTTTTTACGCCATAAAACTGGTTTCAGACGTCAGAGACTTGATCCTACAGGAAGTTTTCAGCAACAGAGCACAGCAGCAGTGCAAGCATCATATGAAGTCGCATTGGAAATTGCCAAACAAAAAAAAAACCTTGCACGATTGGAGAAACGCTCATCAAACCCTGCATGTTGAAGATGGTGAAGTTAATTCTTGGGGAAGCCAGCGAGATAAAGCTGCGACAAATATCCCTGTCCAATAACACTATTCAGAGGCGCCTTTCAGATATGTCCGTAGACGTGAAAGAGCAGGTTTTGAATGAAATCAAAATTTCTCCATTGTTTTCTTTTCAAGTTGATGAATCAAGGGACGTAAGTTTATGTTCTCAGTTGCTTGTCTTCGTTAAATATATTCATTCAGATGACATCAAAGAAGAGTTCCTGTTTTGTAGTGCACTTGAAACTACTACAAAAGGTGAAGATATTATGGAGAAGATAAATACCTGTTTTTGAAACTGGAGGACTACAGTGGAAAAACGTCTGTTGGGTTTGTACAGATGGAGCACCAGCTAGGCTAGGATCAAAGTCGGGCTTTCAGACAAAAGTGAAAGAACTTGCTCCCCAAGCAAAGGGCATTCACTGCATGATTCACCGATATGCTCTTGCCAGTAAGACTCTTCCAGCTCCTCTGCAAGAGGTACTTAATTCTCTGATCAAAATTGTGAATGACATCAAATCTGGAGCCCTAAACATCCGTCTGTTTAAAGAACTCTGTAAAGGCAGGAATTATGATCACGAGGTTCTTCTTTTCTACACTGCTGTATGCTGGTTGTCGAATGTTGTCAATCGTGTCTTTGAGTTGAAAGATGAAATCAAGTTGTTCCTGGAAGTGCAAGGGAAACATGACCTTGTGGCTTACTTTAATGATGAAGCTTGGAAGACAAGAGTTACTTCCCTGAGCTTACAGAAGAAGAAGCTGCACTGGTGCGAAACCCATTCTCTGCTTCCCTGAATGTAGCCTGAATTCCCGACGAAGTACAAGATGAATTCTTGGATCTGCGGAACGATTCCTCGGCATGTAATTTGTTTTATGAAAAATTGCTGACTCAGTTCTGGTGTGCTATGTATCAGTTATATCTTCTTCTTCAGGTGCTTGATCTGGGACAGACATTGGCGATCTTGACCCTCCAATCTTCTCTGTCTTTTGATAGTCTAATGAGGCTGTTGTTGCCCATGCTGTTGTTTGTTGCCCAGTTGTTTAAGCTTTCCACATACATCTTTCTCTGCCTTCCTCTTACTCTCCTACCTGGTATTTTCCCACATAAGACTAATTCCTCCACCCCTCCTCTTCCATAAATTTCATTTGTCTTTTCCTTATGGCTTTGATGATCGATCTATTAACACCCGCAGCTGTCAATACCTCGGCATTTGTTTTCTTCTCTGTCCACGATATTCTCAGTATCCTACTCAAAAACCACATTTCCGCTGCCTCCAGTTTTTTCACCATTTGGTTACTCATTGTCCAACATTCGCATCCATGTAAAAGAACGGACCACACGTAGCCCCTCAGAAAGCGAATTTTTGTGTTTATTGTGATGTTTCTGTTTTTCATTACGTTGCTCATCCTAGTAAAGGCTTCTTTGGACATGGCGATCCTTTTCTTTATCTCTGTGTCACATCTGCCATCTGATGTCAGATTAAATATTATGTTAGAATTATATTCTGAAAAATCTATTTTTAATGTGTTTTCTTTACCCTACTAAAAATGCCTTTTTATGCAAATGTGGCGGGGGGGGGGGGGGGGGGCCGCAGCTTACTTGGCTATTATAAAAGAGGGTCGCGACTCGAAAAAGGTTGGAAAACACTGCTATAGACGGTTTGTTAGAGAAACGCTTTTGTTGCGAAGTCCTTAAGCAATCCACTGCAGAATGATGTTTTGTGAGCTTTGTCAGTAATTCTTGTCCTTTGTCCTTTGCCCTCCACGTAGCCCAGCGGAACTCTACGGAGTTAGTGACATTTTGTTTACTTGTTAATGACGTCATCAAGCGGCGTACGTTGCACTGTTTCGTCATGTCTGTGGCCCAGTGCATCTGATTTCAACAGGCATTTATGTCGGGTTGCCTACCTTAGCCTTTGACTGTCTCCAGCCTGCCTGCAAGGCAGCAGTGTGGACTCTTTGTTTGACTGGTTTCTAAAAATCGTGTAGAAAATCGCTACCGTCAAAAGTTAAGTCGCCATAAAACCAGTCGACTGTGACACTGAATTTGATAGATCCCTCTGGTCATTGGTTGCCATGACAACACTAGCAGATCAGTATATCTGGAGGATTTTAGCTTTACTCGGGTTACTTTGGACTGACGATCGTCCAAGTAGCTACTACTGGTCTAAATAGTATCCACAAGAAATAATACACTTCTCCCTCCAGGCTGGAGTAGTTCCTAGCCCTGTGATAGCACATTTAGGTCTAACTTGCTGCCTGTATTTGGTGACTGAAAAACACAGTCTCATAATCCTAGAAACCTGAGGTTTAATAAAGGCTATGCGAGTAGGTCTTTTCGTTTACTGCAATATGCAACAGATGTAACAGGGAGTTCGAGTGTCAGAAATCCGGTTTCACACATATGCATGAGGGAAATGAATGGACTTATAAAATTAAATCAAAGGGCGAAATCCGTGGCTTATAAATTTATAATCAATAGGCGATAATCCATAATACACTGAAGTTGGGATCAACAGTAGTGTTTTTACGCCCCTTGAGAAAAAGTGCTGACTCAAGTTTAGAGTTTTGTTTTGGGGAAACTCGGCTAAGTTAAGCTTGCACGGGAAATTTATATAAACTGGTGAGTTATTTTTGAGAAGGTCGATCTAGAAAGTTCGGAAAGAGTTGTAAATGGGAAATCGAAGTTTGAAATATAAGCAGTCAGATTTCGAAGCGCGTTAGCGTAGGTTAAGTAGAATGTGCTCTCTCACAAGTGTGTGCAAAAGATAATATTTTATAAGTGATTGGCGCAATCGAGAGTTATTATCGAGGGATAAGTCCAAATGAGTTTGGCTTGCTTCTGTGGTCACAGAAAAGTTATAACTATCCCCCAGACGCTCCATTGCCTATATGTCACATATGACAGTTTTTGTGAGTTATTCAGAGGACAGGAGACAGTGTCACCAGTACAAGATAAATATGTTTTTTCAAGACACACAGGTACGTTGAGTTTTACCAAAATATGATAAACTGTTTAGTACATAACAAGAACGATAAACAGTAGCTAGTCCTTAGAAGTAGGAAATGATAGACTTTGGTAAATCTTCACCCCTCGCGGTCAGGCCAGTATCATCTAAGATATGGCAAGTTGAAATGAAAAATATCAGAACATTTTGTGAATGCAATGTTGCCATATGAAGAATTGTCGTAGGCAGTAAATTATTGACAGCACTAGTTTTCCAAGTCGTGACCACCAGAACAAAATAGAGACAGCTAAACTACTGAAGCAGCATGAGTGAACGAGTGAGCAAAACATTTGTATAAATAGTTATATTGAAATTGTTGCTGTATCAAACTGCCAAACCTATACGCCAGATTAGGCTCATCACTTTCACCTTCGCCACTTTATTTTGTGTACATAAAGTTGTCACAGTTATTTGCTACTGCTGTCTCTGAGTGAAGTTCTTCACCAACTCCTGACATCATTCACCATTTTGTCAGTGTGAACTGTCGTCGTATATTTGAGAGAGAGAGAGAGAGAGAGAGAGTTGGGGGGGGGGAGAGAGATAAGGAATAGTCAAAGACAATGTGACACAGACAAAACATGACAAAAACAATTGTGTTTTTTAAATCGTAGTATTAACATTGGGGAGGAGGAAGGTGTGGATAGTCAAAAATAACGTGACACATACAAGACATGACAAAAATAATTGTATTTTTTAAATCATGGTTTCAACATGGGGGAGAGAGATAGTCAAAGACAACATTGCACAGAAAAAAACATGATCAAAATAAATGTATTTTTTAAATCGTGGTTTTAATATGGATTGGGGGGGGGGGGGGGATATCCAAGACAACACGACACCGACAAAACATGTAAAAAATAATTGTATTTTTTAAATCGTGGTTTTAAGATGGGAGACAGATAGTCAACGACTACGCGACACAGACTGTGACAAAACGGTTTTGTGCATGTTCTTGTGTACCTATCTCTCTCTCCCTTTACTCCGCTTTTTATTTTGCATATTTCATGCATCTTCATTATTCTTGCGGTGACCGCTCTCAGACTGTTTACGTTTCACTAAGTGAACGTAGTATTAGCAATTTAATTGAACAGGTCAGCGGTAATACGGCCACCTTTGAAAGAGACGTCAGTTGTTTGTGCAACGTGGTATCGCACGAACACGCACAGAAAGCCATATTGCTATCTAAGGAAGCCGCCTGAGGTGATAATTAGATAATCTTTTCACCTGAGTCCTCTCGGTATCAATATTGCCGATAACCTGTCTCGGGGAGACAATATTGGAAGGTAGCATCAGGACATCAAATAAGTTCACAGATTTGTTTGTGAGTTGGCGGAAGTATTACAGCATTATTAGAAAGAGGTCACGCGATGGAATTTAAAAATTTAATATTTTAAAACACTCGAGGGAGATTATGAATTTAAACACCCCAATCCAGATAGTGCTAAAGAGCTTTAGAGTGGTTTGATTTGAGAGCAGGAAAATACATTGACTTTCATTGGAAGTTAGTCTAAAAGTACAATTTGGCATTTGAACTGAGAAATGAGAGATATAGTCTAGCGCAATAGGAGTCACAAATCAGACTGCATCGCCCCGTCAAGCCAGCAATTCATTAAGCCAGAGAAAGAAGGACCGGACTAAGGATTCCAAAATTATATGTGACAGATTGTAAGTATTTGGCACTCTTTACAACTTAAAAGTAAACCTGCATATTTAAATACGAAGTCTGGATACCTAAGGAATCAGAACACCCGTCATAAGAGGATTACTAAAGTATCCCAGGCCAAGTGATTCGCAGAACACCCGTCATAAGAGGATTACTAAAGTTTCCCAGGCCAAGTGATTCGCAGAACACCCGTCATAAGAGGATTACTAAAGTTTCACAGGCCAAGTGATTCGAAGCATTTATTAAAGTGCTGTGCCCATTCTAAACTGTGCGAGGAAATTGTGTTCCCAAAAGTTACTTTGGGGTAAGTGTAAACATTTATTTTACAAATGTCAGTTTGACATGTTTTTCTTGCTAAGTGGTTATATATGAGGCTGGTAACCTCAATAAATGAAAATAGTATATTCATAAACCACTACAGCAAGCGCTGGTGATTTCTTCTTGCTAGTCGTACAGACAACCGACAGCAGAGGTAACCCCAGACTCCGACTGGAGCAGTGATGAGTGATGATTATATCACATATGCCTCAAGTGTATCATATCATTTTGTGAGATCTATGTACCTTGTTATTTCTAATTCAGGCAAATCATTGCTTTCGCGCTGTCCAAGCACATATTTTCCTAGTTAAATACCCAGAAGAATATTGGTGATTTCTAATCATCTTCCTTGAGTTACGCTGTGTATACTCAAAAGAATAATTATTCAGAGAGATTAACATTAGTGGGTGGACAGCGAGACAATGCGCCAGCTAATTTGCAGCCCACAAATGTACTTAGCAGAGGCATTTGATTTTATTTTGTCTAAAGGGTCGTGGTACTAAGCTATGAGACCGTTCGAGGAAGAAGCTATCAGACTGTGAAGTGTCATCATCACAAAAAGAATTGACGAAAGCAGGACTCGCTCATACAAGCTAAGTGGTAACTAACAGGCACAAGCAAACGGACTTTAAAATTAAATATTAATTTTAAATTTAAATCCTCAAACCAAATCTCGATGACGAGAAATTTTATTTTCATCTAAAATTCAGCATCATTCTATTTATTTTAGCCTGTTAAAACTAATTGATTATAGCTCTTGCACGAATTTCAGTATAGCTTCCATGCGAGTTTCAGTATAGCTCCTATTTGAGTTTCAGCATAGCTCCTTTCCGAGTTTGTGTATAGCTCTTAAACAAGTTTGAGTATAGCTAAATTGCAAGTTTCAGTTCATCTTCTATACGAGTTTCAGTACAGCTTCTTTACAAGTTTCAGTATAGCTCTTATATGAGTTTCAGAATAGTTCATCTGCAAGAGCCTTAACCTACTTCTCTGAGGAACCTGCCTGTGAGGAAAGATTGGTGTAAGATGTACATTTTAAATTCTATGTTTTTTATTGCTTACGTGTGAACTAAAATGTATATACGAGGTAGCTTCAAAAAAGTCCCGGAATTTATGTATTGAATAGAAATAAATAACAATACAATTAATAACACTACAGTTCCTTCAAAATAGTTTCCTTCGGATACAGCACACTTTTGCCAACGTCCATACAGCTGTTGAAAACATTCCTGGAACCCATTCTTTGACACCACTCTCAGCTGCTTTGTCGCATTGGTGATAACGTCCTCAACATCCTTGAATCTCTGTCCTTTCAGTGCCGATTTTAGGCGAGGGAACAAAAAAAATCAGGCGGTGCCAGGTCGGAAGAATATGGAGGATGTTCCAGGGTAGTCACTTTGTGGGTTGCGAGGTACTACTTCACCAGTATGGATCGATGTGCTGGCGCATTGTCATGAAGCAGAACCCAACTGTTTGTTCTCAGTTTTTCTGGGCGTTTTCTTCTGATTTCATCTCTTAGACGACGGAGGATATCATCGTACATTTCCTTGTTAACCGTTCGGCCTTCCGGAATGAATTCATGGTAGAAAATACCCTGGGAATAAAAAACATTTCCAACATAACTTTTCCTTTGCTCTTGTCCAAACGAAATTTCTGTGTCCGGGAAGATGATGGTAATTTCCATTCAGAGGACTGACGTTTTGTCTGGTGATCGTACAAAATACACTACGTCTCGTCTCCTGTGATTATGTTGTTGAGAAAATTGCTATCTTGATAGGCCACAATGATTAGGTGTCCTGCCAGTGTCAATCTCGTTTTTTTCTGTTCAGGAGATAACATTTTGGGAACCATGTGTTGACAAACACTGTGCATGTGCAGTTCATTGTGGAGAATACTGTGGCAACTTCTAACTGATATTCCAACTTCTGAGGCTATTTTCTCTACACTACGTCTTCTGTCAACACGAACAACGTTCCGAATACGCTCAATGTTTTCATTGTTTATCGAGGTAGGCGGTCGTCCGCTACGTGGATCATCATCGACACTAACACGACCTTCACGGAAACGCTTGTGCCACTAAAAAATGTGCGATTTCTTCATTGCGGTATCACCATATGCTTTATTAAGCAAGGTTACTGTCTCTGAGGGTCACTTCTGAAGCAAAACACAAATTTGACATTTGTACGTTATTCAATCAAGGACATTTTCAACTCCGACGATGCTACGTGCACACCACACAAACAAACTTCTGTAACTTCTGTTCGAGAGTACATGTGAAGATTACATCAGCCATGTCGTTTCCTCAAGGTCACTACCAACTTATAAAACTATAATCTCCATTACATAATCACTCATTCAAACATG
Organism: Oreohelix idahoensis; assembly: GCA_024509875.1. Classification (NCBI taxonomy): domain Eukaryota; kingdom Metazoa; phylum Mollusca; class Gastropoda; order Stylommatophora; family Oreohelicidae; genus Oreohelix; species Oreohelix idahoensis. Next base: position 1,314,135 of record JAMPIV010001472.1, read on the forward strand.
AGTCGACTTTTCCGGGAACGTTTGAAGCTACCTCGCATTACCATGTGAATATTAATATGTAAAAATTGCTAGTGGATTCTAGAATGATGTACATTCTAAGTATAATATTGACATTTTCAAACACATTCACTTTAAAATTAACGAAAGTTTCAAACTTTTCAACAAGTGTAGATATAAATGAAAACATTTTCACGTTATATTGTGAACACTTTTCAGTCAATGGAGATGTAAATGTAAACATATTCTATCTGTACTATTGACCTTTTCATTTAAATGTAAAATAACTATAAAGCTTTTCAATTTAAATGTACAGAAAGTTTTCTCTCGAAGGATTAAGTTTAATTCTCATCGACGGTAAATTCTGAGGTAGACGGGATGGTGGAATAAGAGAAAGAGGACACATAAGTACGTGCCGGGTGTCACGCTGGATCTAAAACTTTGGAACTCACCTAGAGCTCAGGAACATCCCTAATCTCTATTTTGACTTTTGTCCCGTCCATTTCCTTTCTTTTTGGTCGCCTGTAGTTGGAAAGTGGGAGTAACTGACCTGTCACTTTAAAATCGGACAGGTTTACTCCCCGTTTCTTTTATCTTGGTAAGAGAAATAATTGACGCGCCCAGGACTCTCTGTCGCTGGAAGCGGCATCCTCTTTGAATTATTTGACCACGAGGTAAAGCCTCGCACTCGGTTTCTGAGAGACCAGCTGCAAACTTCCAAGTTCCTTTGACACCAGGGAAAGCCATCGCCTTTTATGTGTCCACGGGGAGACCCGATTACGACAAGCACGGCTTTTTCGTCAACGGTCCAAGGGGAAACTACTCAGAATTCTGTGGAGGTTGCATCACGTTACGTGCCACCCGGCGGAAGAGTCACTCGAAAACGCACGTGGCCAGGACACCTGGTGCCTGAGAATATTATAAAATCTAAATGCCTTAGTTGTCTGACACTTAATGCTCCAGAGAGTCTTGTAGAGTGGACGTGTCATTGTCAGTTGGTAGATTCTACCAGCTACTGTTGGTGTTAGTGGACTTCATTGCAATCTCGGTAAGAAGCGCTATTTTATTTAGACAGTTGTGTAGGTAAATATATCACTTATTACTCCTCAGTGGGCGAACGCGAATCGCCGTAAATATTTCTATCTCATTTCATAACGGGGAAACGAATTAAGTTCGCTATGTAATACTAAAAGTACAGAGACGGGACCTTTAATAATTGCATTCAAGGGACAGTGAATGTGTATTTATTTCAATTTTGTTAATACAACTGTAAATTCCACTTTTTATTGCAACGAGTTCCTTGAGAGAGGGGTGCTTATTTTCCCCACTAGAGATGGGTATAAATTGTACTCATCAAATGACATATAAATCATTTATATAGCAGGGTATTTGGGAGTATGTAAATTTGCTTGTAAATATTGATTGATTGATGAGTGTAACAAGAGGCATGTGTTTTGAAGGATAATCGCATCACGGGCAGAACAGTAATTTTTTTTTCTCGCTGGCCTGCACTTGCCCCAGCCAGACGAAGCGATGGGTTCTTTACATATTAAGCTTTAGACAGCAGCGCGCGAGCGGCTTCCGTGGACCTCCGCTGCTGGTAGCCGGCACTGAAAGACAGGCGAACGGGCAGCCGGCCCAAACCGATCTGGCGCTCCTCGATAATTTGGATGGGGGAGAGTGGGAGGCCCTGAGTGTTTGTAAACAGTCCTTCTCTCAATGTGTGTGTATATGTATTATTTAGCGAGTGGACCTAAAATTAAGCGACTAGTTTATAGCTAGTATGTATTGTATTTCCACAGCAGAGAGAGCAGATCTCCACAGGCTAGTGGGACCAAACCTGGAACCAGCATTTTGTCACAGGTCGGATATATCACCTCCTGGATCGAGTTTTCGAGTGGGTTAAATCATAAGACCCAGTGCCAAGAAAGCAGAGGGGAGTGCCTAGCCGCTGGTACCCCATGCCCTAGAGCTGCTTAACCTCTGAAGACATCCACCACTCAAGCTCACCAAACTTCAGAATAGCGCATCATCCCATCTTAAGTTATAGACTGGTGGGCCCTTTCTTTTTTTACGACCAGTCGCAATTAAACTGGCTGCGTCTCTCGGGTATATGAAGGCGCATCGCTTGCGCTAACCTGAGTTTGGACTCATTTTGACCCACTGGATATCGGGGTTCATTATTATTGAATCACACTGGAATTATACTTCCTGCTGTTCGCGTAAACCTGGAATTTATATCAATTGTCTCGTCGACGGAGGGGCCGAGAACCGACAAGATAGTTTGTTCAATTCCAGGATATTACCTCACTGACAGACAGGGATTTTAACCTCAGTTCGTGTAGCGGACATTAATTAATTGGGTTTTATTGAAGAAATGGTGGCCCTAGCATTGAGTGTTCAGTAATTTTTTTGAACTCTTGTGGTCTACCTTTTGGTGTGTATTCTTTTGCTGGGGGTGTTTGTTTTTCGTGTTTGTCTAGCCTAGTCGCAATCGCCTCTATTTGACGCTGGAGGTTGAAAGACGGGGAAACAGATTCGAATTTGGTGGGTTATTATTTATAGTGGGTCTTGTGCTTTCAGGTTCATCCCTTGGACTTTTGTGTGTGTGTACAACTTGGTTGCCGGTTTGGATTATTAACCAAACTCTAATCGAGAGTGCATGTTTTTTATTCTTGTGGTTATTGTTAGTGAATTTACATTTGTGGTTTAGATTGACTTGTCTTATTCTTGCCTTAACGCAGATATAGTAACTTACAAATACATGTATATATATTTGTATCTTAATAAACATAGAAAACCATTTAGCGCTGATCAGAATTGTCTTGTTCTTGTACATCTGTGATTGCTGAATGTCAAAACCACTTGGTGTATCAACCCCTTACTTCTTATGTCTATTCAGTTGTTAATAGGTGAGAAAGAGAGTGTTGAGTGGAGTTGACATCTAATATAAGTCCGAGTGGGTAGGGTAAAAGAGTGTTATCATCTTTGTACACCTAACTGTCACACTACCACTCAACATTCACATTCACTTTCTCAGATCTTCCTCTATTTTCTACTCCTCACTCAGACTTTTCTCTTGCCTCAGGCTGACGCTCATCACCACTCGTGACACCGGGAAACGCCATACTCAGGAGAGCGTTTGTTTCTATTCTTTTACAATAGTTGTTGGTGGTGGTACCATTTGAGGGTACTAACTCTGGAACAAGAAGGGAAAAGTGGCCTGAGCTTTAAGACGAGGGACCAGTTTTGTAGACACTCGCTGACACTTCTGGGAACGTGCTACACCCTAGAACCTTGACCAGCGACGGCGCGATTAGTCTACCAAGAATAAACTATTAGAAAGAACAGAACCGTCACTGACAGCTAAGTAGTTCTATAAGCTGCCATGCGACTTCTTAACTAAATATTCTACTATCCTCCAAGGATGAACATTTTCTTTTAAACTATTATTTTTTTAAGCTGTTAAAACACAAGTGATTATTTAATTTTGTTATTTATACAAATTTAACTTCGATTTAATCATTTTAGATGTACTGCAAGTTTGTCTCAGTCAATTTACTAAACTCAATCTAAACAGAGCTATACCAGAATAATAAGAATTCCACTGAGTAAATCAGGGTGGGGGCTTGACGAGCGAAAATAATAATTGCTTAATCCTTCTCAAAATATGTCGGCAGATCATAGAGTTAACGTGCTCAGCCAAATCAGCATTGCTCTCGCTTTTCTTGTGAATACTCTCTTGAGAAAGAAGCATCATTATCTTTATATCTGCCACTCTGCCAAGATTAATCTTGTGCAAATGTAGACACCTTTGAAGGCCCATATTAGATACTCTTGAGTTTTGGCCACTGTTGGACCACTACTACAAAGCAGGGGAGGCAATCCGTGGTAATTGGGCGACTCGTGCCGGGATTAAGAACCTTGAAGGTTAATTCCCCTAGAAATCTGACAAGAAATTTTAGATTTACTGAAAGAATATTATCAGAGTGTATTTACAGTAAGACTGAATGTATCTGCACACAAACTCAAAACATTTACAGACATAACCCGGACGCCACAAACATTCGTGGCAGAGTCCGACACGCAAATACTTACACTCAGGGTACAGACGGACACGCTCACTATGTGAGTAGGGTGAATAGGTCTCAACAACAAGAAGAAAGTGACCAATTGAACAATGCAAATAGATACAATAATAGCGATACTGCCAGTACAGCAAACCATTGGCATACCATCAACAGAAGGAAAGAAAGGATAGCGAAACGGAATGACATTACAGCAACAAGGGCATTAGAAAGTCAACATCAAACACAGCCACGTTGCCGAATTTGGCGAAATGAAAATGAGAGAAGATGAAAAGATATATAGGCCAGAGTACACCACCGTGCAAGTTGGTTTGACAATGTCATAAAATCAGAGATTACACCGTGTCGTAAAATACAATCTGTATGTACAACACGCTCACGAGACAAACACTAATTTCCATAGAATTGTACTCCCAAAATGCTAGTAAATAAAACAGCCCGTGTGTTAGTGACTAACAGCTTCTACTATGCCAGTCGGGAATCCAATTTATGCTGTAGAAATGCTGGTTAATTATCTCGCTAGCAAAGTCACTAGATTTTAGTACCGCTTGCGTGAAACTAACGTCACAGTTCAAGCCTAGCCTTCAAAGCAAGAGAGAGAGAATAAAACGTGTAAAAACGAATACATGAAGGCATAAAATTGAGAGATAAATGTCGTAGCATGGCAGAAACGCGACGTCACAAGTTGCAGACCCCCTTTTTATCGACACGCGTTCTTAGCACATATTCACACTGTTAGAATCGTCAGCCGATATAAACACACACACCAGTCGCATTTTTTGCTAGAAGTAGTGCTAAAGTAGTTATTCTACAAACGTGTTGTTAAAAATTTGGTAACGTACTACAAGGATCTGCTGCGGTCTGCATGAGAGCGATAGTTAAAAATAAACGAAAAAAATTAAGGTTAACGTGAGATTTTTTGAATATGCAGTACTGAACGGGGGGATGAGACGGAGTATCGGACTAGGAGTGTCACGAGTCGTGTTTACATATTTGAATAGGAGAGATAGGAAATATTTTTTTTGAAGCATTGTAGAAATAAAACGATACTAGGCATTAGAAATAAATACAAGAATAAAATAATGTAATGACTGTGCGATAGATAACAACAGGATCAATAAGTATGTATCAGAATTTAAAACTATTAAGAAATAAAGAAGTTGGACAGAAGACAGATAGACGAACGGACTTGAAAATCTTTCTCAGTTTGCCCGTAGTGGGGGTAAAGGGGAAGGAGTCCTAATTTTGAACATTTGAGGTCAGTTTTGAAAAAGAACGCTAGAAGCCAAACGATCCTTGATTGGCTGTGGTGTAATATACTAACGATTGAATAAAAGCAATTAGTAGTTGGTATTCGGGACCACTTGTTAAAAAGAATTCATTCACTAAAGTTGTTTTAAGAAAGAAAGGAGTACATTCTTGTTTGCTATTCTGCACTTGCAGCGATCTGGATTATTACCATATATCGCAATATTCAACTATTTAGTGTTTATATTTCTTTGATGCGGTAAGAATGAAAACCTTTATATTGTCAATTTTATCGTTATTATGTATGCATTATTGAATCAGTATGAACCTTATGGGGGAAAACGTTTATCTAAGAGGGAAGTCAACATCAAACACTGTGTTGTTTCACAGCGTTGTTAGGAAATGTATTAACCTGTTGTAGAAAAGCCAGACAGGCTTTCTACCATATTGGGAGAAAAGAATATTAAATATTAATGAAAAAAAATGTTGTATTATGACATAAGACCAGGAAGATCACTGGCCGTCTCCTTCAGCAAGTCACCGTGATTGTACATGACTTGATATTATTAATGTAAAAGGTTTCCTTTGTCAAGGAAAGTGTCAACCGGTGGTTTGAAAGTTATTTATCCATGAAAGGGGTACCAACCAAATTGAGAACGTTAACTAATTGTTTAGTTACCATACTGATGTCTGATGATATTGAAAATGTTAGAGTAGGGAAAGAGAGAGACTATTAGATGCTGAGTTGGACACATTTATATTGTTCCAGGGTTTCTTCTACGTTTGAAAGTGAGCCCAGGTGATCAAATACCTGACCATAAGTTCTGCAGTGAAGCCATATCTACTGAGTGCCTGCACATAAATATATTACAAGAAGCAGAAGCGTGACTTGGCAGTGGAAGCTGACATAGTATACTTCAGTCAGCCTGTTACCAGAAATCCCAGATAAGCAATCGTGTCTGGGGTATTTGATATCGGTAACAATCCAACTCTCAATTTCCCAAAATATATTGTGTCAGACAGTGATGAATCCAAACGTTCGAATAACCTGTACCTTTTTCTAGGAGCAAGGAATACTTGACACTTTTCTAACTTGACTTATATAAATAATTGTGGGAAAACACAGACTCAATTTTATTTGTGAATTAATTGCTGTAAATATTTATATTATCATTTTGAGTTGATTATTCCTGTGTCTAAAAAAATAACAAAGATACAGGAAAATAAATTGTAAAAAATATGTTAAATTGAAAACTTAACCAGTGACTTGTTTAATCATTGTTTATTAGTAATAGGTGTAGTTGTTGTCCTGTTTCTACACTTCATTACATTGCATATACCCTAGACACTTGCTAGACAACATACACACACCATTACACTTCAGTAGGGGAAGATATATAATCGGGTGAGGTCATTGGTGGAAGCAGACAGGTCCCCTGTAAACTTATATGAATTTAATAAACCTCAGGGGCTTGCATAGCTGACCTCACACCTGATAGAATTAAAAGTACTAATGTTTATAGAATAACACCAAATCCACCACACACCGATCAAATAGATAATATTCTTGTTTATAGAGATAAACTAATATAGGGATAAAATAGTGAAGTTGTGTGAAACATCATCGCCCCACCTGCAGGTCAATACTAACTTTTTATATCTCGTCCTTGAGACACTAACGGTAACAATTTTGAAAAGGCAAAGCGTAGTCATCCTAAGAAAGATAGACAGAAGAAAGAACGAGGAAGGGGAAATGAGAGAGAGAGAGAGAGAGAGAGAGAGAGAGAGAGAGAGAGAGAGAGAGAGAGAGAGAGAGAGAGAGAGAGAGAGAGAGAGAGAAATGCAACTGTTGACACGCGTTGGAGTTTGGTATCGTGAACCGAACGAAAGTGTGTGGCAATAATGTAACATGTTTCTCAAAAGACGACACAAAAACCATACCGTCCCCTTTTTTGCTCGACACGCCGTTCAAAATATATATCCTCTTAGATCTGCAGACTGAAATGAAAAACACACATACAAGATCGTATGTCCGGTCTAAAAGTTGCTTTTTTGTGACGTATGGGCAACTGCGTGGTTCAAATTTGAATAAGAACGATAGTTACAGACCAATAGCACTATTAACGTGGAATATTTGAAAATACAGTGGGAGAAGGGATGAAAAGGAGCATAGGTGGTAGTGTCACGAGTTCGTTGTTTACAGAAATTTGAAATTTGAACCAAGCGGGGCATAGAAGGATAGAGAAGAAAAACTTAGATAATTTTCTTACATGCAAAAAGAAAGGACAGTTGACAAATACAATGACATTAATGGTTAAATAGAAGATTAAGGTGTTAATGTATCTTACCGTAGATAGAAAAATATGTTATTTGAATAAATAAAAGGGAAAAACAATAATAGAAAATATAATAAAGGAAAGAATAAAAATATAACTACTGTGTGACAGACAGCAGCCTGATCAATAATTTCTTTTCAGAATTTGAAACACCTAGTAAATAACTGAGATATTGGTAGAAGACAGATAGACGAACAGACGTATATCTTTCTCAGCTTGCTACATATTGGGAAGGGGGAGGTAATCCCAAGTTTGAAAGTTGTAGTTTTAATTTGAAAAAAGACGCAAGAGGCATGATAGTCCCTGATTGGCTGGAGTCAAATAGACTAACGGTAGTGATAAAAACAATTTGAAGTCGGCTTTAGGTGCAACTTATAAAATATAATTCCTACACTACTGTTGTGTTTAAGGCAAGAACTTCAGTACATTTTTGCCATTTGCTGATCTGCACCAGCAAGCGATCTGGTGATCTCATGTGGCTAATTAGTCCTATTTTGGCCCTACAGGCCATGCCACATACGGGGCACACATGGTTAGAGTCGATAGTAGTGTTGCTGCGCATTCTGACTTTTCTTGCAGCACGCTTGCCTTCTGCCTTATCAGCTAAATTCTGTTCTGCAATGCGAGCGCCTTGAGTAATGTTTGTCCGCCAGGCAGAGCGATCATGTGCGATAGTCTCCCAGGAGGAGACATCAATTTTGAAGCTGCTCAACGATGCTTTCAGTGTGTCTTTGAAGCGTTTCTTTTGTCCCCCTACTGTTCGCTTACCCATAGAGAGTTCGCTGTACATCAACTGCTTTGGGAGGCGTTTTTCGGGCATGCGAACAACATGTCCGGCCCATCTAGTTTGGGCCCTCTGCAGCAATGTGTAGATGCTTGAGATATGTGCTCTGTTGAGGACCTCAGAATTAGATACTCTATCATGCCACTTGATCCTGAGTATCCTGCGAAGACAGCTCATGTGGAAATGATTAAGCTTCTTGGCGTGTCTGCTATACACTGTCCATGTTTCACAGGCATACAGGAGGGTAGTGAGCACTATTGCATGATATACTTTTATCTTGGTGGCGGCACTAATTCCTTGTCGATCCCAGACATTTACTCTTAGTCTTCCAAAAGCTGCACTTGCCTTTGCAATTCTGTTGTTGACCTCGGCGTCGATATTCGCATCTTTGGTAAGGGTACTGCCTAGATAAGTGAAGCTGTCCACCACTTGGAGACGTTGGTTCTTTACTGTGATATTTGGTTCACAGTAAGGTTTCCCAGGAGCAGGTTGCAACATTACTTCAGATTTCTTCGTATTGATGGTAAGACCAAAGTCATCACACGCTACAGAAAGCCTCCTCATATTGTTCTGCATGTCTAGTTCTGTGCAGGTGTTGAGGGCACAGTCGTCCGCAAAGACAAGGTCAGAGATCATTGTTTCATTCACCTTTGTAAAGGACTGTAATCGTCTCAAATTAAACAGCTTCCCATCTGTCCTGTATCTGATGTGTACGCCGTCACTACTGCCATGCGTAACGTTAGACAGCATGGCAGCAAATATCATACTGAATAGTGTCGGAGCGAGCACACATCCCTGTTTGACACCGTTTGTGACCGGAAAGGGTTCAGAAGGTTCTCCATCATTCAATACGCGAGCCATCATACCTTCATGAAACTGGCGGACAATTGAGATGAACTTATCGGGACAGCCGAATTTCGCCATAATTTTCCATAGTCCATCCCTATTGACAGTGTCAAAGGCCTTGGTCAAGTCAATAAATGTTGTGTATAGGTCACTGTACTGTTCCTGGCATTTCTCCTGAAGTTGGCGAGCGGCAAATATCATATCGACGGTCCCGCGGCCTGCTCGGAAACCACACTGACTCTCTGGAAGTAAGTCCTGCGATTCGAGATGAACAGTCAAGCGATTGAGCAGGACTCGAGCCAGGATTTTGCCCGCAATAGATAATAGGGAGATTCCCCTATGGTTATCACATGATTGATGATTTCCCTTTCGCTTGTATATGTGAACAATGGTGGCATCTTTCAATTCCTGTGGTATCTGTTCTTCATCCCAGACTGAGTGGAAGAGGTCTGTTAATCTCTGCAGCAGCATGCTGCCTCCAGCTTTATAAATCTCAGCAGGAATAGCATCTGATCCAGGGGCTTTGCCGCTGGACAGTAGACTGGTTGCTTTCTTGACCTCTTCCAAGCTGGGTGGAAGGTCAAGTCTATCATTGACTGTAACTTGCGGTATGCTTGCAATGGCCTGGTCGTTCACGGTTGATGGATAATTTAAGATGGCATTGAAGTGTTGTGCCCAGCGTTCCAAAATCTGCGTTTTATCAGTGAGCAATGCCATGCCATCAGCATTTAGGACCGGTGATGATTGATTCGATTGAGGGCCATAAATTGCTTTCAGGGCATCATAAAAGCGCTTTGAGTCATTTCTGTCTGCATATCTCTGTATCTCGTCTGCTTTATTGCTGAGCCATGCATCATGCATCTTCCTGAGCTTATTCTGGACAACTCTGCGTATGTTGGTAAAGGCTGCCTTTTTGGATGTTGAGGAAGGGTTGCTTTGATAGTCTCTGTGCAAGCGATATTTTTCAGCCAGCAGTGTTTTTAATATTTACATCATTCTCATCAAACCAGTCAGGGTTCTTGCGTGTTGTATATCCCAAGCTCTCAGAGGCTACAGAGTACACAGTGTTCTTTAGAGTGGCCCATTTTTCCTCTATAGTGGTTTGACCGAGCTCAACGTCCCTCAGACGGCTGTCCAAGTCCCTTGAGAAGCTCTCTGCGGTTGCTTCGCTTTTAAGTTTTGTGACGTTGAGCCTCTTCATGGGTTTCTGACTCTGGTGTCTTCGCTTGGGCTGTATGTTAAGGTTGAGTTTTGATACAATCAGCCTGTGGTCAGTCCAGCATTCGGCACCACACATGGCCTTGGTCACTCTCACATCACGTCTGTCGCTCCTTCTCGTGATGACATAATCAATGAGATGCCACTGTTTGGAGCGGGGGTGCATCCATGTTGTTTTATTTCGAGTGGGTAGGCGAAACATGGTGTTCGTGATGGACAAATCATGTGTGGCACACAGGCTGAGTAATAGGAGCCCATTACTATTACATTTGCCTATGCCATGTTTTCCAAGTATTCCTTCCCAGGTGTTGTGGTCAGTGCCTACTCTGGCATTAAAGTCGCCGAGAATAATAATAAGTTTCTCAGATTTAGGAACTGATGAGATAATAGAGTTAAGTTCGTCATAAAATTTTTCTTTTGTTTCCTCTGGGTTTGTCATTGTTGGGGCATATGCACTGATCAGTGTGGCACTTCTGTTGCTTCCTAGTGGGACATGAAGGGTCATTAGGCGATCATTAATGCCCTTAGGAGATTTGACAAGTTTACGTACGATATGAGATTTAATGGCGAATCCAACGCCAGCCTCACGCCGTTCCTTGCTGTCCCGGCCACTCCAATAAAATGTGTAGCCACCTCCAATTTCAGTAATCTGACCTTCTTCTGGTAGTCGTGTCTCACTTAGGGCTGCTATATCGACATTATAGCGCGCCAGTTCTTTGGCCACAAGTGCAGTCCGTCTTTCAGGTCTGTCGGCCAGGGTATTGTCGAGTAGTGTTCGCACGTTCCACGTGCCGAAGGTAAGCACCTTCATTTTTTTCTTATTTTTTGTTCGAACGCATGATTGGGATACCCTCCAGCCGCGTCAAGCTGGTCAGAGTAGGTTGAAGCAGGCTATGTTCAGGGCACCTTTTCTAGCCCCTTCCTCATGCCATGGAGGTGAGCAGAGTGATCCTAAAGAGGGCTGCTCAGTCGCTCAGGGGGCTGCCGGATCTTGCCGCTGCTTCAAAGTTCCAGCGAGAAACGACCCTATGGCCTGAGCCGCCTGTGTGCAGGATTGTGGCTGCAGCTTGAGTGTATCCACACTTTCTGGTTCGCCACTCCCCCATCGCCACAGGTCTTTAAGTGTAGTGTCTGTATGTTTCTGTCTGAAGCTGTGACTTGCGCTGTAATTGGATTTAAGTGAGGAAGAGTTGCGCTAATCGTCATCCTCACTCTCTCGTCCTGAATTATCTGGTCCAGTGGCAAGATATTATCGAGACGACTGGAGACAACACAGGATGCAGTGGATGACCAGGGCGTTCTAAGTGTCTCGCCGTGCTCTTTGCGTTCCACTCCGCGCTGCTGGTAGTTGCCTTCATATCCGTTGAGCCAGCTGATGGCTTCGTCCGCATAGTCCGCCAAATCCAGTCTTCACATGCTAGGTAGACAAGCCCTGTTTTTCACCGAGGGTTTTAATGCCCCTCGGCTACCCTCACCTGGTTTAGCCCGCCAGTCGAGGTGGTGTGCCGGGGTGTGGCAGCTGGTGCATGCACCAGCTGCTTGGAGCCACAGGGGAGAGCTGAGAAGTAGGTGGGGACCAATTGTGGAAGAGCCACTTCCGAAGGAAGTGCGACTGCCCCTTCATATTTATTTCCTTAACATCAAAACCCACCACAGACAAGAAAAGACGGCAACTACAAACATGTCAAGAATACAAAAATAGGAAGATGAATTGGGATAGTTCAGTTGTAGACAGGAACAGACAACACGCACATGAGAGGAGAAACATCTGTACAGAAGGCAAAAGGGAGAAATGGAAATGTAACAAATATCAGCATAAACAGAAATACCATAATACATGTAATAACAGTGAGAGGACACTCACAGGTTTCAACAGCAACTATGGACTAGGACACTGGGATAGCTTGAAAAGAAGAGGAACTAGAACAGCTGTGAGGAATTTTGTGGCTGAAATGAAGAAAGGAAGGATATTGGAAATAAACAACCTAAATGTAGGTGATCAACAGAGGTGTCGAATAACAACTGACAATGGGTGGAGGATGGACGTGAACAAAGTAAGATTAGGTGGGAATAGCAAGAACATATCCTACCAACCAAGGGTTACAATAGAATGTGACAGTAATAGGCATATCTCAGGGAAGAGTCAGGTTAGGAAACATGACAACACACGGAGAGACGTAGTCAGCGTTGCTACCCAGACAGAAACAAAGAAGGAAATAGGTATACAGATAGAAGTATCGGAGCACATCGACAACCCTACATCAGACGAGAAAATGTAAGTAGCAGTGCCACAGCATAGAGTTAACAACAAGATAAGAGCAGACATGATAGAACCCAGTCGGTTAAACTCACCACCCCAAAAGATATACAGAGAGCAGAAGAAAGTGGAAGCAAGGAAGCAGGACATGACAGGAATCAGGAAGGATGTAGGCACACCATTCAAACTCACTGCAGTGTTAGAAGAGAAAAAGCACACAAAAGAGAAGGAAATACAGAGAGTTAACAGTGTAACGGAAAGGATCAAAATACCTGAACCAAGCACAGAGCAGTTCAGGAAAGAAATAAAAGCCCTCCTTGGAAGAACTAAACCAGACATCGTGGTACTAAAGGAAGTGCAGAAAATTCTGCAAGGAAAGTTTGATATAGACATATCAGAAAGAAAGAAAGAAATTTACAAGTTTGTCGTAGACGAAATGGAGGACGATAGACCGATGGATTTAAGAGGTTATATAAGGAGTCATAGTATATATAGTACAAGAGGCAGAGTTGAAGAAAGATGTACACGGATTCCCAGTAACACACCACACAATACGGAAGAACAAAAGCAACATAACAATACACAGGAACGGATAGGGACACGTAGGACTGAAGCAACACTAAAGGATAGTGACTGGAATAAGTCTAACAGAATAAGAGACAACTGGAGAGTAGGATGGGAAGATGACTATGGAGAAACATCAACAAGTAGTCACCGTCGCACAATGGCAGGAATACATACGGAACCTAGGACAACATTTACTCGGCTCACCCCAAACCTCCTAGACGTATACGAACAAATAGAACAAGAAATCGAAGAAACACCAGAAGAAGCTGAAAGACTGTTACGACAGGATACACAAGAAAACACGCAGTATGATAATATTTTAGAAGATACGGCAGGAATAAAGAAGCAATGGAATAACGTTCAAACAGAAATAGACGTACCGTACAAACATACGAGAGCGGCAGAACAAAGGAGCAGAACACCGGAGCAGCAGCTATTGAAACAAAAGGAGCAACAGAGAGAGACGAAACAACAAAGTGCTGGAAGTAAAACTCAGAACATAGAGGACACATCAGATAAAGATTCAGATACGCAGGAAGAGATGGAGGAAGGGGATATAAGAGGGACGAAGAGATAGCGGTCGTCGTCATCAGGCGATTCATTGGATCATAGAAGGCACCTTGCAACGTTAAGGCATGTAGAACAGGTAATGGTGCGAGGAAGGTGGAAGAGTAAGGCATGAAATAGTGGTGCAGCGGAGAGTAGGGAAGATATAGCTGCACTGTGCGAATTTATTGATAGAAAATTTGAGGAGCTGAGAATGGGCGACGGAATAGGGAATACGGGTCGAAGAGAATACCGATCCAAGAGCCGAAAGACTAGTAATAGCAGAGATACGAGTCGACGGGAATGCCGATCCAAGAGTCCAGAGGTACTAGATACACAGAAAAATAGGAGGAGGAATGCGGATCGAGGGGAATACCGATCCAAGAGCAGAGATAGGCTGAGAAATAGAAGCAAAGAGGAAGAGAGAATTAGGAGATATACGGATCGATGTACGTGCCGATCCAAGAGCCGGGAGGTTATAAGGACGAAGAGAGGAGAAATACGAATCGAAGGGAGTACTGATCCAAGACCCGAGAAGCTAGGGAGACAAATAGCAGCAGTAATAGAAGTAGAGAAACTACTAAGGATCGAAGGAGATACCGATCTAGCAGTTGAGAGGAGTCAAAGAGGAGAGAAAAGGATAGTAGTAGAAGTACAGATCGAATGGAATACCGATCTAAGAGTAGAGATACTTACTTACTTAGTCGTTCCCCTTCTACCGTGAGGTGTAGAGGTTTGAAAGAGAGAGCGCCATACTATCCTATCGGCTGTCTTCCTCCTGGCCTGGTTCCATTCTAGTCCTCGGTCCTTCAAAGATTGTCTAATGTTGTCCTCCCAGCGGACTCTGGGTCGTCCTCGGGGTCTGGATCCTTGGCACTTTGTTTCCCATGCTTGTCGTGGTATCCGATCTTCTCCCATTCTGCAGACATGGCCAAACCATCTTAATTGGGACTGTTCTCCTTGGGTCTATAGGGGGTAGGATTTAAGGCCTTGACGTATCGTTTGGTTGCGTACCATGTCTCTTCTTGTTACTTCGACCACCTTCCTCAGATACCTCATTTCTGAGGTTTGGATCTGGCTTTTATGGGTTGAGTAGAGATACTATGGAGGAAAATAGAAATGATGGTAGAAGAAGAGATACGGATCGAAGAGAACGCCGATCCAAGAGCCGAGAGGCTAGTAATACGAGAGATACGGATCGAAGGGAGTACCGATCCAAGAGCCGAGAAACTAGAAAGGAGATAAATAGGAGTAGTAATAGGAGAGATACTAGAAGTACAAGTAGAGGTCAAGGTAGCGACGAGTTAGAGAGTAGAGAACTTGAGGGATACTCAAGAGACAAGAGGAAATAGAGGAAGAGAAACCGAGCCAGACGGTTCAAGAAGTGCGTCAGAGCGGGGACGTAAACAAAGGAGTGAATAAGCAGCAAGAAGCCCTGGAGAGACTGTATAATGATGAAGTGAGGAAGGAGATGGCGTGAGGAAGAGGCTATGTGAGGAGAGGCATAGCACTTTTTAAGTAAACCAGATGGCGGCGGTAGCTGAGTGTCGAGGAGACTTAAGTATAATTGGTCTGTACCGAGCTCACATGAGGTAAACTGAGTACACCTGACCGATAGGGTACTGCAGTACACGAGGAGATGAGTAAAGGAGAGTTAAGAGAAAAGAAGTACATGGAAGGCAAAAGTAGTATGGCGGAAATTATGTGAAAAGCCGTGGTGATGACGGCAGGAATAATGGAGAGAGAGGTTTGGAGAAGCCGTAGAGCAGGACGGCATAAACAGGGAGTAAAATGGAGTAATATGGAGATTGAGATTTTGAGAAGCCGTAGAGTAGGACGGCAGTATTATGGAGAAATAGGGAGTAAAATGGAGTAATATGGAGATTGAGATTTTGAGAAGCCGTAGAGCAGGACGGCAGAAATATGGAGAAATATGAAGAATAACGGAGTAATATGGAGATTGAGATTTTGGAGAAGCCGTAGAGGAGGACGGCAGAGATGTTGAGAGTAATGATATAAGTGACAATGGGGATATTGAGAAGCCGTAGAGGAAGGCGGCAGTGGTAGTGAGAAATATTTGGAGATAAACGGAAAATTATAATTGAAAAAGTGGAGAGCACAGTTCCAGAGAGCGAACGAGAATAGAGGATATGAGGGAGAGAAGGAGAGAAGTAGAAAATTGCAGCGGGAGTCTGGTTGTATGGAAACTAGATGCAATCGTTCTACACTGAACATAAAAGTAAGCTGAGTAGGTCCGAACGATGGACTACTGCAGTGGAGGAAGAGAGGGGGAAAGAGGCAAGGAAGCCATAGATTAAGGGAGAGAGACGTAGCGATTCGGAGAAATTGAGAAGTCACAGAGAGGAGACGGAAAAGAGTTATGAGGTATAGGAGCATGTGGAGAAACTATAGAGAAAATGGTAGTAGATGAGGGCCATAGAGAAATGGCGAAGATATAGAGACAATGGGAAATTAGGCGTGATAGTTCCGAAGAGAGCTGATAACGGAGTTGAGGATGATGCAGATTTTTCGACAGTTGCCAGAGTCTTGTGAAGACTTTGTGAGTAGCGAGGCTTCTCCATAAAGATGAAGTTATAGGAAATGCAGAGTTCCAGAGAGACAAGGAGAAAGAATAATGTGCTATAGGAAAACTAAAGAAAAGGGAGATAGAGGAAAGAGCACCTACGTGAGGAAACAGTACTTACATTTGTATATGGTTATGGGTTTCTTTTATCCGTGAGGAAGATGGACATGAAATATAGAAGACATATGTCAAATAGGAAAAGCCATAGACGAGACGGCATGGATAATTGAAAAGGAGATGGGTGTACTTCTGGAGAGAACGAATAGGAGGAAAAGGAAGCCATAGAGGAAATGCCTGAATTATAAGAGGATGACGTAAATGAAAGAGTACGGAGAAAAGAAAACCTATATGTAGGTAGAGAAAAGTTAGAAAATTACAAGAGGGATAGGAATAAATGGAATAAAGAGAAATTGTAAGGTAATAAAACTTACATGGAATACAAGAGAGAGAGAGAAACGAAGTTTATGAAGAGGAAGACAATGAACACGGTAACGGTGGATCGGAGACTAGGATGGACAATAGACATGGATGGTAAGAAAAGTAAATGCCCAAGGAGGAAAGATATGCAACTAAGAAGAACGATTAATGAGATAGGCGTCAGGTGTAATTTCGGAATTTCGAGGTAATTCGAGTAGGGACCGCAGTTCAGGGTCAGTAATAGGATATAGTGGAGGGGGGCGCTAGCTCATGAAAGAAAAAGTGACCATGATCACTAATGTGTCACGCACGTATATGTTGTATATAGCCAATAACAGTTAAGTACGCAGGAAGCTAGAATGATTGGGAGGAAGGATGGACATATTAGATACGGGACTTATTAAACTTGGGAGTAGATTTAATATTTGACAGTAATTAGCAAATGAAGTTATAAGGGAATTGGAAAGAAAATGAGGATGAAATGGCAAGGTATATACACCTAGTAGCCACATGTTATTACAAGGTGTAAAAGAATAGTAAGAAAAAGTGTGTCCTGGTGATTTTGTGATATTGATTGGGCTGGTATGTTGACCAGAAAAATGTTATAAATTGCATTATGAAAAATGTGTAATATGTATAGTTAGAAAATGTTATAAATTGCATTTTGAAAAATGTGTAAAATGTATAGTTAGAAATGGAGAGTTGCAAGTCGCAATGTACTTAGCTGACTGAGACCAAGAGACTAGGGAGTTTAAGGTAGACAGATAGTAGTTAAGAGACGACGGACAGATTTAGAAACGGACGTAGGGAAGGAACATTAGTCTGGTTGTGATTCTAGGAAATTTTCTCTATAGGAGAAATTTTTTTGAGGGGGGGGGGGAAGATGTGTGACTGGTAGTTTTGGACTTTAAGAATGAAAGAGAGTACAGAAAAATGGTTTAAGAAAGTTAAATAGAGTTGTTAAGAGACTATATATCTTTGTTAAGGGGAAGTGAAATGAGCAGAGGAGTGTTTTGAGGGAAGGGAGGTAACTCCGTTAGTCCCCTTTTGGGAGATGTAGCTTGGTGTTTTGGTTTGGTATTTCATGTGAGTTCTAAATTATGGTGTGACTGATTTGCATAGTAATGTTTTAGTAATAAGATTAAAGAAGATTGTATGGGTTTTGAGCTTAATCAGCAAAGGGAGATGACTTTAAATTACGTCCCTTGAAAGGTTTTGATGAGTGATCAAAATAAACACGCACGAGAAAGTGTTGCAAAGGTGAACAGATTTTAGCAGAAAACGGGGGAATGTAAAATCGGGAAGAAGATTAAGTAAATCTGATTTGGAACGCGCTTAGCGTAGGATAGCAAGTTTGCTATGTATTAAAGTTGTGTAGTGGCGAGCGATGTTTGATGATTCATTCTGGCGAACAAGCCACTGAAGGTGGTTGGTTACTGTGGTCACAGTATTGTATCAAATTATTTTGACGAACCAACAAGCAAGACGCTCAAACGCCACCTTTAATAGATGATAGATAAAGACAAGAAAGACAATGTCGCCAGTTCAAGATTGTGTTAACAATTTGTCAAGACTACAAGACGAACAGGTATGTTGTGTTAGATGTATAGACAATAGACAGTGGCTAGGGGCAGTGTGGAAAAAGTGACTATTGATACAAATAAACATCCCTGGTGGTTAGACCAGTCTTATATCAAAGATACATCGATTAGTTTCACCAGTCCTACGGGCCTTATCAAGGGTTAGGAAACCAGAAGAACAGAACAGTAGATGAGCTAGTAAATCTTAGAGACAGCGTTAGATCATAAGAGAAAAAATGATGGAGCGAGAGAAGATTTATTTCAAAAGTTGCCTATGAACATGGTTATTATGGGAGATGACCTGCCTCAGAGGGAAGGTTGGGCATGAATTATGATTTCAGTGGATTTGATGACTAGCTGTAAATAAACATCATCTTTGTTGTTCACTACTGTTTGAGTGCAGTAATTTTCGCCAGATGTTCTCCATCCCATCATCTGTCTGTCGTGTGATGTTATATCGTCAAGATTTGTTTTAACATAGCATCATCAACACATAGCTGCCTACTGTCGGGTAGTGAGACGTCACCCACTATACGACAAGTACCATCAACACTAACATCATCCGCTGTGACGGCCACATCTCTAAGTTTGAATCCTTAGCAGCTACATATGGCTTGGAGAGGGAGAGATACAACATGAAGCTATCCCAGAGTCTGAGGGGATCTGCTTACGATGTTTTTCTCAAAATGCTCACGGAAAAACAGAACAACTACGACATGTTGAAGAAGGCTCTGCTTCAGCGTTTTATGCTAAATGCAGAGACTTTTCGTTGTAAACTCCGTGAGGCTGAGCGGCAGAAAGATGAATCGTTTAGACAATCTGCTACACGACTAGAAACGTACCTGGAGAAGTTGGGATCTCTCACCACCTTCGATGAATCTTATGAAGGGTTGCAGGAGATGATTATCCCTGAGATGAGGCGGTTCCTGGTGTAGCACGGGGCCGAAACTCTTGATCAGGTGGGACTGTTTGCTGATCGGTACCAGAGCGCCCAGTCGGAAGTGAACCCGTCTAAAAGACGCCCACACGATACTCACCCAAAACAAAAGGATCACCAAGATAATACTCCAAAAGTACGGACAACACAACACACAAAGAAGCCCACCAACAACAACTAAAGGACCACCATAGGCAGAAACAGAGCAATTCAGACCAGGGAACTGGTAGACCATATTTTAAATCTGGAAAAACTGACACGCATTTTACATCGGACTGTATAAGGCCGAAAACAGGCCCTTATAATGTCGCATGCTTGATCAGGGGGCCGATAGGGAACCATGATCTCCAGGCATATGAAGAAAATCCCAGCCACCCTTCTATTCCTGAGCAAGTAACCGTTGGTAACCAAACCATACGGTGCTTATATGATTCGGGTTTAGAATACTCGGCTCTAGTTTCCCCATCTTTGGTGAAGGCCCACCAATATACTGGTGACACTGTAGAAATACAGGGGCCCCGGAAGAGTACACGACCTATGCTTCTTCCGGTTGCGGAAACTGATGTCTCAACCCGATATGTAAGGGGAAAATTAGTGCCGCGGTTTTAGACGATTTAGCCTACCCTCTCATTTTAGATAGGAAATATGTGTTTCTTGTAGATCCCTCACGTGACTCCAGGCAGACACAAAAGAGAGAGAACCAAGGACACGCCCCAGCGGCCCCTGAGTTGTCATCTCTAATCAGCCCGAATATTTCGGAGTTGAAGCAGGCGCAAAGGGCCGATCAAACCCTAAAGTCTTGCTTTTCACAGTTGGTGATAATGCTTCACATTTGCTAGGCGCGGCACAGCTTTTTTGAGATTAGCACAAGGAAACCCATATTGGTCTGCTTCGTTTTCGCGTAGAGTTGTGTGCTCAAGCGACAGATAACAAGATTACTCGTCTGTGCAACACATTTTAGACAGACACGAATGACATAATCGTTTCCTGTCCGACTTTCACGTAGACATTACTTTATCTGAGAGTAATATGTTGTTACATCTGAAATACATTGTAGTTTGAGTTTATAGATGTGTTAGTGAGTTTGTACACCAGGCATCAGAGGTTTTATAGTCATATGTGGGAGACGTGACCTTTGCATAACGCCCAAAATTACTCCATGTCGGAATATTTTGACATATTCTCTCTTCCCCCAACACACGGATGTTTGAAATAATTGGAGCCCTGAGTAGCTTCATAACAAACAGATGCGGTGATAGGACAGGAATTTAACCTGACCTATTCGCAGTTTTAGTTCACTGTGAGAAATGGCATGCCAAGACGCCACAACCAGACCTTGCCAGAAGTTAGAATTCAGAATTCCATTTATAACAGGCCTGACCTTTTCTTGGAGAATCTTGACGGACTTACAAAACAGCCCAGGAAAACTCTATCAATTTAACACGAAACCGGGACTGAGGAAACTGAACACACGGAGTCATAGAAGGAATTATCTTATAAAAGTAACGGTCCCAATAACACGTGTAAGAAGCCTAATCAAGTGCCTTAACTTCATTCATCTGAGCAAAACGTCTATGAGACCGTATTAGCGTAAGCTGACATTTTACATTCAATATTTTTCATTACTAACATGTGAACTAATATGTACATATTGCCATGTGAATATTAATATGTGAAAATCGCTAGTGGATGTCCAAGTCACTTGAGGCTGGCAACCTCAGCGTATAGAATGATGATTTCACGAACCACCACTGCAAGGGCTGGTGACTGCTTTATCGCTAGTTTCTTAACGAGAACTAAAAACAATAGTAGTCCCAAGTTCCATATGTAGCAGGGAGAGAAAGATGAAAGAAATGAAGTACAATATCTGCATTTTCAAACAAGTGTAAATGTGTATGTAAACACATTCACTTTAAAATTAACGAAAGTTTCAAACTTTTCAACAAGTGTAGATATAAATGAAAACATATTCAATTTATATTGTGAACACTTTTCAGTCAGTGGAGATGTAAATGTAAACATTTTTTATCTGTACTATTAACATTTTAATTTAAATGTAAAATAACCATACAGCTATTCAATTTTAATGTAAAGAAAGTTTTCTCTCAATGGATTAAGCTTAATTCTCATAGAGGGTAAAGTCTGAGGCAGATGGGATAGCGGAATAGGAAGATGGAGACACATAAGTATGTGTCGGGAAACTTAATACTCAGAGGGTATTCGTTTCTCTTCTTTTACCATATTAGTTGGTGGTACCAGTTGAGGGTAGTATCTCTGGAACAAGAAGGGCACCAGTGGCCTGTAGTCGAAGCTAAATACCATCATCAGACGGGGCTTTAAGTCACGGAACCAACTTCGAAGACACTCCCGACACTCCTGGGAACGTGCTGCGCCCTACAACCTTGACCAGTGACTGATCAATAATTATTCACTTTTTAAAACCTTGTTAATACCTCAATGATTATTAAATCTGTTATCTGTAAATATACAAATTTAACGTCGATTTAGTGATTTTGAATGTACTGCATGTTTGTCTCAGTCAATTTACTAATCACACTCTAAACAGAGCTACACCAGAATAATAAGAATTTTACTGAGTGGGCGCTTGAACGAGCTGAAATTATTAATTGCTTAATTCTTCATGAAAGGCGGCGGATCATATATAAGTTAACAATAGCCCTGCTCAATGCAGCATTGCTCTTGACTTCTGAAATATCTTATGAACACTTCATTGAAATAGAAGCATCATTATTCTTCTATCTACAACTCTGCCAAGAGTAATGCTGTGCGAAGGTAGACAGCTTTGAAGACCTATATTAGATACTCTTGAGTTTTGGCCACTGTTGGACCACTACTGCAAAGCAGGGGAGGCAATTCCGTGACATATGAGAGCAATGAAAATAACAATAAAGCACCAATGTCTAGAGAATACAAACGTCATTCACATACTTAGGAAGCATAGTAAAACCAGATGGCGGAACAAGCAAGGACATCAGTAACTGAATGAAGAAACCCAGAATAGCCTTCGAATTTCTAAACAACATCTGCAAATCGTTCAAGCCCCCACCCCTGATTTACTCAGTGGAATTCTATTATTCTAGTAAAGCTCTGTTTAGAGTGTGTAGTAATTTGACTGAGACAAACATGCAGTAACTTTAAAATGATTAAATCGAAGTTAAATTTGCAACATTACAAATAACACAATTTAATAATCACTTTAGGTTTTAACAGATGGAAAATAATTTGAATAGTTATGGATCAAGAAAAGTTATCATCACAGTCTTTAGGGAATGTGAGATATTACAAGAAGTTCAAGTGGCAGCATATATTTGAACTTAGCTGCCAATGACGGTTCTCCTCCGTCTTATGGGTTGGTTCCTTTCACTCTGCTCACGCTCGTCTCTGATCAAGGTTGTCGGGGGTAGCTCGTTTCCCAGAAACGTCAAGGAGAGTCTACCACGTGGATCCTTCGTCTTAAAGCTTAGGACACGGTTCCCATCTTATTCCAGAGAAAGTACTTTCTGCTGGTACCACCAATAACTATGGTAAAAGAATAGAACGAAACGCTCTTCTGAGTATGGCGTTTTCCACCCCATAGTTATGGGTTCCTATCTTCCCATTCCACCATCCCAATTACTCAGATTTTACCCTCGATGAGAATTAAATTTAATCCCTCGGGATAAAACTTCCTTTACATTTAAATAGGATAGCTTTCATAATTACTTAATATTTAAATGAAAAGGTTAATAATACAGATAGAGTCTGTTTACATATACATCTCCACTGATTGAAAAGTGTTCACAATATAAATTGAATATCTTTTCATTTATGTTTTACACAGATTGAAAAGTTTGAAACTTCCATAACTTTAAAAGGAATAGTTTCACATAGACATTTACACTGGTTTAAAGCTTGACAACTTACATTAATTTTAAAGTGACTATAGGGACATATACACTGCTTTGAAAATGTAAGTATTATACTTAGAATGCACATCATTTCTTTTATCTTTCCCTCCCTGCTCCATGGGGAACCTGGTACTACTTTATGCTTTTAGTTTTCTTTACGAAACTATCGATAAAGCAATTACCAGCCCGTGCAGTGGTGGTTCATAAATTATCATTCTATACGCTGAGATTGCAGCTTCAAATGACTTTGACATCCAATAGCGAGTTTCACACATTAAACTTCACATGGTAATATATACATATAGATGTTAGTTCACATGTTAGTGATAAAATTTGAAATGTAAATCACAACTTACGTCAATCCTGGCTACAGGCTTGTTGCTCAGATGAATAAAAGAGACGAGTTGGTCTCTTACACGCGTCAGGTGTGTCTTTAATTTGACAATAGATTCCCTCTCTGACTTCGTGTGTTTCTTCAGTTTCCTAGTCCCGGTGTTCCTTATTAAAATGTAGAGATTTCCTGTGCTTTGTAAGTCTTATTTGGTTCTCCAATAAAAAGTCCGGTTAAAAAAAGGAATTATGAATCTAGTATTCACTCTGGCGAGGTCTGATGTTGTCTTGGCGAGTGTGAAATTCACAGTGAAATAAAACTGCGAAATGGTCAGACTAAATTCCTATCTTCCCACGCATTGTTGTTATGAATTTAATCAGAAAGATCTAATCATTTCAAATCATGCAGATAGGGTGTGATATTTCCAAAATTGTCCCCCGTGAAATAAGGTGCGTGCCTGCAAAGGTTACGTATTACTATATATGGACATATGATGCCTTGCATACACTCTCACAGGCAGATCGGTAGACACACAAAACAACACGTGTAAGCTGTAATACTTATTACTTTATTAGAAACTAATGTTGTCATAACAAGTCGGCCCGGAAGCGGTTATGTCACACTTCTCTGCCCACATGTGTCACACAGACAGTAATCTCGTTATCTGTCGTATGAGTACCCAATAACTCAGTGTTTGCCCATCTGGGTTACCAAACGAGTCGTCTTATCAGCGGTTCGATCTAAACACGCCGGCGACTATCTTATCTCAGTTGCTCACCGCAAGCCAGGATGACCAGCTAACAAACAGGTGACATCACAGAGAGGAGTGTCGAATGATTTGATAAAATCAAATATCTGCTACTTAGCAGAAAAATAACGAAGAAAGAAAGAAAGAAAGAAAAGTGCGATAATTGACAGCACATAATAAAAATCAGTACCACAAATGTACCGATACTGCCGGAGAGAAACAAAGATCGATAGGGGCCGCCCCATTTTGTCACAGTGATGCTATATCGCTAATAGCTGTTCTCCTGTCTATCTTGTCAATATCGCGAAGAGTACGTTCTAACCAACGAGAAGGTTTATCTAACAATTCTAGCAGATAATGTCACAAATTACTAGAGACTTTAAGGTAAAAAAAAATGAATTCCAATACCCTTTTACTGCGAGTAGTTATTACATAAGTAAATACAATTTTTTTAACGGATTAAACGTACACTTGCATATGGATATTGTTGCTGAGCTCAGTATATAAGGATGGTCCCACTTAATGTGGGCCCTGGACCCCTTACATTGCAGTTATCCCACTAGTAGTGATTATAATTATTGGTCATTGTCTCTGTATATTTCCTTATTTGTTCGCCCACAAACCGGTATTCGTTTTCTTCAGTTTTACCAAAGATAAATCATACCCCGAGTTACGGTTCTTCGACCTATTTCTTCAATTTTACCAAAGATATAGTCAAATTGTTCCGTTTTGATAATGTCGTTTCATTTTGTTTTTATTCTGACCTATTTAACCCACAATCCAATACTTACCATTTTCGAGACTTAAAGAAGCTTAAATTTGAGTCGTGAAAAAGACCTCAAGAAAGTTTTAGCTCAAACCCTACGTCTAACTTGATGTGACAAACCGCAAGTGGCGCCAAGTCTGAAAGTTGACAACTCGTCGCCAGCCAGTTATAAATAAACAACAACCCAGAAGGTCATGAAGCGTCCTTAGCAACGTAACAACGAGCATCAACCACACATTGTCACAGTGACAAGATGGCAGTTCTAAGGGCCACTTTTATGTGTCATTATTATGGTGACCGGTAGCATCTAAAGTTGTTGTACATAGTTACAGCAATTGATTCGGTAAATCGGTTCTGTTATATTGTCATGGCACTGGTCGCAAATACCATACATGTAGATTTAATCAATTTCAGTTTTTTTTTAAACAATAACTTTAGCAAGGCACGCCCCACACGACCTAGATACAATGCTATCAGCCATTTTAAAATGCTGATCAAAATTAAAACTGATCATGTCTTTAAGTATGGCTGGTTTTTGTTTTGATCCACTGCAAATAATCATGACCCTACATGTAATAAGAGCTGACCTACGCGTAATCAGAGCTGGCGCTGTGCGTAGTAAGAGCTGACTTTCACGTAATCAGAGCTGGCGCTGTGCGTAGTAAGAGTTGACATTCACGTAATCAGAGCTGACCTTGCACATAATCAGAGCTGACCCTGTGCGTAATAAGGGCTGACCTACACGTAATCAGAGCTGGTACTGCACGTAATCAGAGCTGGTCCTGCATGTAATCAGAGCTGGTCCTGCATGTAATCAGAAATAGTCCTGCACGTAATCAGATATGGTCCTGAACGTAATCAGAGCTGGTCCTGCATGAAATCAGAGCTGGTCCTGCATGAAATCAGAGCTGGTCCTGCATGTAAACAGACATGGTCCTGCACCTAATCAGAGCTGGTCATGCACTTAATCAGAACTGGTCCTGCATGTAAACAGAAATGGTCCTACACGTAATCAGAGCTGGTACTGCACGTAATCAGAGCTTGTCCTGCACGTAATCAGAGATGCCCTTGCACATAAGCAGAGACAGTTCTGCATGTAATCAGCTCATGCTCTGCACATAATCAGGGTTGAGATGATGTCATGTTCTCTGTTTAGAACGTTTACCACCCCTCCCCAACTTTAATCTCATCCTGGGTCGTTGTCTATTCTTGGTAGCATTCATTTTGAGGTTTTATATTCACGCTACTGGATTATGAGCATTAATCCTCACCATTTCCCATATCAAGTCTATTGTTTATTCTCAATATATGAATGTCTCATTCAAAGCCCGTGTTTGTCATTGTAGTAACCACAAGGCAGAAATGAGTGTAGAAAATCTCATAGGCACAAAAACACCTTCAGAAGTGCAAAAGTTAATAAAACACTATATTACAAAAACTAAAGCTAACATATAAAAAATAAATAAGGATCCGAGCCAGTAGTCCACACTGGTGAAAGACTCCCCCCAGATACATACATTAACCAAATAAACCGTCCAGTGAAAATTAAAAACATACCAGCTTAGAAAATATCATATTTTGGATAAAAAAGCCATTTTGAACTAGGCTATAACTACACAAGGAAAATACCTACTAGAGATAATATAAAGGTAAAGGGTAAAGGAACCCGTTACACGCCCATTGAGGCATATTGGGAATATGGTGTTAGGCCCATATTATCTTGACCGTCGGCACACGAGGGGTGATGTGGTCGGCATCACGCCGGCCGCCTTAACCTTCCCAGAGTAGCTCTGGTACCCATTTGGGGCTGGGTCGACCCAGGAGCCGTTTGTGGCCTAAAAATTTTCCGCCTCATCTGGGGATCGAACCATAGACCACTGCGCTAGGAAGCCAGTGCACTAACCACTATGCTACCGCGGCTCCATCCAGAGATAATATAGTATACAATAAATACAAACAAAAACATATTACAATAAAGGAAACACGTCCTGATATAACCAACAGCTCCATGTACATGGTAGATGGTTGAAAAGAGCGTGCTACAAAGAAAAGTAGCAAACACTTTAATAATTAAAAAAAAAATTGTTTGTCATTAGCCCTGCCTTTCTTTTACGATCTACTCTCAGTCATGGCCGCTGTTTCCTACTTTCTTTGTTTTCAATGATGGCCCCTGTTTCTCACTTTCTTTACTCTCAGTGATGGCCCATGTTTCTCACTTTCTTTACTCTCAGTAATGGCCCCTGTTTCTCACTTTCTTTACTCTCAGTGATGGCCCTGTTTCTCACTTTTTTTACTCTCAGTGATGGCCCCTGTTTCTCACTGTCTTTACTCTCAGTAATGGCCCCTGTTTCTCACTTTCTTTACTCTCAGTGATGGCCCCTGTTTCTCACTTTCTTTACTCTCAGTGATGGCCCCTGTTTCTCACTTTCTTTACTCTCCGGTAGCGCCTCTTTCTCGCTCTCTTTTTACTCTCAGTGATGGCCCCTGTTTCTCACTTTTTTACTCTCAGTGATGGCCCCTGTTTCTCACTTTCTTTACTCTCAGTGATGGCCCCTGTTTCTCACTTTCTTTACTCTCAGTGATGGCCCCTGTTTCTCACTTTCTTTACTCTCAGTGATGGCCCCTGTTTCTCACTTTCTTTACTCTCAGTGATGGCCCCTGTTTCTCACTGTCTTTACTCTCAGTGATGGCCCCTGTTTCTCGCTGTCTTTACTCTCAGTGATGGCCCCTGTTTCTCACTGTCTTTACTCTCAGTGATGGCCCCTGTTTCTCACTGTCTTTACTCTCAGTGATGGCCCCTGTTTCTCACTGTCTTTACTCTCAGTGATGAACCCGGTGTCTCATTTTCTTCACTCTCAGTGATGGGTACTGTTCCTCACTTTCTTTACCCTCAGTGTTGGGTACTGTTTCTCACTTTCTTTACCCTCAGTGTTTGGTACTGTTTCTCGCTTTCTTTACTCTCAGGTATGACCCCTGTTTCTCACTTTCTTTACTCTCAGTGATGGCCCCTGTTTCTCAATGTCTTTACTCTCAGTGATGAACCCGGTGTCTCATTTTATTCACTCTCAGTGTTGGGGACTGTTTCTCACTTTCTTTACCATCAGTGTTGGGTACTGTTTCTCACTTTCTTTACCCTCAGTGTTGGGTACTGTTTCTCACTTTCTTTACTCTCAGGTATGACTCCTGTTTCTCACTTTCTTTACCCTCAGTGTTGGGTACTGTTTCTCGCTTTCTTTACTCTCAGTGATGAATCTGGTGTCTCACTTTCTGTCATAGAATAGTCCTTTTTTTTCCTCGCGTTCATTTTTCTCTCCATCATTATTCATCTACCTGCACTGAGTTCTTGACGCTACTCTTTGTTTACACTTTCTGCTTGTAATTCATGCCATGTCGGGGTTTAATTGGCCATACCTTGTGAGATTAGACACAGGTGTTTATAGGAAGATAACGACAGTGACTGGGAACACCCCGATTAAGTGCGTAAACAAAGAGGAGATGGTCACAGGTGTCTTTTCGCTAATACGGCTAATATTACCTGTTACGAACTTTTATGGATTGAATATATCCCTTTTAAACTTTCTTCTGACTGATATTACTGTGTCTATTGAACTGTATTAAAATTATTATTTTTGCCGTAAAGGTGGGTTTGTCGATATTGTTCTTTGATTAGGGATGTTTGAGCGTTAAATACTATTTCATTTCATATTCCATCATTCTGTCGTCTGAGTTCATCTTAATATATATGTCTGGTGTGTATATTGAATTCAAACCCATTAAGGTTGAACAATAATACTTGACCGTAGAACAGAACTGCACAACGGTGTGGCATAAACTTTCATAACGAATAGTTAGTTAATCGACAGAATACCTGATTGACGACTGAATCCTTTATACATTCTTGAACACATCTTCACATCATGGAATGTAGACAGCAAAATGTGTGATTCTCATTTCACGTATGCGATACATATCACAGTGTCTATCAGCCTTATCTATTTGACCTTAGCTCGGTCATTTTAACCGTTATTTAATCAATCTAACTCTTCTGAGTTAAAGCAGCGCACAAATATTATCTTCTTCAAATATTATGCCGCAATTATGCTAAAATATCTTTAGCTTCTCTTTTAGTCAAATATTATTCTTTTTCAAATCTCTGGCTGAGTATCATTTATTAATTTGGCTACACACGCCATCATAATTGTCACAACTGTTTTCATTAACTTTAATATACACACCACGTTGTATTATACTTTAAATCTCTGCGCTTTAACGATAATCGCTTACACATATAACTCTGGACTCAAATGTATAAATTATACGAGGGGCGTTCAGAAAGTAATGCACCACATCATTTTTCTCAGGAGCTGTTTATTCAAAAAGCATGAAATTTATACACAATATACATGGATTTGTCATGTAAACATCGGTATTATTCAACATAATCCCCATCAACTTTTACGGCTTTATGCCAGCGCGAAACAAGTGCATGTATTCCTTGCCCGTACCAGATTTTGTCTTGATCATGTAGCCATTTCTTCGCTGCATGAATCACTCCTTCATCATCTTCAAACTTTGTTATACGGAGTGCATCTTTAAGTGGACCAAATAGATGAAAATCAGAGGGTGCCAAATCGGGACTATAGGGTGGATGGGGTAGTACAGTCCAACCAAATTTGGTGATTGCTTCACGTGTTGCCAGACTTGTGTGAGGGCGCGCATTGTCGTGAAGGAGAAGCAGGTCTGTTGGATTCTTGTGCGGCCGAACTCTGCGAAAACGTTGAATGAGTTTTTTCAATGTCTTAATGTAAGCTTGCGAATTGATTGTCTCTCCTCTTGGCATAACGTCCACAAGAATCACACCTTCAGTGTCTCAAAAGACAGTGATCATGACCTTTCCAGCTGAAGGAATTGTCTTGAATTTCTTTCTTCGTGGTGATTGTGTATGATGCCACTCCATTGACTGTCTTTTTGTCTCAGGTTCAAAATGATGTGCCCAGGTTTCGTCACCTGTAACGATCTTAGCCAAAAAGTTTTTTCTATCAGCATTGAAACACCCCAACAATTCATAAGAAATTGCTTTCCTTTGCAATCGGTGGTCATTTGTGAGACTTCGAGGAATCCATCTTGCGCAAACCTTAGAAAATCCGAGAGTTTTTATAACTGCATTTGCACTACCAATACTGACTGACAGCTGTAAGGCCAATTGTTGAGTAGTGATTCGCCTATCAGTAAGAATAATGCCCTCAGCGCATTTCAACACTTCTGCGTTGGTGGCTGTGGCAGGACGTCCACAGCGCGGCCGATCAAGCAGCTCCGTATCTCCACTTCCCGATTCTTTGATTCTCAGAACCCAGCGACTGACTGTACTCCTGTCGACTGCAAAACTTCCATACACATCACATAGACGCTTGTGAATGTTCACAACAGTTTCCTTCTCTGCAACGAGAAATTCTATCACAATTCGCTGCTTATAACGCAAGTTGCTAACACGCTCCATTTCAACGGTTTAGGGCAGCCGTATTATTTGGCCGGTTGCAGTGCAATTTAGTGCACACAATTAGCACATGCCATATTTGAAGTATGCAAAATTTAATGCTTCTATCTTCATTATTAGCTGAGAAAAACGATGTGGTGCATTACTTTCTGAATGCCCCTCGTACTATCAGCTTTAAAAAACCTGAACTCTAACGGTTAAACTTTCTTGAGTTTAAAACTCTACATATCGACTAGCGGACTCTGCCACACTTAATATATACCCTGCGATAGGCCCGAAGGCTACACCAAGACTGTCATAGCTATGCTAAACACGTCAGCAAGACACTCACGCATAACGCTCCAAGTCTAACTAGAGGTAGTGCTGCATGGTGCGACCATCTCATTCAAACTAAGCCAAGATGCTGGCAAAACCGTGCAGCTGTCCTCGACATTACCTACTATTTCTGTCTGGGAGGACACCGGAACCCAGGTTTGTTGTGATGGATTATCACAAGAAAGTGAAATCTTGAAAGAGATTATCAGTGATAGATATAAGAAGTCGAGAGTATAAACATAATTGATATTTAGGAAGAGAGAATACCTTATATGGTAGGTGACTTGAAAAAAATCACATTTTATGTGTCACGCAGGAATTTCCCAAGATAAGGTAGTGGTGATAGCCCTTACTAAAATACGCAAATTTAATGCTATTGGTTTGGCACGTGAGATGTTAACATACACCATTTCTTACTGGAGCCTTGTCATATAATTAAAATTTGGATACGTGGGCCGAATGTTGCTTATAATCTAGTACATTCTGAGTGTAAGGCACTGATAATTAAACTCGCCAAGAAGTCGGCCAGACAAGCCAGAAAAAAGAATAGACTCAGGATTCTACTTTAAATGACCAGACAACGTGTTTGAGCATCTTGTGGACTTACACCGAAAGAACACTCTACCTTTATTAACTCTTAGTATACGAGATCAAAAACCACGTTTTTACGAGCTAATTTCATGACTACCTTTACAGATTTTGCAATAAATAATTTATTTATAAAGATAACATAAAGTGTTTGATAAAGGTGGATTTGAGCTGAAATGATAACTTGCCACCCCTATCGACACCTGGTATTAAAGTGCAAGATGTAGGTGTCTTCTCTGATTTAGAATGTTGCTGTGTGTGTTGCAGTAGAACAGTTCACAGGGTACACCACAGGCAACATGACGTGTAGAGTCATAGAAATGGTAACTTCGCTTTAGGTTTATACCATTTATTGCACGCCACAAAACAGTCATGATATTTATGTCATCACCAGCATAGTATAACGAATGCAGCATTCAAAATCATATTAACTGATAGTCATGTAGGATTCAATACTCAATAGTTGTATTGTAAACAGATATCATAAAGTTCTGGTTCGTGAAGCTGTATAAATAATATATATAACTTCTGCAACAGTGTCAGCTGCAGATCTTCAATGTTCATAGACAACAATAAATGCTCCCTTTCTGATGCTAGCAGATCAGATGTATACAATAAGTCCGTTTACTGTCTGCACGTGAATAGCATACTGGGCATACAGGTCAAACCGACCTTTATAACGTTTCTAAGTCTAACCATCTGACTTGGACGTGATCTCTGATATAACGAATCCTGGAACACAGACAATAGTCTTGTTGGTCTAGAGCGACCCATATATATATAACTAGTTCAGGTATAATAAAGATACCGGTGGCGAAAAACCTAGTCAAAGTACCTCTCCATTTTGAATCACACAGGCGAGCAAGGAGCGACAAAATGACGAACTTCTAGATGATAGCAAAAAAGTTCGATACAAGAGGAATTACCTTTCTTCGGAAATCAACCACGAACATATGCCTCCAGGCAGGCTTGAATAATACTGGGAAATAGTCTAGTTAGCTAACTAACTCACAAAGACAACGTATTTCCCTCAGAAAATCACAAGACGCAGGTTGCGTCCGCTCGCTACTCAGACCATTTCTAAACTCCCCAGCTGGGCGGAACACACAGAACGAACTCCCAGTTTTTGACATGCGCAGAACTCATCTACGTGAGTATCAATTCACACAAAGCGATTTTAAGAACATTCGAGATAAAAGTCTTACACAGTCGCGCCTTTTATGGTCATGAACAGAAGCGTTAAGACAGGTTTGAGACATCTACAACAGTTGACTGATACTACCAAATAAGGAGATATGGTCACGCTTCGTTCAAGAAATTATAGACCGAACGTGTCTCTATACAAGAGAAGGCAAACTCCTAAAAAATTGTAGTCTCAATAACTCGGGTTATGTCCCTTTGACTGTAAAAAAACATAATACACATTTCAGTCAAAAAATGATCATACATACGAAAAATGATCATACAAAGACTTTGGAAAAAGTAATTATTTGTGCGTAACATTAAAATTGTAGTCTCAATAACTCGGGTTATGTCCCTTTGACTGTAAAAAAACATAATACACATTTCAGTCAAAAAATGATCATACATACGAAAAATGATCATACAAAGACTTTGGAAAAAGTAATTATTTGTGCGTAACAGTGTTATATATCAAAATGTGAAAAAAATGAAACTCTATATCATGCACTTAACTAAATTGTTCAGTGGTTTTAAACATGCATTCACCTATACATTTTCGCTACTGACATTGAAACCGTCTCGGCCTTTTAGAAAGGCCGGCCGTAAAACGGGGATCGATCGTCGGCCTTTCTAAAAGGCCGCTCGTATACTAAGAGTTAATATGGAAAGCCCGAAATCCTAGGAAACTTAAACACTAAGTCATAGTGGAATTCTATTTGCAAAGTAATACCCCAGACCACGTGTAACAAGCATCTTAAACACGTTGACAAACTAGTTCTCTGAGCCAGAAGATTGTATTGCCCAAAAGATATTTGGGGTAAGTTGTACATTTTATCATTCTGTATTCTGCATTATTTGAATAATGTCCAAGTTCATACGAGGCTGGCAACCTCAGCATTTAGAATGATGGTATTATGAACCATGAAAGAGCTGGTGACTGCTTCATGTGGGTTTCTCATAGACAGCCAACAGCAGAGGTAGTCCCAAGTTCCATATGGAGCGGGGAGTGGATGATGACAGAAATAATGCAAATAATTATATTTACCTTTTCAACCATGCATATGCATATATAACACGTTTTATATAAATGCAGTGGGTGTGTTCTGCTCACCAGGATTAAAATTAATACTCAGAGAGGGTAAAGTTCTGAGGCAGATGGGATCGTGAAATAAAAGGGTGAAGGGAACACCTGATTTTCCAGCCAGGAAACTCAATACTCAGGAGGGTATTTGTTTTTCTCTTATTTCATGATAATAGTCGGTGGTACTAATTAGTGGCATTAGTCTGTGGAACAAGTATGTGGTATAAATGGCCTCCAGTCAAAGCTCGACATCAACATCAGACAGGTCTTAACAGACGCTGGACCATCTTCGTAATTACCCCGCGATACTAGGAGGGACATGTTGCGACCACCAGACTTGACCAGTACGAGAAGATCCAGTCTACAACCTGCGAAGAACACACATCGGTTGGAGCAGAAGATAAGTGACGTCGTACTGGCAGATACTTACCCATTCAGACATGTAAACTCTTTAAGAAAATGTTTAAAACCCATACCCAGATCATCACCAGTGATGAATCTTTAAAAGAATCTATAGCACCCCACCCTGGTTTATTTTAAATTGTTAACTATAACTGATTATTAATTTTGGTATCTGTGTATATTCAAATTTATAGTTGATTTAGTCATTTTGAGTGAACTGCACCCGTATATTTGAGTCATTTTAAAAACCTATTATAGAGCTATTAAAGTAATATTTTACTGATTTAAATCAGTTGGGGGATCATCAAAACTAGCTAAATTCTTATTCCTTATAGAAGGTCAGGGAAGACAGAACGTTTATACAGCCTGGATTCTATCAGCCGTAGTACTTGATTTCTTAAATTCCTATGAGGCTCCCTAGAATTGAAGCACCATTCTTCAATTCACATCTCTGTCAAGAGTAATCTAGAGCGAAAGGCAGACACCTTTGAAAACCCTCAGTAAATACTGTGAAGTTTGACCACTCTTGGACCATCACTGCAGAGCAAGGGGAGAAATTACGTGACACTTTCTTGACTTTCAGTGATAACCTCTGGTTCTTACTTTTATTACTCTCAGTGATGTCCCCTATTCTTCTCTAAATCCTTGTTTTTATAATCTAATGTTTGACGTCACATTTGATACGTGATAATGTTGTTAGCGTCATCAGAAACAGCCCACTCCCCAGCACTTGGATTAGCGACCGAGAGAGACTCTCTAACTGTGTTAATGTAGACAAAAGCTCTTAGTGGTTAGATCATGCAGGTTGTGAAATCAAACATCATCATCATTAATTTCATTGTCATTATCATCATTATCATTATTATCATTATCGTCGTCGTTATCATCATCATAAATTATTTTTGTTCCAAGAGCAGCAGTGGGTTGTATTGCCGTGTTTACAGTAAGCCTGACAGGCCGTTCTACCACCCACCAACAAGAACAGATAACTCTAACAGTTGTTGTATTACCGTGTTTACAGTAAGCCTGACAGGCCGTACTATCACCAACAAAAACAGATAACTCTAACAGTTGTTGTATTGCCGTGTCTGATTGTTGCGTACGTTTTTACCTATGGGGGTAGTCGTTCGGTCCTGCCAATGTATGCACCAGTCGTGATATAGTTATATTATTTGTGCGTTCGATTTGCTCACGCACCGACGTGCACAATGTAGAGTATGTGTTACTCTGTACGCACAGGTAACCTAGTTTTAGAACAGAGTCCTACGTCATCATCTGAAAGGGGCAGTCCGGACGATATGTCCGTGGAGTATTTTGTTTATCATGGCAAGATTGTGGAAGCCATTCGTTTGTTACAATATTGGTCTTCAGATCGAAGCCAATATTGGGAGTAATATGTAAGTTGTCGCCCCGTCATATTGTATGATTAGCATATTCAAACCTGTAGTTTTAGGCGACTCCTTGAGAGAATCTAGCGGGAATATCATCCTGTTATCATATTCCTAGAATGGATCAAATGGAACTATGAGCCTCTATAATCTATCGTAGACGAAGAATTCCTACGAGGGAAGCAAGTTATTGGATTTTATAATTTATGTATAAAAATGCCGTTGTGCCCATGCCAAAGTCGTGGCATGAGTTTGTGGAGAGGTTAGTTAAAAACCCAAATACTAACCCAGATGTAGCTTCATGTTTACGCCATTGATATTATATTTTGAACCTACGTGGTAGGAATGAAGTCTTGGATCAAGACAGTCTTTTGTTTGGATGAATGCGGGATTCAGTGATATGGGAATACGTACTTAGTTGGATGTCCTCAGACAAGGTCAACGGACATTTATATCTTACTGTTTCAAACTTAGCATGAACATTATTGGATTCTTGTTACATGATGACATTCCTTAAGTTTGCATCATTACCTGTTGAACTTATGTTGACAGTTTATTTGAATTCGCGTATTATCAGCACGATCAAACAGTCATCTGTAGAGACCCAGAAAACGGTCTAACAGTAATTGGCGGCACAGTGTGTTTTGGACAAGCTTCAAAGGGAACGCACTCAATAAATCTTTCAAGAATCATTATACAGAAAGACCCGTGTCTTCATCATGAAATCAACACGACGGTTAGCAGAAGGTCAAGGTCATCAGTGAACCTCTACATCAAGTTCTCCATTGACTAACTACGTTGGACATCATTCTTTAGTCCTCATCACGTGCGAGCTTTACTCATATACTCAGAGCGAAGTATTTCAAAGTCTCAAACGTACATATAAGGAGACGAGGCACATTTTTTGTTTGATCAGCCGAGATAAGTATAAACGTGGTATCGTTTATTGCTGTATTGTGTTTGGCTGTGCCTATTCTCTTCTATGTCCACCTATATATTTTTCATGTTGCATGTTCTGCGTTTTATATTCTTCGTCGTGTTCGATCTGACAAACGAGGTTCATCTCGAAGCCGATTCGGGCTCTTTGTCAGATGTTTTGTAGGTTTTGAATTATAAGTTTCAATTGAGCGATAATTCCGGTTCAAGGCTAGAAACCTTGCTGTAGTTCCGATCGCTACGTGCTTCTTATGATAGTATTTGTTTAGCTGTTCCGTCAAGTTTTAATTGTTGTTTTCATAGATATTTTACTCATACCTTAGTTTGATAATGTATCTTGTTTGTATTATTGTCCGTCTCACCTATCTTTCGTTCAGTTTTTTTACAAAACATATGTTTTTACACTGTCTTGTCAATTGTATTGTTTAGTATTTGATCGCAGTTATCATCGTAATTCTTTACGACATTCTATTTTAGTTTCACATTTTTATTTTATTGGATTTCTGCGACTGTTTTCAATTGTCTTTGATTATCTCGTCTTGTCATTGTTGTTGCTATTGTCTATGGCTTTTGTCTGTTCATAACATTTCATTACATAAATTAATTTATTGATTATTAATATATTTGATAATTATATGAGCATGATATACCGTTCTAGGACAGGAACGAAGACCACTTGGTGTATTAACAAGGTTAATTAATTTACATTAATTAATAATCATTTTTAGAAATCAAGAGTATTGTGACTACTTATATAGCATAATGTATTTACTAGATTATTTCATTAAGCAAGCGAAAGCCCTTCAGATGGCTCCTGATGAGGCAAAAGCATTCGCACTTTCAGAATATAGGAAACCTCAAG
The DNA here is from genome assembly GCA_024509875.1 of Oreohelix idahoensis. Taxonomy (NCBI): domain Eukaryota; kingdom Metazoa; phylum Mollusca; class Gastropoda; order Stylommatophora; family Oreohelicidae; genus Oreohelix; species Oreohelix idahoensis. The sequence goes on from JAMPIV010001472.1 coordinate 1,351,541, forward strand.
AAATAGAAGCTGAACAGAGAAAGTTAGAAACTTTAAGACTAGAAAAACTTCAGTTTGAGGCAGATCAAAAACGGATTGAGGCCGAGGAAAATGATAAGAAGATGAAATTTGAGGCTGCAGAAAACGAGAAAAAAATGAGATTAGCAGCTGAATTAGAAGAGAAACGATTTCATCGCGAGGCAGAACAGAAAAAATTGGAGACTGAGGAAAAATTTAGATTTGATACAGCAGAAAAAGAAAGACTACTTAAAATTGAAATGGAAGTTAAACAAAAGGAAATGGAAGAAAGAAGATTACTAGCTGAACAAAATGTAAAAAGACTTCAGCTTGAGACAGAAGAGAATGAAAAGAAACGACAGCATGATCTGAAATTGGCAGAGGTAGAATATGATAGAATTAGGTTAACTCAAGAAGCTAATTCTCAGAGAACTTTTGAAGGCCATGCGTCAGTCAGACATGATAACTTTAAGGAAGTTCACCTTAAATTACCAAAATTTAATCCCCCATCTGACGACGTAATATTTTTTTTAGACAGATTTGAGGCCACTTGCAGGTCTTATAACGTGGATAAAGCACTATATTGTACATATTTATCCAGATTGCTTACTGGGGATGCTTTAGCGGTTTATCATACCACCTGTACTAGTGATAAAAATGATTACGACGCTCTTAGAGCTTCTCTTCTTAAAAAATTCCAAATGACGGAAGATGAATATCGATTACGTTTTCGAACATTGCTACCGCAATCATCTAGAAATTTTAGTGATTTTCTTTCCCAAATACGGCTAACTTTAGAAAGATGGATCGAATTGTCCAAGATAGAAAAGTCGTATGAAGGTCTTTTTGATTTACTACTGCGCGATAAGGTGCTATCGTCAGTAAATCCTGCGTTTCTTGCATTTTTGCACGAACGGAAACCTTTATCTATGAAAGATCTTGAAGAACATTCTAAAAATTTCTGCACTGCTCACCCATCCATGGATCTAAGTAATGCACAAATTAAAAGTGAATTGCCAGTTGCTTTTGCCGTACAACAAAATAATTTCCCACGAAATCGTTCATTGAGTGACGACAGATATTTCAATAAGGGAAATAATGACAATTTTAACAATGGTAACTTTTATCAGGAAAAGCAATTTCAACAATCTGCTCCATTTAATGTTTCTTGGAACCAAGCTCATAGATCGCGAGATTTTGGTAACAATAATTTTAAATATAATCAAGGAAATTATAATAAACAAAACTGGCGATCAAAATCTCAGGGCCCACAAAATAGACAAGGTTCGTGGAATAAAACATTTAACCAACATCATAATGGTAATTATACTAATTATCGTACTCATCAAAATTTTAACTCAAGCAGAAATGACAATAGTGGCAATTTTAATGCAAATAATCAGAACAGATCGCGACGAAGAGATAGATCGTCGAGCCAGACACGTAGACATTCTAATGTCGCTTTAAGTGATACACAGGCTAACAATGAACAGGGTAAAGGAGCTGAAACTCATAATGCTTTATCTTGTTCTCTTGATTGTAACCAGGTGAAAGATTGTTCAGAATGCTCGACTCTTTTCCAGCCCAAGGCGATCACGACGCTGCGCTGCGGACACATTTTGCCTAGCTTACCTGCGGTCTGCACGGCCACTTCTGCGTCTGTACACCAGGGACAGGGGTCTCTTAAGTTTAGCAGAGGATTTGTCAATGCCATTCCTTGCTCTCTTTTATTTGATTCAGGTTGTACCACGGTCGGCGTACGGACTTCGCTGATCAACCCAAGTTGCGCTACGGGCAACGTTGTGAAATGTGTGACTTTCGGTGGAACCGTGGAAACATTTCCCACAGCCATTATTAATTTAAATACACCATTTTTTTCAGGAAAGATCCACGCCTGTCTTCTTCCGAATCCAATTTGTGATGTCATATTGGGTCGTATACATGGTATAACAGAGTGTACACCACAGCAAATTGCTGCATGGGAAGAGCGACATTTTCAGGCTGCAAATGCAGTAGTGACTAGAGCGCAAGCTACTATTATGTCGCATGATACACCATATGAACCTACAGTTCATACCACTTGTGATGAAAATGCTCCTATTTCACGGGAGTCGTTTGCAACTTTACAAAAGAATGATGATTCATTAAAAAAATTTTTCATTACAGTATGTGAACAAAAAGAATACCAGCAACAAACTTGCAAAATCTAGACATGACTTTATTCTTAAAAATGGGATTTTAGTTAGATTGATACGGGAAAAGGATTCATCCTTATGTTCTCAGATTCTAGTCCCGTCTTCTATGAGATCGCGAATATTGCGACATGCTCAAGACTCGCAATGCGCGGGCCATATGGGTTTTTCACGTACCAAATCCAGAGTGCTTTCTGCATTCTACTGGCCGGGCGTCCATAGAGATATTACTCTCTATTGTCGTTCATGTTTGATATGTCAGGAAGTTAAAGTACGGGGCCCATTTCATGCGGCTCCTATTCAAGCTGCGGACATCCCGATTAGACCATTTGATAAAATGGCTATCGACATTATTGGTCCGATGCTTCCATCTGCCAGAGGACATATGCATAGACTTACTTGCATTGATATGTGCACTCGCTGGCCTGAGGCCATCCCTCTGAAGAACACCTCATCTGCCAGTGTAGCAGAGGCGTTAATGTTGATCTTCTCACGCATTGGTTTTCCGCGGAAGATCTTATCGGATCATGGGGTTCAGTTCATTTCTGAATCCATGTCTCAAGTTATGAAGACATTAGGTATAGACAGATCTCTTAGTTCAATTTACCATGCAATGTCCAATGGGTTAATTGAACGTCAAAATAGGACACTCAAGCAGTTGTTGGGTAAGATGACCCAAGATCACCCTCAGGATTGGGACAGGGTCCTACCCGCCGCTCTCTTCGCGTATCGCGAGGTGCAAAATCAAGCAAAGGGGTTTTCTCCATTCCAGCTTGTTTTCGGCATACAACCACGCGGACCGATGTCGTTAATCCACGACTTATTGGTTGAAGAGAATATTGAAGAGGAAACTCAATCCTCTTATGAGTATGTGATCTCTTTGAGAAAGAGAATCATAGATGCTTGTAGACTAGCTACTGCATCATCCGAACAAGCCAAAGAAAAAGCTCGTCTATTTGCAAACAAGTATAGACGTCTTCGCCAGCTTCTCCCTGGTGACGAAGCTTTTGTCTTACTCCCTGTTCATAACAATCGTCTATTAATTACTTGGAGAGGTCCTTTCAGGATCATCTCAAGAATATCCGATGTTGACTACATCGTTGATGTAAATGGTAAACATAAAACCTTCCACATTAACATGTTGAAGGAGTATTACTCACGTCCTGATTATCTACAGTCAGTGTTCCAGGCAACTGACGATCCTACACCTCCTATTTAACACTATTCTGGTTTGTCAGTCATCCAAGAAGAAGAATCTTCTTTCGATGATGTACAACTGCCAATACCAGTTGTACCACTTCATTCCACTGAGAATTGGAATGATGTTACTATTTCATCTACTCTTTCGCCTGATCAACGTCAGCAAGTCTCTAATATTCTACACTCGTATGAGGATGTCCTCATTGACATCCCAGGTCATACGTCAGTCATCCAACATGACATTATTTTGACTGACGATACGCCTATTCGAGTGCGCCCATATCCTATTCCCTTACACTTTCGTGATAAGGTTGATAAGGAATTGAATGAGATGCTTCAATTAAATATAATTGAACCATCTTCATCACCATACTCTTCTTCTATGGTGATTATTAGAAAGAAAGACAACAATATTCGTCTTTGCGTAGATTACAGGAAATTAAACAAAGTTACAAAATTTGATGCGGAACCATTACCTCTCTTAGATGACTTATTGGAGAAATTATCCAATGCTACATTTTTTTCGAAATTTGACCTTTCAAAGGGTTATTGGCAAGTGCCACTCACACCTAAAGCAAAGCCATTCACCGCTTTCTCGACGCCACGGGGACTTTTCCAATGGAATTTTATGCCATTCGGATTGATGAATGCGCCAGCTACCTTTGTACGCATGATGCGCCGCGTACTGTCTCATCGTCCCGATGTCATTACTTACATAGATGACATCTGTCTTTTCGGTAACTCTTGGGATGAACACATTCAGGGATTAAAAGCTTTACTTTCTACTCTACGGGATTATAACTTAACTGCGAAACCTTCAAAGGCATTTGTCGGCTTTCATGACATCTCCTTTTTGGGTCATCGTATAGGTCGGGGTTTAATGTATACAGAAGACAGTAACGTCTCTAAAATCTTAAACATCTCAGCACCTAAGACAAAAAAACAAGTTAGGTCTCTTTTAGGACTAATACAGTTCTATTCTAAATTCATCCCTCATTTGTCTACTATAACTGCACCTTTTTCTTCTTTACTGAGAAAAGGTACAGCTAATGTAATACAGTGGTCTAACGAACATCAAATCGCGTTAGATTATATAAAGAAATTTTTTTTCAAATGCGCCTTTTTTGAGGTTGCCTAACAAAGATCTCACTTTCATTCTTCGCAGTGACGCGTCTGCTTACGCCATTGCTGCAGTTTTGATGCAAGAATATTCAGGCACCTTATTTCCAGTTATGTACGTTTCGAGAAAATTGACGACTAGCGAACTGAAGTACTCCGTTCTGGATAAGGAGTTACTCGCTTTAGTTTGGTCAGTCACTAAACTAGAACGATATTTACTGGGATCACACTCTGTAGTGGAAACTGATCAAAAAGCTCTCACAGCATTGAACACTAAGGACGTGAAATCTTCAAAGTCCACTAGATACGCTATCGCTCTACAACCATATAGCTATGAAATTCGAGCGATTCCTGGAGTGAAAAATGTGTTTGTGGACTGTCTGTCAAGATGTCCAAGCGAACTGGTCGAACCTAAACCACTTCCGGATGTTGAAACGTCCTCACAGATAATCAATCAAATATAATAAGAGGAACTGCGTACATTATCAATTATTGAACCTCTATACATACTTTGTATGGAACAGATTCATTTGTACCAGCATAATTCCGGAATATACTTACTTTTGTATTATAACATGACTTCTTGTGTAGTAACATTTTATTATTACGGAAACATTGTTATATTGATAGATGGATAATCAATATTCGTATGGAACATGTTACACTTCATATTGTGTTTGAGAATATCTTTTCATCGCACATGGAACATTAAGAACATATTATCGTCGATTATTAACTACTTTTAATGGAACATTAACACTCAGTAAAATTGCATTTGTGTTACCGGGGCCCGAAAGGGGAGCAAAGAATAGTAACACTGCACCCTACCACGCATGTCGTAAAAGGCGACTAAGGAGGGTATGGGCATGGGGCTGTTTACCCCATCCCGTAAAAACTTCGCACAGTGGGCTGATCACCTGCTTGCCAACCAATCTGATTACGGAAACAATGATAGATTGTTTGGTCTGTTTTTGTTCCACAAAGACGCCACTAGGCGTGGTGGAAACAGCGATAGATTGATCAATTTGTTGTTGCCCTAAGACGCCACTAGGCGTACTGGCCACATACTGCTTTGCCGGTTGATGGCTAAGGATGGAAGAAGAAGAAGAAGAAGAAGAAAATTGCATTTACTTAAATAAAGTAGTAATTAGTTATGTGTTGATAATTAAGAACTACAGTAAGTAGAAAAAAATATATTTAAGCTACTTAATTAATTGTATAGTACACATTAACTAACTTGAATAGTTGTAAGTGTCTCTGTGTACTTATATTTACTTCTCATGGTGCTTGATCTCTCAACTTTTAGATAACTAGTCCACCATTCTAGTGTTAGAACCATTACGGGTGTTGTTTCTTAACGTGTTTAATTATGCTTTGTTTCACTTTGCATGTTTTATTATCATTATTTTGATTCTCTTGTCATTGATTATCATCATCGTTGCTACTCATTTTCATTTTGAAATCACATGTTTGTTTTGAAAATTCAGTTGAATGTTTTTATCATCTTTTTGGTTTGCAACTTTCTTTTACTTCGTATTTTACCACATCGTTCCAAAGTAGGTCGATTGTGGATGTGTGCTTTAATGCATACTTTCATTCAGTTATATTGATTCCCATTTTCATATTCTTTTTCATAATATTGTATAACATTATGACTTTGATTTATGTTAATAGATATCGATGTAGTTTTGACTCACCTCTCTTGGGTACTTAGTTAAAATAAATTAATAGAATTAATTTTTTTTAAGGGCCGGTGATAAGGGAGCTGTTGCGTACGTTTTTACCTATGGGGGTAGTCGTTCGGTCCTACCAGTCGTGATATAGTTATATTATTTGTGCGTTCGATTTGCTCACGCACCGACGTGCACAATGTAGAGTATGTGTTACTCTGTACGCACGGGTAACCTAGTTTTAGAACAGAGTCCTACGTCATCATCTGAAAGGGGCAGTCCGGACGATATGTCCGTGGAGTATTTTGTTTATCATGGCAAGATTGTGGAAGCCATTCGTTTGTTACAATATTGGTCTTCAGGTCGAAGCCAATATTGGGAGTAATATGTAAGTTGTCGCCCCGTCATATTGTATGATTAGCATATTCAAACCTGTAATTTTAGGCGACTCCTTGAGAGAATCTAGCGGGAATATCATCCTGTTATGATATTCCTAGAATGGATCAAAAGGAACTATGAGTCTCTATAATCTATCGTAGACGAAGAATTCCTACGAGGGAAGCAAGTTATTGGATTTTATAATTTATGTATAAAAATGCCGTTGTGCCCATGCCAAAGTCGTGGCATGAGTTTGTGGAGAGGTTAGTTAAAAACCCAAATACTAACCCAGATGTAGCTTCATGTTTACGCCATTGATATTATATTTTGAACCTACGTGGTAGGAATGAAGTCTTGGATCAAGACAGTCTTTTGTTTGGATGAATGCGGGATTCAGTGATATGGGAATACGTACTTAGTTGGATGTCCTCAGACAAGGTCAACGGACATTTATATCTTACTGTTTCAAACTTAGCATGAACATTATTGGATTCTTGTTACATGAATGTAAGGAAGATGTTTGAAAGGGATCTACCGCAATACCTAACCACCATCATAGATGTACATAATTTTCGTCAGCGTATCATTACTATGCATCCATGTTGATTGTCTCCATCAAGAACATTGTATCGTATCGTTGAACTTATACCGTCAATAAATAATGTTAAACTGTACCACCCGCCTTACAGTTTACTTCAATTCACAGCAGGCCTTGGTTGACATGCCTGAAGTTTGCATCATTACCTGTTGAACTTATGTTGACAGTTTATTTGAATTCGCGTATTAACAGCACGATCAAACAGTCATCTGTAGAGACCCAGAAAAACGGTCTAACACTGATACAGATCCGCCAAAGAGATTCTGCTTTTGGTTTCTCTTCTAATCATCATCTCCAAGGTTATCTCCCTGAAAGTCACTGACATGACAAGGTGCCAACCAAGCAATCATTAAAAATATTTTCCCAGTGAAATAGGACAAACATGGATCAGAGACACATATTTGTCACGTGGGAGTCTGCCTAAGACCAGACAAAGTCTGAGTGACGTCTGAGACAAGACCAAAGGTCTGAGGGAGGTCTGAGAAGATAGATAAGAAATGGTGTTGATTGTGGATAGTGTGACTTATAGTTATCGAGGGTGAGAACAGATACTGACTCTCCCCTCGCCACTCAGTGACTTTTTGATTTCAACTACTGTCACACTGCCTCTCTCTCTACTAGGAGTAAGGTTTAATACACAAAGGTGACTCCACAACAACAAGTATCAGTACAGATAGAAAGGAGAGTCTGACTCGCCAATAAGTTGTCTAATTTATTAACAACAACAAAAACCCACAGTATGGTAAAGTAAGGAAATATCTATCAGCACAAACAAAAAAGGCAAACATAAAGATATGCATGTATCAAATTGTGAAACACATAAGGTTAGTTCTGAATAAATATAGAATAAAAATAATAAAAAACTACAGATTAATCAACTTGGTTCCACACTCCCACAATTCTGGGGTAGTTATAAAATTAACAATCCTTTGGCTGGAACCCTGAAATACAGAAGCCCTAACCACACAAAATACCTTGCTGACTTTGCTCTGTCAGCACCCTTATTAAATTCCCTTACTGTCCCTTTTGACACAGTCACTCAATCTTTCCCTTCCCACAAACGAAATTGAGTGCAATTTCCCCACAATTCCTACTTCGTTGGCGCACGTGCGCTTAAACTCCGCTGGGATCACAGCTGGTTGGCTGATCACAAACAGGAACGATTTTCACCCTCTCCTTTTCCTGAACTGCTAACACAGCCGTAAAATAAATGCCCCAGGCTGTAAATCCGGGTAATCAAGGGGCGATGACTGCGCTCATATTTGAATATGTGATGGGGGAATTAAATCCACGCTATGCGTTAGCCAGCTGCTAATGATGGCGGCGCCTAATAATAATAAGGAACGACGTAGCTTTATGCAAACTACTGCCAGTGGAGCAGGGCGCTTCACTTACCTGGTGGTTGGCGATATATATATATATATATATATATATATATATATATATATATATATATATATATATATATATATATATATTCTCCCAGCAAGGGAAATCACCAGTGTACCCGTATTTGGGAGCTGATAATAGGCACGACTATGGTTCACGTGGCAACCCCGACGTAAATGGGTCGCTGATTTATCCTGCCTGTCTAGGATAACAGGAAGGTAACCCAGGCTGGGTTCAGACCGCTGTCGGACTCGTGCTGTAATAAACAGGGTAAAAAACACGTATCATCTAGCCAAAATACATCATTACATGTTACAGCAACACAGAACAAACATTGGTCAAAATAGGTACAGATTAAGTATACAACCATTCCCTTCCCTCTGTTGGTCAGGGGTGACCTGATATTGAAGTTTATCTTTCTCTCCCCTGCTCATCAACCGGTCCGCAGACAAAACAAGCAAGTAAGTGCCTAGCCAGCTTACTCGCAACATTGCATAATCCGGTTACCCGCGACCGGCGTGGGGTTTTTCCGGAATGTTTACATTCCTGCTTTATTTATCTGGCGCTTACTGACCTTAAAGCATGTCAGTTCTAGCTAACACATGCAGGCTTGCTAATAGCTTGCCCAGCCTCGGGTAGGGTTATTTTACTGGTTGTGGTATATTTAATATCATATAGACATGCACATAATTGACATACATATAAGGTTACTTTCCAAATGAAGTAAAATTATCCGTAGATAAACAAGAAATTCAGTTAAATCAAAGTTACATGAAGGGAAAAGATTATACAGATTCGCCACTAGGAGAACAATCTCTTATGGGTACCCTTTGGGTAAAAGAATTTCCTCCGTATGATGCTAGTTACATAGTTATCCTTTAATGAGGCACATCAGATATAGGTACCATCCGTGCATAAGAAAACTTTCATGCAGCTTCTTGCGGTATACAACCGTTAGGCTTTAGAGAATAACCCCTCCAAAATGGAAATGCTACCACAATTTTTTAAAAACTAACTATAGCTTCTCAGTGCTGGTTTGAGTGATGGCCGTAATTTACCAAATTACTAAAACCCTTTATGAAGGCTTATTCTGACTAGTTATAACTCAAAGCAAAATCAAACTCCATAATTCTCACCGTTTGTACATCGGTCACATCTAAGGGGTGCAACTGTGGTTGAAAGTTAAACATTAATTGTGTTGTTTCCCTTATATGTACTCTCCCGAAAATAGTAACACTCAACGAAGAAAAGTCGGTGAATTGTGCAACACAAAGTGAGTGACAGTGAAATGTGAATAAAATGTAAGTTTTTGATTGTAGAACCCAGTTTCATTCCGGAAACGGATTTAACTCATCATTTTGTTAAAAATAACCTTAAAATGTAAGTTTTTGATTGTTTCTTCAAGATAAAATTTTATTTTAAAGTATTGCAGACTTATTGTTGGAGCCACTCGCTGGAAATGAAGCGGTTTACTGGAGCATAGATACCATGATTTCCGATGATCCCAACGACGCAGTTGATTTCCCAACCGAGTTCCTTAACGAGTAGTGCACATCAGGAATGCCACAACATTTGCTGAAATTAAAAGTTGCTGCATGTATCATGCTATTGCGAAATCTGAACGCAAAATACGGAGTATTGAATGGCAAGCGTTTGGCCATAAAAGTCTTGCCTCGGAATTCCATTAATGCAGAAATTATCACTGGCAGTACTAAGGGAGAACGGGTCTTAATTCCTCGCATTGACTTAGAACCGAGCGAGCGCAGTTTGCCATTTAGGATGCGACGTCGTCAATTCTCAGTGATTTTAGCGTTTGCAATGACGATCAATAAGGCGCAAGGACAATCTTTTGATCACGTAGGAGTTTTCCTTCCTGAACCTGCTTTCGGACACGGTCAGCTCTATGTCACCCTCACCCGAGGAACAAATCATGAAAACATGAAGTACTTTTTATCGGGGAACATTCTTTGAAACAAACCCACGCACTTCCACACAAAAATGTTGTCATCAAAGAACTTTTATATTGAATTTTAAAATATTTTAAAAATATATTACAGTTTTTGATTTACTTCTGTCATTATTGACGGGTTATTGCAAGTTTTATAATAACTACCAAGTGCTAAACTCGCTTACCGAGACGGTCAGAATTTCCCACTCTAACTAAGTTGGCAAGCTGGAGTTAAGTCTCTAACTTCTCACGACAGGAATTTCCAGGACTGAAAGCAAAAATTAGACAGACAAGAACCCCAAATATACTGCAACTGGAGCCACCAATGTTCGAGCGTTGTTTGAACACATGCATAGGGAGCAGAAAAACTACTCGTAATAGTTACCCAGAGCCTTCTCTAGGAGATGCAACTTCAAGAAGATTTGTGTAACACAAGCGACGCTTTCGCCGAGGTGCACGTAACGTGATGCAACCACAAAGGAGCTCTGAGATGTATCCCGCTGACGAAAACCGAGCCACTAAAAAAGGTCCGCCGATAGTCTGGCATAATTGCCGGGGTTTTGACTCGTGGTCAAAGAGCTCTCAGAACCACTACAGAGAGTCGTGGCCGCATAAAAAGTTTTTCCTACCAGCATTAAAGACAAGGGGAGGGAACCTGTCCGCTTAAGAGTGTCAGGCTAATTATCCCCCTTTCCCAACTACAGGAGAACGAAAGAGAAAAAATGTGAAAGTGGCGATAACAAATTCAAGAAGAAATGAGGGGGGGGGGTTAGCTCCACCCAGTGCCCAACAATTTATAACCCATTTCGTCACAATATAGCAGAAGTATTTTACTCGTTATGATTTAGAGATCAAATGACAAGTTTTAGATTGGGATCCGACCACTACATACTTGAATATTATGTGTTCAATGAATTAAAATTCAGACAGAGAAGAGCCCATGTGGGAAAGATAAACGACCAGCAGAACAAGTCCTCCATGTGGGAAAGATAAACGACCAGCAGAACAAGTCCTCCATGTGGGAAAGACAAACTAACAACGTAACCCTCACCAACCATCTTAGAGAGATACGGGGAGGAGCCTGAGATAGACTGCCAATGTTATGAGAGAAATTGATGTGGTTATATGGGAGCGTTGAGAGAAGCCTGAGAGAGACCGCCAACTTTATGACAGAAAATGGTGTGGTTATATGAGTGGTGATAGAAGCCTGAGGCAGACCGCCAACTTTAAACGAGAGATTGATGTGGTTATATGAGTGGTGAGAGAAGCATGAGAGAGGCCGCCAACTTTAAGCGAGAGATTGATGTGGTTATATGAGTGGTGTGAGAAGCCTGAGAGAGGCCGCCAACTTTAAGCGAGAGATTGATGTGGTTATGCAAGTACAAACGAAGAGGAAGACGTCTAAGGAATATGGTTTAAATACTGTAATATTTTAAACGGTCTGACGTTCTAATCTGCACACAAGAACGAACAATATTGATGCTGTTCATCGATTGCTATTGATTTGAATTCACTCTTCTCTGTAAGTTATAGATATTTTTTCATTCTCCTTAGAATTTGCGTAATCATAAAAATTCTACCCAATCCTTGTTTTTACATCCGGTTCAATGTTCGAAGAAATAGCAAGCCATTTATAAACTCAATATCCGCCTCTTGTTGGTGGTATTGAACCACGCCTCAGGTCATTACGGGCATACAAAATATCAGGTTAGACTGGTCACAGAAAAACTGTCACTAGCTCAAGGCAGGTTGCCAATGCAAAACACGTTTTATGTTTAAACACTTTCAGCAAAAAGCTGCAAAACACGTTTTATGTTTAAACACTTTCAGCAGAAAACTGCAAAACACGTTTCATGTTTAAACATTTTCAGCAGAAAACTACAAAACACATTTTATGTTTAAATACTTTCGGCAAAAAAACTACAAAACACGTTTTGTGTTTAAACATTTTCCGCAAATAACTAGAAAACACGTTTTGTGTTTAAACACTTTCAGCAGAAAAAACTACAATACAGAATTGTCAAACGGAGTTCATTTACTTTGGTTTTTTTTTTTTTTTTTTTAAGATCAAAACAGAGAATTTTGGTCTAGATAAGGTGTCAGAGAAAATAAGCAGTTAAGTTGCGTTGACTCTGCGTGTCGACAGGCTAGTAAGGATAAGAAACCACCAACGTTTTTATTACAAAAATGGATACAAGATTTCTTTTTAAACTGGCCAACCACAAAATGGCAGAATTGATACACAAGTTGTCTGAATGGAGACCCCGAAGTCGGGCAAAAGCTTAAGATCATCACGTCTAATCATACTCGTACTAGCGCATAGGGCTGACAAAACGTATTTCTAGAGAAAGCAGCACTGCGGCAATACATTAAGTTCTTTGCCATTTGGCTGTTGACACAACTAATTTGTTTCTCTCTCTCTCTCTCTCTCTCTCTCTCTATTTCTGCCAGACAATCGGTTGGGAGACTGACATGTCGTTGTTGAGAAGAATGATGCACACATAATGGAGAGTTGAGAAATAAAACGAAAATAATAAAAGCATGACAAAATCAATCACAACAAAAATAAAAATAAAAAATCCATTCTCAGTGAATTCAAAACAAGATTATTTAAGGACAGTTAAGCTAAGCTTATCATTATTTTCATACTTGTATATGCTACAGTGCAAGGCTGCAAGCTTTGTCTGTAATATTGCTTCCGATTGTGCCCGAGCAGGTCACGGCGCCAATGAGTGTGTTATGTGCCTGCGTCAGTTAAATGTCCAAGTAGTTATATTGATTTTATTTTTAATTGGAGATAATCCTTTTGATGTTGTTATTCAAGTGCTAACTGGCCTTCCGCCAGAGATGGTAATACTTGACTTTTGCTCATTTTTCTTACTTACTTACTTAGTCGTTCCCTTCTACCGTGAGGTGTAGAGGTTTGGAAGAGAGAGCGCCAGACTATCCTATCGGCTGTCTTTCTCCTGGCCTGCTTCCATTCTAGTCCTCGGTCCTTCAAAGATTGTCTAATGTTGTCCTCCCAGCTGACTCTGGGTCGTCCTCGGGGTCTGGATCCTTGGCTCTTTGTTTCCCATGCTTGTCGTGGTATCCGATCTTCTCCCATTCTGCAGACATGGCCAAACCATCTTAATTGGGACTGTTCTACTTGGGTCTGCAGGGGGTAGGATTTAAGGCCTTGACGTATCGTCTGGTTGCGTACCATGTCTCTTCTTGTTACTTCAACCACCTTCCTCAGATACCTCATTTCTGAGGTTTGGATCTGGCTTTTATGGGTTGTAGTCATTGCCCATGACTCGCATCCGTATGTCAAGACTGGGACATAGGTGGAGCGGTATACAGCCATCTTCGTTTTCTTACCAACCTCTCTCTTGCTGAGGAATCCTCGATTTATGGCCTGAAAAAGTCTCCCAGCTGCTGCTTTTCGAGTGGCCAACTCTTCTTTGATGCCTCCCTTTTGGTCTATAATAGCTCCGAGGTATTTAAAGTGGTCGACCTGCTCCAGGACCTGTTCTCCCAGCTTAATCTGATGTTTTCTTTCTTCTCGTGATATCACCATGGATTTTGTTTTAGAGCTGCTTATGACCATCCCTCTCTTCTCCAGCTCTTCCTTCCAGACTTGCAGGTTGGATTGGAGATGTGCCTCTGATTTAGCAATCAGGGCAACATCATCAGCAAATGCCAGCTCCGAAATATAGACCTGTCTCATCCTCCAGTACCCCACTGAATACTTTCTTGTTCTCTCCTTACATGCCTTGATGACATCGTCCATAAGGAGTATGAAGAGGTAAGGTGATAGGATATCACCTTGTCTTACACCTGTGGTGGTCCTAAACTCTGCTCTTTTTTCTTTCCAGGTTAATTCTTCCCTTTAGGTTGAGTGATAAGCAATCTCGTATAATGGTTTTCAAATGATCCAACTGTAATACAGCAATTGTAGAAAATTCAATTAGAGTTTATTGATGTCATTAGGCAAACACTGTAAATTTCACAATGATGGTTGGTTACCCAAGAGGAACATTTACATATCATATGTATATTATATATATATATATATATATATATATATATATATATATATATATATATATATATATATATATATATATATATATATATATATATATATATATATATATATATATATATATATATATATATATATATAATATATATATATATATATATATATATATATATATATATATATATATACTGAAGCACATTAAAAACGCACCACCTGTATAATCCAGGAACAAAGTGTGAAATGTAAATATAAGTGTTTACAAGTTTACATATTTGGAATCTTTATTCATTTTGTGGAACGCACAAGCCTCTGAAGGAAATTCCGGGGAATCAAGTCCCATTCACGTGTAAGAGCAGCTTCGAGCTGTTGCAGATTAGCTGGAGAACCTTGCCTGTAGACTCTGCGTCCAAGCTTGTCCCACAGATGTTCTATAGGGGACATGTCTGGTGATAGGGCAGGCCAATCAATCGTCACAATGTTCTTCTGCTGTAGATATTGCTGCGTAATGCATGCGGTGTGCTCACGTGCGTTATCCTGCTGGAGAAGCTGCAAGTCTAGATAATTTGTGAACGCAGGAATGTGACGTACGTCTAGTTCGACAAGTGAATTTTCCCTGATTTGATGGATGATTAAAGGGACTTTTAGCTTTTCATAACATTAGAACCCCTGAACATTTGTTGTAACTTTTTGGTTTCGCCAGAGCGAACCGATTCCACCGGGACTCATTTAGTATGCGGCATGAGATCTAAAGACACTGAGACAATCCCCGAGCAGAGAAACTAGTTTCTCGCAGGTATTTTTCATCTCCGCGCGAACACTAAACCGCTCGCAAGATGGACCAGAGCGGTCAGAAGAAAGACACTGGGGGAGATCTCAGGAAGGACGGGCGGCATGCTATCAAAGACAGTAGTGGTCCCTGAAACGATTTCGCATCTCGGTGTTAAACACGGAACCGATCGCAGTGGGAGCGAACGGGGAAATCCGACGCAAGCAGCGAGCGAAGATACGAGAGGCCAGGGGCGGCTTCCCTCTTTGGTCTTGAGATCTAAAAAGCTGTCAAGTTTCTCATGTCCCACTCATCTTTCATTTCATTCTAGATATATACAGACCACGTAGAAATACACTTTATCACTCGCTGGCCAGAACTTAACAGAAGCACTAGCTATATTTGAAATCTTGCTAGATTATCCCATGGATTTTTATATATATTTGCAGTGAATTCTATTTCTGTGCAAAGCGGTAATATATATTGTGTAAAGTGATCAGTGGTCTAGTTCATACATTCTATTTCACTGGTTTTTGTGTTAATTTAAATCTATTAAATTAAACCATCTCAATAGTTCCAGTTGTAAATGTAATGATATACCTGCTATATTATTTCCAAAAGATAATAGATGTTAAATGCTTAAATTAACTTTTAAAGTCGCGAAGGAATTTATAATTAATAAATTTAGTTAAGTCCTATATTTATAGATGTGTGTTTAACCACTAAAACTCGCGCAGTGTTTTATTAAATACACAATTAAATACGCGAGCGTATATAAAATATTCTTAACCTCTTTCATACAGAGTGATCGTAACCTGTGCGATCCCAGCATTAAGAAAGTAATAAAGCAAATCAATCTAAGCAAAGCCAAGCATAAACAGTGTGTAGAGTTCCCCTGACGCAGAACTTGTTGAGACTGTGTAAATTTTTAATCTTTGAGGCGATTCTATGTTTGGAATTCCGCTATCTAACTTATAGCAAAGAAAGCCCACCCAAAGACAAATTTAACCCACCATCAAGCCAATTAAGTCGTAACGGGAAGAAGAACACTGGCCCAAGCTTTTGTTGGTTTACTGACACAGAGAGAGAATACATATTCCTGGACAGTGATGTGACTAGTTTTCTCACTGGACTTAAACCATACCTCACGGATAAAGTGTACCAGCACGCGTAAGAATTTTATTATCAGCGGCAAAGTCAAATAGACCACACCATCCTCAATCCGGTATCAGAGACCGTGCCCTCCCATAGAAACTGTTATTGGGAAAAGAGACACAATTACAGATTCATTTTCCAGCGATTACGGGATCCTTTTTGTGTGCTGACCGCCTACCCGCTAATCTGGGGCTGGAACTTGAACAAACACTCATACATTTAGTTTGAGGTGTAACTGCTGTTGTGTTATTCTATGGAGTGCCAGATTTTTTCACAATCGGTAAGTGAGAGCAAGATGAGTGAAGGCCTTTACTAGCGCGTGTATGAATGACAGGAAATTAAATCTTTTGTGTAACCATTTTGTTAACTTGCTTACCTGGTAATATATATCTTTTCTGTATACCCTACATTGTTCCTTTAAGTGGGATAGTTGATAATTTGTTAACTCTGTTTAAAACTCCCTCCTTTTCATTTGCTTAGTAAAGGGAAGAACAATTGGGAAGAACAGGATTCTTTCTACCACCTATACCTAATTTTGTAACACCTTTTTTCAGAGTAATTAACTTTACTGTTAGGTTATCTTACCTACGTTCCTGATAACTATCTATCTTTGGACTGGGTTTATCTTTGTCTAATAAGCGGGACGGGCTTAGTCGATACCAATCTTCTTCACCCCCTCCCAACCTTGTTATTTGCATTTTTCTGTAATTTTGATAATTCTTGTTGTAAACAAATGATTATTGTAGTGATTGTCTTTTTAACTTTAATAAACAACATAAACTTAATCGTTACGGTGTTGGACTAGTCAAAGCCCATAAAATTTCCCCTATTTGTATAAGATAGTTGTATCCACGTCGTCTGTGTGTTTGAAGCACCAAATCGGTGTAAGAGCAGGTGTGTGTCTGGAAAAATGGCAAATAATTGTTTGACCAGGAGAGTGAAAGAGAAGATTGAGAGAAACGATTTGTCGTAAATAAGTCTGTCTTTACTCTCCTCCAGCACTCTGTGAAGCAACTATTTACTCTCTACATTTCTATCACTGAGCTTTTCACCATCATTCTACACTCTAAACCGGACTACTATTTTCTAAGACTCTTTCTCTCAAAATAAATTTACGACAAGGAACAACCAATGCATCCAGAACCTCATCTCGATATGTCACAGCATTAACATTTCCACGGAAGACGTGAAGAGGCAAGCGATGGTGAAAACTGAATCCTCCCCAAATGTGAATACTGCGACCTCCAAATCGGTTGTGCTGACGAACACAGCAATCTGCAAAGCGCTCTCCACACCGTCGCCAAATCCGCATACGTCCATCAGCAAAGGATATGTTGAATCTGCTCTCGTCTGTGAATAGGACAGCATTCCACTGCAGTCTAGTCCATCTGACATGTTGCTCTGCCCATTGCAGGCGCTGCTAACGATGTCTGTGAGTCAAGTTTGGCCCAACATAAGGTCGTCTTGCAGTAAGGCCTGTATCTCTGAGTCGTCGTATGACTGTCATTCGAGAGACTTGCCCACGTCTAACCACTATTGCTCTTGCTGTTTGACTTGTCGGGAGAGAACGATTCCTTAGGTGACTCAGCACAATATGACGATCTTGTGCAGGGGTAGTAACTCGTGGTTGGCCACTCCGAAGTCTATTCTGGCACTGCCAGTGGTTCCGTAACGTTAATTGAGACGTACAATAGTGCTGTGGTGGCAATTCATCCTTCTGGCAATGGCCCGCGAGCTCATTCCGGTCTCCAACATACCAATGGCTCGTTGGTGGTCGTTTTCAGATAGTCGTGGCATTTCAAGCACATGTACTGGGTGTTTTGTCTCAACGGCCTTTTTATACCGAGTATACTGCCACAACGCGTACACATTTTCAGGGTCATAGCTGTTGGGAATCGTGTTGCACGTGTAACTTTCATTGTTTTCATGTAGTCTGTAAACAAACCCGTGGGTTGAATCATGCACTTTCCATTCCAGCAGCCATTCGCTCTCTACCTCATGACAAATACGGGGAAAATCCATTCCCATATTTTTTCCAGCTTCTCGGCATCAGTATATATAATAGTGGTGCGTTTTTAATGTGCTTCAGTATATATATATATATATATATATATATATATATATATATATATATATATATATATATATATATATATATATATATATATATATATATATATGGCATTATATATATATATATATATATATATATATATATATATATATATATATATATATATATATATATATCCAATGGAATAATAAACTAACTTGTCTACTTAAAAACTTGTCTTGACATTCTCAAAGACGAAGTTCACTTAACACTATTTGTAAAATCCTCAAAAGTCCAAAATCATGGAATCATTGGAATCATAAATCCTGAAATGACTGCCCTTTCTCGCACTTCTCTCCTATTTATACTATTTCTTCTTTTTTTCCCGCCAATTTTCACACGATGCTTTATTTTTTGCACACGGTACAATTATCTACATGTGCACACGTTTTCTCAGCTTTTCGAGCCATTCGCTCTCTACCTCATGAAAAAATACAAAATAGGGAAAACTCTCACTTCACAACATTTTCCATTCAAAACACGCATTTAATATTTTCCCTGGGACTGCACTATCTTTGTCTCTCTTCGTCGTGACTGCCAACTGAACTTTAATGACCCTGCGTTTTGTGCGAAAACGCCTTATTTGCTTTACGTCTGTTATTTCTATATTCTAACACGTATAAATGGTAGTGTAGTAAGCCATGCGGTCACACGATAAAATATAGCTTAACATTATAAAACAGAAAACTTAACAAATAATAGGGAATTAGTGAACAATACAACATGGCCGCATGCTCCGTCTGGGGCATTGCTTTCGGGAAATGCATATCTTAATACAATAAATCATAAAGATAACTTCTAACGTGCAATCTAAAACATGCAGTATTATTTCTTACATTTAATTGTTACAAACTAAATTTCGGTTCACAATAAGTGACCCGGAGGTCGAGAGCTGTCATTCAAAAGGGGACGATTAACCAAAACAAAAAGCATCACTCTTGTTGTTTGGTAGAATTACGTGCAGGTCATCTGCACATCTGTGTATGGGAACGTTACTCGTATTGTTTGGTAGAATTACGTGCAGGTCATTGGGTGCTGCTACTAGAAACTTTGAGTGACAGCTGTCTTAAGTTTGATACGATGGTTCTCACACTTTTTAGAGACCACTATAAATTAACATAAAAAAACAAAAAGGAGTGTATTTTTGACTGACAGCTTATTATAATTATAAAAGAAATGAATAAAATGTTGATTGACGTTAATTACATTTATAGGAAAAGGAATGTAAATGTAACTATAAACATTGGTCATTTATCCACGCAGAACACTTGCATTAGTACTGTCATGGAGCAGTCTATCATTTCTCTTCCTAAATCTTCCACATTCCTTTACTCAGTCCATCCTGTCACTGTTTTCTAGTCTTCCCTATGACCCCCTTCTTTTTTTTTCCTACGAGAACGCGAGATCAGGTGAAGTTCTTGTATTAAATTTCGTTAACAGGCCATTTAGATTCCGCAGGTAGGGTTTTGCGAAGACGCGATGGTAATGGTGGGTTTTTCTGGGTGACATCAATTAACCCGTGACCCATAGACGACCACCTATTTCCGGTCTTAAACTGTATTTATCAGAGGAAAATGTAACTTTACTTTACTCTCTTGATGAACACCGTGAAAGCAGCCTAAACTAAATTTTAAGTACATAAGACTTTTAAAGAATATACACAGATTGTACACAACTGTGTGTAAAGTCAATAACGTGCTTATGAATATATTCAAATATTCAAGTTCTGATTGTGTGAACCTGAAGTGATTTTGTGTGGTGAGTTATCTCCCAAAATTATTTGTTTAATTATTTTAATGATACAAGTGTAATTTGCAGAAGAAGTATGTGGTTGACTATGATAAGAAACATATGTTATGCTATTGGATTTAGTTCTTCCATATCCATTATGTACCTGTATAACATATTATTAATTTTCTTATATGGACAATGGTATTATTTTCTCACATTAAATAGTTACAAACTAAATTTCGGTTCACAATAAGTGACCCGGAGGTCGAGAGCTGTCATTCAAAAGGGGACGATTAACCAAAACAAAAAGCATCACTCTTGTTGTTTGGTAGAATTACGTGCAGGTCATCTGCACATCTGTGTATGGGAACGTTACTCGTATTGTTCGGTAGAATTACGTGCAGGTCATTGGGTGCTGCTACTAGAAACTTTGAGTGACAGCTGTCTTAAGTTTGATACGATGGTTCTCACACTTTTTAGAGACCACTATAAATTAACATAAAAAAACAAAAAGGAGTGTATTTTTGACTGACAGCTTATTATAATTATAAAAGAAATGAATAAAATGTTGATTGACGTTAATTACATTTATAGGAAAAGGAATGTAAATGTAACTATAAACATTGGTCATTTATCCACGCAGAACACTTGCATTAGTACAATTGAGTCGTTTATTTAGGACGTAAGAAAGATACGTGCTGAAATATGCATTTTGCAATGTTGTCAGGTTTACAGAAATCAGGGACTCCTGACACTTTCCCAGAAAACAACAGAGAAAAACAGGTGCCGGGTGCAAAAATGACGGGATATAAATACCGTGGTTAGTGTGGTCAACGGGGGATTTTTGCTAGCGGTGTTTATAGATTTTTTCGGATTTTTGATTTGAGATTCAGATAGAGATACTGATTCGTAGAGAAAAGAACCAAAAATGTAAGAAGAAGTTTGTCATAGGTCGTGCGCTTAATTAGCCAGTGTTCGGCTTTTGAAATGATATTGTAGGAAAGAAGTGTAGATTTTTATAGATAGTGTTTTGTAGAGAATAGCTAATAACGATAATAAGTGGTAAGAAGATAATTTGTATATAATCTCAGCTAGTGTTCGAATAACCAAAGTACCGACAATTGGAGAGAAGAAGTAAGAAAGAGAGATAGTGGTTCTCAAGCTGTTAACCAATGATCTTAACCCGCTAAGGTGACTTGTGAATCACAGGCGGCTCTTAAGTCATTTTAAAGTAAATATTAGTCTGCGTGTTTGTCACAGGAGCAGTGACATACGGGTCAAAATGACGTAAATTGGACCGACTTTGTAAGGAAAGGAATACTCTCGATGCGAGTTACAGAAAAAGAATGGAATGCGAGAGACCAACGACGTCATAAGGACAACGATGACGTAGACACAGAGCAACAAGACGAAGAATGGAACAGAAGGGCGGAACCATGGAAGAAAAGGTGAAGACATTGAAAAACTGAAAGGCAAGATGGTAAATTGAACAGTTCTAATTGCCTTGTTAAGAGAGACGGTTTACAACATCGTATGCGAACGAAAACTAACCAACATTAAAACTGTGAGTCGAGTTTTTAAAACAGAACGCTAGATAGAAGAGAGGCCCTAGCATAACTATCAAGGACAACAAGGGGTCGGGGACGAAGTCCTAATTAAAAGGTTTCCGAGGGTGAACTCCTCCATACGTAAAACATCCATAAATGTTTAGAAGGAAACGTCAAATTGTGAACCCAGAACCCTGTAAACGAAGAAAACCAGATTAAAGAACTAATAACTTTATTTGACAAAAAGAATAGAGACCGCAGTCAACGACTCATAGCTTGACTGCCTGCGTCAGGACCAGCGAACCAGAGCTGGTCAAGACCGTGCTCCACCTCCACGTGGTGGTCCTGGAAACAGTCTGCAGCAGTGCAGGCTGGCTGAACGAGCACGGATCGCAATGGGAAGGCAAACCCGGTCCTAAAAAATGCCGTGCAGCAGTCGGATGTGTCGACCGAAAGGTGCAGATATCACAGCTTAGGCGTAAATAGACACAACGCAACCACCGTCCTTTTCAGGGCGAACGAGGAAGAAGAAGAAGAATTTGACAAAAAAAACTGCATCTTTTGGTGATTGCCTTCGTTTCGATGTCGTGCTTTGGATTTCTCGTTGCAACGTTTTAGAAACTATCATATTATTCATACACCACTGTCAAACAAAAAACAACGCACTATACGATCACAAAGGTTAAGAACACGGGCCAACAAGGGAAGTTGTTTCATCACGGACTGATGGTAAACTAGAGGAAGGTCATCAGGGCTGTGAGATCAGGATTCTGACAGTGATGGCCTGTCATAAGACGCTGGGACATGTTGACGCTATAGAATATGTAAGGAATATTTAAATCTTCACGCCGTTAGAGGAACGATTGTAGTGAAGTGATACTACGACTTATGGAACATGGAACACAAGAAGTATAAATGGGAAAGAAGAAGAGCTGGTGGAAGAGATGAGGAAAGCAAAATTAGAAATCCTGACTATAACGGAAACAAAGAAAAAGGGACAAGGAGTCATGGATCTCGATGGCAACATGCTGCTCTACAGTGGTGTACCCATATCTAAAAGAGCTAAAGGGGGCGTGGGTTGCATTGTGGCCAAAAATCAAAAAGATAGTATCAAGGGATGCAACTTTGTCTCGGAGCGCATTATGGTTGTAAAACTAAAAGAAGGAGAAACCATAGTCGACCTGATCATAGTGTATGGGCCAAATGAGGATGAGAGAGCAGAGGTTAAGGAGGAATTCTTCGAGCTGCTTCAAAGGACAGTGGATAACTGCCTAGATGAAATTATCACGCTCGGAGATTTCAATGCCAGAGTTGGAAATGACCATGCTAGATGGGGTGGAGTTATCGGAAGATATGGAGAAGATACTCTCAATGACAATGGAAAGCGACTCCTTAGATTCTGCAGTGAGCAGAATCTGATCATTACAAACACAAAGTTCCCCCATAAGCGCATACATGCATACACTAGATGTGAACCAACAAAGAATGATAAGTCAGTGATCGACTATGCCATTGTTAGGAGGAGCTCATTCAAATATGTCCGGGATGCTAGAGTCTGGAGGGGACCAGAGATTGGAAGTGATCACTACCTTCTTACAATCAAAAGAACAACTGAAAGAGTTGCTCAGCCTAGGAACTGCCCAACATCACGCAAGAAACCAAGTAAACAAACGGGAGAAATGAGCATTAAGACCTACAAGTATTTAAATAAATAACACGGTATTTAATCAGTTTTACAAATTACGGTTCACAAGAAACAAGGGACGTTTCGGGTTCTACCCTTCGTCAGCCACAAACAGGTGACAAAGACAAAAATACACCTGTTTGTGGCTGACGAAGGGTAGAACCCGAAACGTCCCTTGTTTCTTGTGAACCGTAATTTGTAAAACTGATTAAATACCGTGTTATTTATTTAAATACTTATATTTCTTACCAGTTTTACAGCAGCCCCTTAATTTATTTACTTACACTATATTAAGACCTACAAGCTGAGAGAGCCAGAAATTAAGACCAGATATCAGGGGCTTATTGCTGCAGCGGTGAGCAACACAGAAGAGGAACCTGATGACTTGGAAACCCTCTGGCTTAAATTCAAGGACATCATAAAGAAAACTGCTGCTGAAGCATGTGGTGAAGTCCGACTTGGGAACAAGAGAAAGAGGACACCTTGGTGGACAGAGGAAGTCAAAGAGAAAAAGAGAGAGAAGAAAATGGCATGGAAACAATACTTAGGAGCTAAAAACACAGCAGGACATATAGAGAAATATAGAGAATATGTGATACTCAGAACAGAAGCAAAGAACAAGGTGCTAGCAGCAAACCAGAAGTCCTGGGAAGAATTTGGAGACAAGCTAGAAAAAGATGCGCAAGAAAACCAGAAATTGTTCTATAAGACCCTAAAGAACACGAGGAAGGAAAAACAATGCCCTCTCAAATTTATAAAGGACAAGCAAGGCAAATTGCTCACTGCCCCGAAGGAAGTAATGGAAAGATGGAAAGAATATTTATCAGAACTCCTGGATGGTGAGCAAGGTCAAGCATCAGAAATGATAATCACTAGCACAGAAGAGGAAACCAATGGTGATGAAGATGACATAAAGATGGAAGAACTGAAGGCAGCACTGGAGAAAATCAAGATGGGCAAAGCAGCTGGGCATGATGGTATAACACCAGAAATGGTTAAGTACATGGGAGCATCAGGCGACCTATTACTCTTAAGGGTCCTACAGGCAGCGTGGTGCAACAAGGCCATACAAAAGGATTGGGAGATTGCCATCATAACACCAATTTTCAAAAAGGGTGACAATCGACAATGTGGAAACCATAGAGGCATATCACTTCTCAGTGTCCCTGGTAAAATCTACTCTAGAATCCTAGAGCAGAGACTCCGACGCCTAGCTGAGCCACAATTGGATGAGGTCCAGTGTGGATTCCGAGCAAACCGAAGTACTCAAGGCCTAATCTTCACACTCAGACAGCTGAGTGAAAAGGCTCTTGAGTATAAGAGTGAGATCCATCTTTGTTTCATAGATCTGGAAAAGGCTTTTGACAGGGTCCCCTGGAGCAAACTTTGGGACTGTTTGGCAAGGAAGAATATTTCAGTACCTCTGATTCATGCTATACAGAGCTTCTACAAGTCTTGCAGAAATTATGTGAGGACAGCAAACCATAAGTCAGAAGAGTTCAGGACCACCACTGGTGTAAGACAAGGTGATATCCTGTCACCTTATCTTTTCATACTCCTCATGGACGATGTTATCAAGGCATGTAAGGAGAGAACAAGAAAGTATTCCGTGGGATACTGGAAGATGAGACAGGTATGTATTTCAGAGCTGGCATTTGCTGATGATGTTGCCCTCATTGCTAAATCAGAGGCACATCTCCAATCCAACCTGCAAGTATGGAAGGAAGAGCTGGAGAAGAGAGGGATGGTCATAAGCAGCTCTAAAACAAAATCCATGGTGATATCACGAGAAGAAAGAAGACATCAGATTAAGCTGGGAGAACAGGTCCTGGAGCAGGTCGACCACTTTAAATATCTCGGAGCTATTATAGACCGAAAGGGAGGCATCAAAGAAGAGTTGGCCACTCGAAAGGCTGCAGCTGGGAGACTTTTTCAGGCCATAAATCGAGGATTCCTCAGCAAGAGAGAGGTTGGTAAGAAAAGGAAGATGGATGTATACCGCTCCACCTATGTCCCAGTCTTGACATATGGATGCGAGTCATGGGCAATGACTACATCCCACAAAAACCAGATCCAAACCTCAGAAATGAGGTATCTGAGGAAGATGGGTGAAGTAACAAGAAGAGACATGGTCCGCAACCAGACAATACGTCAAGGCCTAAAATCCCACCCCCTGCAGACCCAAGTAGAACAGTCCCAACTAAGATTGTTTGGCCATGTCTGCAGAATGGGAGAAGATCGGCTACCACGACAAGCATGGGAAACAAAGAGCCAGGGATCCAGATCCCCAGGACGACCCAGAGTCCGCTGGGAGGACAACATTAGACAATCTTTGAAGGACCGAGGACTAGAATGGAAGCAGGCCAGGAGGAAGACAGCCGATAGGATAGTCTGCGGCTCTCTCTTCCAAACCTCTACACCTCACGGTAGAAGGGGAACGATTAAGTAAGTAAGTATAAATAGTGTTGCACTCTTTTACTCTGAGAAGTGTATAATATATTTATTTATTTGTTAACAACAAAGTCTCCTAGATTTTCGGTTTCTCTGTTAAAGTGAGTTTGTAGTTCACTTTGAAGATTCAGCATAAATTTCTCAATGTTTGATACAGAATGAATAAGTTTTTGACAATCTGTCATTTTTCCATTCCACATTTCTTCTTGTTGGTTTTTATCTGTTCGTTTTTGCTCACTCCTTATGAGTTGTCTTTCTGACTCAATCCTTTTCAGTAAATCTTCATTCTCTTCTTTGAATTCTGCTAATTTAGCCAAATCTTTAATAAACAATATATATCCTAATTATAACCCATTAGAGGTTGAACAGGATATTTTTCTTCATTAATTTAAAAAATAAAAAGCTACTTCATGCTGTATTTTTCGCATGGTTTTCAAGATTTCTTCTGCCGTTCTCACTGTGTCTGTTATCGATGATTTGATTATTTCACTTTCTTCTGGTAGATTGCTATCTTTTGTCAGTATTTTTTAGACTTTATTTTTCTTTTGGGTTATTTCAGCATTTCTGGTTCTGACTGTGATTTCTCTTGGTGACGGAGTTGTAGATGTAGCGACGGATGATTGATGTTGTTGTAGTGCTACTTTAAATGGTGTGTTAGTACTGACTGATTTTATTAGAGCTTGTTTTGTTTGTTGGTAATGTGGACATCCTAGGAAACGTGCACTGTGGTTTCCTAGACAATTTGCACATTTTCTGTTTATATTTCTTGTGATGCTATTCCTACAATGCATATGACTTTTAACAGATGAAAGTCAATTAAATATCTGTTAAAGTCAGTTATATAACTAGAACCACCATGTCTTTACACCCCTCCACTTTAATATTATTGTTGTTCAGAGTTTCTTCTTGATTTTGTTTGTTTTTTGTTTTGTTTATTTATTTTTATTTTTTATTTATTTAACGTATAAGCACAATTGTGATTGTCCCTATTTACAATGATTTGACAAATGTGATGCCACTTTCTCATATCGGCAGTTGTTCATATTATTTGGAATTGAAAACAATATATATCCTAATTATAACCCATCAGAGGTTGAACGGAATACTTTTTTTCATTAATTTAAAAAAAAAAATCTACTAGTTTGCAACTGAAAATGTTTATTGACTCTATTTACAATGAATGGACAGGAAGGATAAAGCCACTATCAGGTATCGGCAACTGACCGTATTATCTGGCACTAAAGATCCTCTGTATTCTAATGTTTACCCATCAGAAGTTGAGCTCGAAACTTTTCTTCATTACAACAAAAAAACTTGCGATACACCGTTACGATGGTTTGATTAATAAGAGTTGGTTTTGCGCATGCGTGTTGTTTGTCGTCTGCAAACTGTAAATACAACACACCATGCAGTGTGTAATATTTCATTACCAATCGTCCGATTAGCCTACATTTTTAGTCATAAATTAATTGGTAATTTCCTATTACTCGTACCTTTTTGCTCCGCAGTGAATATGTGTAGTTATGTCCAGTTTCGTAGGAGTTAGGGTTAGGTTTAGGGTTAGGATTAGGGTTAACACTAATCCTAACCCTAACTGCTACGAAAGAACACTTAACTACACATATTCACTGCGGAGCAAAAAGGTACGAGTAGGCTAATAGGAAATTACCATTTAATTTTTTAAAGACCTTCCACTGAGGGTAAGGATTAATCTTAAGATTTATATTTGCATTAGTCTTGCTTGTTTTGATATTTTTAGTCATTCGTAGAAAAAAAACAACAACAACAAAACGCAGGGAACACGGTTAACGGTTCAGCTATGCACTAGGAAGGACCATTAACACTCTTAGCAGAAGTGAAGTTGTCATTCTTCACATAGGAAAGGCAACGCCCGTGCATCATATATTTTAATGGTAGACGAAGTGGAGCCTGTGGGAGAATTCAGTGGCTTCAAGTTTCTTTGGCAAAGCTATGGTATGAAAGTTGAAATTGAAGTCACGTCGTAAGTTGTTTTGTACATTGTTAGTGTAGATTGTTGTCAGTTAGTGTAGAGATTTGTCCATCAACACGCTCGATAGGTTGCAAGATGTTAGTTTTTATTCAAGAAGACTCTTTTTCTTCAATAGAGAATTCTGTTTTTTTGTTGTTGCAATTATTGTCTTAGTAGAATCAGGTTGATATTCATGTGTGTAGAAACGTCATTTGTCGATGGTTCTTAAGATGTTCCAATGATGCAGCATATCTTGTTATTTGTTTTAGTTATGTGATCGTACTGTTCCAGTGGTTCAGACAGTAGCAGGTTAACACATGAGATGATTATGGCTATCTGTTTGAAACAATGGTAGAATCTCCTTTACCATGCTTTTATGCTGAACAACCTAACGACAGTTAATTTTGTTCTGTATGAATTACTTTCACAAGCACGATTTCCCCCAACACAGTCCATGACAATAAAACATGACGACATTTATCTCTTCGACGCCACAACAGAAATACATATAATATTTCACAAAATCCATATGTCTTTTATATATTTATTGTCTAAACATTCCGCAAAACAATCTCCTCTAGTTCTTTTCAACAATGTAGTATGTTATTGGTTGTTTTCCTAAGCATACATTAAGAATGTAAGTCAGACTTGTTGTTCTTTCTATTTCATCATCTGCACTAAGTTATTTAGGAAGAATGAATTTACTTGTGTGTCAGCTTCAGAAAAATGCAACTGCAGTGGATCTCTTCTTGTCCATACCTCTGTGTCTGTATCTGTGTCTGTATCTGTGTCTGTATCTGTGTCTGTATCTGTATTATATAAGATCTTTTGTTATTTCAATAAGTTGGAAAATTAATCTCTTGAGCTGTAGTATTAACTTTCTCGTGATGTAAAGGACTACGTTATCAACGAAACTGTGATCCCATGAATAAAAGTTTCTCGGTAGACTTTACATGTTCTTCAGCATAATGTTGAGCAGGTGCAACTAATAATATACAGATACTTGTTACCTCTCCTTTGTCAGTGAACTCACACTGAAGATGCAGTAGTTGATGTTGAAGATTGCTGCCTAAGAAGTGTTGGAGAGATTTCTTCTTATCTTTTCTAATTCTAACATTTTGATGAGTAGTATCTAAAATGTTGCTCTTCTTGTGGCTGGCTCCATTCTCTCTATCTGCTCACTACTTGCTGCTTCTCTCCTGATTCAACGTGATCTCAGTATTTATGTTCCTTTATTTTGATGTTAACGCTTCTCACACACTGCTTTATTTTTACTGATGTATTATTTTAGAATTTCAAATAACGTGTGAATGCTTCTAAATTTATTTCAGGTGCAAGCATCATACACAAGATAGGCACCTTTCCTATATCTTTTCTTCTTCTTCGTACTCTCTCAGACGTCAAATTAAATATGTTCAAAGAAAGCAGTTGTCAGCTTGAGGCTATTTATATCTCCATAGAGCTTTTTCAGGAATGATACTTGTGTTGGCCAATTGTGCTTTCTCTGTTCCTCATATGGGGCATTTTTGAAGCAGATGTTCAGCAGTCATTTTATCGGTGCCACAGTCATACTTAACAGTAGTTCCTATATTTAGCTTGTTGAATAGGTGGTATCTCAATCTGTTGTGGCACGTGCGGAGTCTGAAGATAATCACTTGTTCTCTTCTGCATAATTGTTTGTATGACCTGAATGTTCTGCTTCCAATTTGTTCCTGTATCCACTTCTGATAAAACTTTTTGCTTCTTCAAAAGTTATACTTGTATGAGGTATCAGGCTGTGGTAACTTTACACCTTCCTTTGCCAGTCGGTCAGCTTCTTCATTGTCAGACATGTTGCAATGAGATGGGATCCACTGTACTACAACTTGTTTGAATTAGTGGCTCAGTTTGTGGAGTACTACTCTTAGGTCATCCAGACCTGCATTGTTCTGGCTCTTCAGTGTTGCATTTTCTGACAACACATCTGTAAAAAAAGCAACTTGTCTTTCTGTGCTTTCCTCTGTCATTAGGGCCTCTGCTGCAGTTTTCAAGGCCTCTGCCTCTGCTTTGAAGTTGCTTGAGAACTTTCCTGTTGCCGCTGACAGCCTTATTTGTGTACCAGTGCTTAAGTTTAGCAGCACTCCACCTCCATCTTCTGTTGCAGATCCATCTATGTAGGCATGGGTCCAGGTGTTGCTTGGGTAATGTTTCTGTATGTATACTGTGGTTATGTCTCTTTTCTCTGTTGCAGTTCGACTCTTTTTTCTCTCAATACCTGGAAGGTTTTCTATCATTTCTGAGAAGCGCTATTGTTTCCAAGCTGGGAGCTTGTGTGCAGTATAGATGAGTTTAGCTGTTGATATCGCATTTATGGGATCTGCCCTCTTCTTTGTTTTGGCTGATTCTACAAAGTTGCTTCACTTGAGTCTTCCCCTTCCAAGACCATTTATTCTATTGTACATTGGGTGGTCTGGTAGTCTCCTGAATTTCTCAGCTGTTTCTGGGCCCTGCTATCTCTTCTATCCTCCATTGGTTGAAGGTATGCAATCTTTTTAAGTTCTTTAACACATTAACTACCGAATTAAAAAACACACTGTGGCCGAATTAAATTTTTTTCCCATTTTCATCCTGTAGGTGTTTGCACAAAGTAAGCTGTAGTTTTCGTAATTGTTTACAGTTTTGTATGAATTACACGTCATTTCAAAGATAAATGAATGTACTATTACAATAAACATTGGTTGCAACTCTAATAGAGGTTGTTGCTATTTAACGGCCCTCCGATGGCCGAGGACTTGCAATATTTTCACAATTATAACTGCTTGCGCCCCATCTCTATCAAAATCACAATTTCAATCAATGTGCACACCGTTTTCACTCTTGTCCTCGTTGCTAGATCTTTCAGTCAATTGTTGAAACATGTTTCTATCCTATTCAGCCGTTAGACGAGATGTACACGCATTTTTTGTAGTCCTAGTACTAGTTGCCACGGTAAACAGTTTTACACGATTTGGTAACTAACCCAAAACGCTGAAAAATATGAACATAATATTAATTTTTCAGTGTTCTACAACAACCATGCTTTGGGAATTGGTTTTCCAGTGGCAAATTAAAATCTCGAACCAGATGAGAGAGTGTTTCAGTACATTTTTCATTCGTTTTATTACTAAAATTAGATTGGCGCCCTGAGCGGCTTGCGGTCCAAATGTGATTATGTTGTGAGCTGCTGACAGCGGCTTGCGGTAGTTAATGAGTTAATAGGCGTTGTCATCATGCCTCCAGTTATGATTCTCATTGCTTGATTTTGGAGTCTATTAATTTTATCGAAGTTTGACTTAGCTGCTGTTGCAATTCCGTATTCTAAGACTTGTCTCACTCACCCTGTGGACAATGACTGCATGGCACTTGAAATGACTCTTCAAAGCGATGTAGACAATCTAACAAAATGGAGTAATATGAATCGTATGCCAGTAAACACAACAAAAACGAAATCAATGTTGATTACCACCAGACAGAAACTCCTAAGCTGCACCAAAAGATCGCTACAGCTACACGCGGAATCAATACAAATTGAACATGTAACAGAACACAAAGTTCTGGGGATCACGATTGACCAGCAC
Organism: Oreohelix idahoensis; assembly: GCA_024509875.1. Taxonomy (NCBI): domain Eukaryota; kingdom Metazoa; phylum Mollusca; class Gastropoda; order Stylommatophora; family Oreohelicidae; genus Oreohelix; species Oreohelix idahoensis. Next base: position 1,383,092 of record JAMPIV010001472.1, read on the forward strand.
TTAACGTGGAACTCCCATGTACGGAATTTAACCAAACACATAGCACAAAAGACATACCAGCTAGCCAAAATAAAACACTTCTTAGACGCAGACACTAGACTATTGTTCTACACTTCACATATACAGACACATCTAGATTACTGCTCTACACTATGGGATTGTTGCCCTGCTTCCACCTCGAAGAGACTGCACTCCCTGCAAAAGAGAGCAGTGCATCTGATCACCGATAATCGCACGACACCACACACAAGGACAGGAAAAGAACCCAAAATACTGTCGCTAAAAAAACGTCTTCTCTACAACAAAGCCAAGCTGACTCACACAATTCTATCTAACAATGCCCCGTCGTACCTAAGATCATTGTTTCAAACCAGTAGAAGGGAGGGACAACGATTACATCAGTTACGTCTGCCCAAACCTAGGATCGACCTGTTCAAAAAGAGTCTAGCCTACTCTGGTGCCTACTTATGGAACAGCCTTCCACACCACCTAAAAAGCCTACCTACACAATATTCTTTTAACAAAGCACTTTTCAAACACTTCCTCAACACTGATTATCTACCCCCATAGAAACAGTATTTGCCTGTCAACATCTCATCCATAGGTCAACATTTCTTTTCCTCTTCCGCTCATTTTTTTGTGTGAATAATTTGTTTTATATCCATGTAATATCATTATTATATTCACTTTAAAATATTATTATATAATGTAATGTATGTGTGAATGTACCCACATAATACTGTACTTTAGAAATGTGAGTCGTGAGAATGTACCCGCATACCAAAAATACAGATTAATTTTAGACGGATTGACCGCATGAGTGAGTGTCGGTATACAGAATTTATTTATTTTTATTTATTGTTTAATTTATTTTATTTTATTATTACTTTTTTCCCCCATTTACTAGCTTGTTTGTTTCAAAAAAAAAAAAACCTACTCATTTTTTTTATTATGATTGCATACTGTAAATGAATGCTGTTATGGTAACTTTATAATGTTGCATGCCTTTAAATTAATGCTTAAAGCATCATGTGGGAATGAAAGGATATAGTATGCAAGATTAATGAGAGTGGAAGGGCAGAATGTTAGACGGGCCTGCATGCCCAATTCTTTACCCTTCGAAAATAAAGTTTGTTCGTTCGTTCGTTCTTTAGCACACTCTCATCTGCTCCTCAAGCTGTTTCAGCAAGTTTTTCATGACTGCCGTTCTTTGCCTTGCCCTTATCCGGTTTCTTTCAATCTGGTTTTTCCAAGTCAAACGATGATCAAAGGTAATGCCTAGATAGTTCGGATTTTCATCCTGGCATAAGTTCTTCCCATTTAACACTAATTTGGAGCTTTGTGGTTAATTTGAGAGGGAGAACACTGTATATTGTTTTACCTTCATTAGCCATGCTCTGGCCCACTCCTCCAGTGATGTTAGGGCTTGCTGCATCCGAATACTTGCCAGAGTGATATACTCTTCAGAGATCCATGGGGCTAAGTCATCTCCAAATGAGGCATTGTGTGTTCTTCTTGGAATATTGCCTGTTATGTTATTTATGTATGCAAGGAGGGAGCCGCGCTGGTGTAATGGCTTCGGCGTTGTACTGGCGACCAGGTGTTCATGGTTCAAACCCGGGCGTCAGCGTTTGAAGAAATGTTTACGGCCGGAAATTTGACTGAATAGCCTGAACGGCTCCTGTGATAAACCCTCTGTGGATGGGAAGGAGCGAAGCTCCTGACCGGGTTGGAAGGAAAGTCCTCAGGTTCCCCAGCCTCGCAATGACATGTCATTGGGCCGAAGGGGCTGAAAGCCCAAGTGCCGCTGGTTAAGGAAAAAAAAAAAATGTATGCAAGGAACAGTGTAGGCGACAGAACTTCCCCTTGAGGGACACCCTGCTCCAATATAACCTTCCTACTAGTCTGTCCTTGTAGCTGTACTCTGTCGGTTCTATTCTCAAGGTAGTGGCCAATCCATTTTACATTTTCTCCCACACACTCCACTTCTTTGCAGCTTGACAGTCCTTCTTTCCATACTTTGTCAAATGCTTTCTCCAAATCTACCCAAACCACGACAATATGCTTTTTCTCCTGGAAGTCATCTTCAATTTCCTGAGCTATATATGTGATCTGATCTTCAGTGGATCTGTGTTGTCTGAATCCTGCTTGGTTGCGGGTTAGAAGGTGTTTTTCTTCTAGGTGCCACATCAGTCTGGTATTTATCATGCGCTCCATCAGTTTTCCTACACAATTAAGCAAGCTGATTGGTCTAGCCATTTGGTTCTGTCAGGTCTTTGTCTTTCTTTGGAACAGATATCAGCATGGCTTCCTACCACATACATGCTACACCTCGGAGATGAACAACCTGTGCAGAAAATTCAAAAAACCTGTACAACAAAGACCCGCAAAACCTGTACAAAAAACAGACTGAAAAAACATATCAAAAGAGTTAATTCATGTAAAAAAAATTTTAAATTACAGCTGCATTATATTTGAGGCATGGGGACTTTGCCTTTTAAAGCAAGTCTTCACTTATTTTAAAACTCAAACAATATTTGTCTGAGTTTATTTTACACTGTAAAAATGATGTGATCGCTTCACTATTTAGTCTATTTCTGCGCTTAATTATCATCAACAGACTAGGAAATCCTGTGTTTGATAGGACCTTATAAAAGAATTCTGAGACACAGTAATTAGGGTTATGGGTTAGAAGTCCTAAACCCAAACCTTAATCTTAACCCTAACGACATTCATGGATGAAATCGTCGAAGAAGATGCTCCACTGTTCTCACAACTAATTTTACTACTTCGTTATTATTATTATTGCAAAGAGAAAACTTGAACTAAACTATTGTTACTGGGTGTTTTGTGGTGCATGTCGTCTATCTATGCATGTATTCTGGCACTACTATTGTCTGGCCTGTCGGGCTTACTGTCAGTGGCCGACGTATGGTTTGGTTACGCGAATGTTTGTGGGCCGTTTCTTTGGCTTGGTTAAAGGTGATAAGACGAACACAACTGTAACGTTTGGGTCATAAGATTGACCAACTTGAAAGTAATGTATACTGGACCCATGTAGAACATCAATCACGATACGATTTATTATACGAAAGGACATCGACGTTGACATCATATGCAGGTATAATGGATCATCAATATGGTTTCATGGCAAATACATTGGTATAGATAACAATCAACAATATGGCCGCTGATTGACAGCACTGGAATGTTACGACTTCAAGGTTAACGGCTTGATAGAATATATTGGTCTATCATACTGACCGTTCATCTTCTTTACATGAATATATATATTTGTTGATCCGAACATCAATCCATTCCTGATGCTAGAGGGACGCACTAACAACTTGATACAAGAATCAAGCTGAAGCTCTACCGTAGCACTGCAGGAGGTCAAGTATCTGAGGCGAGATACTTAAAAATGAGCCGTTTTCTGGCTAACCATTTATACTGGCACGATTCTTGGTAAATCACTTCTTCATCTTTCAAGTAATTATAATATTATCATCCGCATGTCTTCCCTAGACTTAGGGCAAGTACATGAAAAAATCACGTCTATCTCAGACGGAGGGTATTGGGATCTGCCTCAAGCATCATTGCTGAATAGCAACAGATCACAAAATGCGTCATACCTTTCAAACATCGTGCGCGGTGGTACGCAAATAATCAAACATACAATTAACTTAGATACACTCAAAAGTGCGTCTATACTAGACTCACGTGTGAGGATCTCAAACATTTAACTCCCCCGCAAAAATATAACATAACAACTATATTATCTTGTTATATGAAATGTAATGGAGAGGTTTCTAGGGCAGTTTTAAATTAGTTCAATAAATATTTGATGTAATTTTAAAAATAATAAAATCACATTATCATATAAATTTAAAAAAAACAATAAAAAGCTCATAATTTGCTACGAAAATATAAACTGGCACTAGCGTAATTTATTCTCTACCGAACTTCTAAAATAAAAATAGCCATTTTAGCCTAATTGGCAGTTTTAAATACCCATATGACTAGTTTCAACCGTCTATACGACAACCTTACTTACTTAGTCGTTCCCCTTCTACCGTGAGGTGTAGAGGTTTGGAAGAGAGAGCGGCAGACTATCCTATCGGCTGTCTTCCTCCTGGCCTGCTTCCATTCTAGTCCTCGGTCCTTCAAAGATTGTCTAATGTTGTACTCCCGGCGGACTCTGGGTCATCCTGGGGGTCTGGATCCCTAGCTCTTTGTTTCCCATGCTTGTCGTGGTAGCCGATCTTCTCCCATTCTGCAGACATGGCCAAACCATCTTAGTTGGGACTGTTCTACTTGGGTCTGCAAGGGGTGGGATTTTAGGCCTTGACGTATCGTCTGGTTGCGGACCATATCTCTTTTTGTTACTTCAACCACCTTCCTCAGATACCTCATTTCTGAGGTTTGGATCTGGCTTTTGTGGGTTGTAGTCATTGCCTATGACTCGCATCCATATGCCAAGACTGGGACATAGGTGGAGCGGTATACAGCCATCTTCGTTTTCTTACCAACCTCTCTCTTGCTGAGGAATCCTCGATTTATGGCCTGAAAAAGTCTCCCAGCTGCTGCTTTTCGAGCAATACAACAACCATTGATAGTAATTAATTATTTAATAAAATAACTCACTGGATGATCGTAATAATGATATATCCACCAAAGAAAAATCAGAATGACTTTAAAGAAAGGAAATTAAAATGAAGAGAAGTAACTCCAAAAAAACTTTTCCAGGGACTCTGATCGGTTTAAGATACAAATTTGCCTTGCTTTCGTGACATTTTTTTTCCAGTTTCATGTTTCTTATTATATTATTATTAAAATGCACATTTCTTACGCAGATTCTACACGTTTAGTGAAATCAAGTAATATGTAGTGTTATCCACTTTATTTTTTTTGCTTATAAGCAGCTGTAAATAATAAATTATGTTCAATGCGACATAATCGTTAAAATAATCAGTAGCGCGCTAGCTGCCATCATATGATTGAACGACACACCAGGCGGACCCTCGCAAATCCTGCATCAATTGAAAATTAGGCAGCTTGATTTTAATGGTTGATTTTTTATTCACATGGCCTAACATCTCGCCAAATCTTACGGTGCAAATATCGGCTAAGGTGTAGTGTAAGACGATCTATTTATATATGGTTAATAATTAGGAGAAAAAACCTGTACAGAAATTATGTACACAAACACCTTGTACAGATTATGGGTAACCATAGCGTGTGGCATGTATGTCCTACCATGCCTGTGGTACAATTCCTCTTTTCCAGCTGCAGTTTAGGACTGCCAGAAGCTTCTATTTTGCCTTTGTTCCTAGACCTATTAACATTTCATTGGTTATCCCATCTTTTCCTGGTGACTTCTTTTTCTTCAGTGACCTCATTGCCTCTTCCATTTCTTCCATTGTCAACTTTGCCATCATGTGCTCTTCTGGTGCAATCTTTGTGTTTTCATGACCTATATGTTCATCTATAATAACTTTCTTCTTGTCTGTAGGGACATCAATGTGATTTGCACTAGTATAGTATTCTATAAGCAGATTTGCAGCTTTTTTACCTGTGAGCATGTTGTCACCTTGTTTGAATGTGATATGTTTGTTATAAGATCCTTCGTTGTTCAAGGCTCTTACTAGTTTCCATAGTTTGTTTCCTTCTTTATCTAAGTTGAGATTTTAAGTTTTTTTTTCCTTTCCAGCAGTCTCTAGTTGTTTGATTTAATGTTCTTCTATATTTTGCAGTGGAGGTTTTGAGCAGGATATTCAATTCATAGGCTTTCTCAGGCTCCTGAGCTTGTTCTTTGTTCCCCGCCATCATCAGAGTTTGGTGCTGCTCTTTTAAAGGGAGAACTTAATGAGGCCCTCGATGCATATCCGTGAGGTGGTTGCAATATGGCCCTCTGCTCATCTCTAGCTTCACTGATCTGTCTGAGTGATCTCATGATGTTTTCTGCTATTTCAGTCACACAGATGGCATTACCTCTTCTATCTGATCTGAGGTGTCTGTCTCTGTCACTTCCTTTATAGCATCTAATGTTTTGTGGATGCAGGTCTGTTGCTTAGAACATGTTAGCTTGTGTTGCCGGCTCCAACTTTTCTTCTTTTAGCATCTAGCTTTGATGGAACCATTTTATTATATATTATATTGCCCTGTTGATGAATGGAAACTAGTGAGATATGTATAGGCAGTGACCACAGTTATAGATGTCACTCAACAATTTTGTCGTCACATTTACTCCACATTCTCCCAAGGTTGGTGAACAAAAAATGTTTGTATGATAAGTCTTGGTATATGCGCTCAAAATCCACATTTTTACGTGCTCATTTTAGGGAGTAAATATTGAAACATGACTGCCGTTACTGATTTTGACTTAATTAATTTACTTATAATCATATGCTAATGTTCTTTGTATCAAAATTTGCATAAATGACAGTTCTATTACATAAACATAGACGAACAGTTCGGTGATTTTAAAAGATGTGTATAGCTCATACAATAATGAATAGAGAAATAAATGTCTTTTAATGTTTCTTCTTACTTCTTTTTACACTTCTTGAGCCTTGGCTTCGGATCATCTTGTTTTGCTTCCATTTAAATCTGCGTTTTTGTGTTTTCTGTCTGTTATCTTGTCGGCGTCTGTGGCCTAATGGATATGAACGCAGTTTCATAATCCAGATATACCAGGTTCGAAACCTGCTGCAGGCAGTTTGGTAGCAGATCGCTTTGTGTGGATTTTTAACAATGGTATAAGCGCCGTACCGTTCAGAAAGCAATGGCAAACTACTGAATGAAAAAATTGCCTAGAAAAATCACAAACGGCCAATAAAAGCTGGGGTTGATTGCCACGTCCTGTAAAGGATAAGCAACTAACTATCTTGTTACCAGTGTTTTTGCTTTTATTTAATTGTATTGATTTTTCTTCTTCTTCTTCTTCTTCTTCTTCCTCGTTCGCCTTCAGACTTCCACATTTATGACTAATAAAGGCAGTAGTCAACCCAAGGTTCCCGACATCTCCAAACAGTTTTTCGTTGACAGAAGTGGGTTGTTGCCATATGCTTCTCCGTTCATTACTGTAGGCTGGGCAATACTGCAGGAGGTGTTCGACCGTCATCAGGCTGGTACCGCAGGTGCAGAGATCTGTTGCACCAATCTTGAATTTGTGGTATAGATGGTATCTCAATCTGTTGTGTCCAGTGCGTAGCCGAAAAATGATGACCTGTTCTTTCCTGGATAGTTGATGATATGCATCATTTTTCAAATGGCCCGGGTGCTCTCTTTCCCATTTGGACTTGAATGTAGCCTTTATAATAGACTTTGCCGTTGCGTAAGTTGTCTCTATATCGTATTGATTTTATTTGGGCCAGTTTCACATGGCGCCTTACTTTCCTGGAAGTATTATAATGACGTTTACCTCTCCTTTGTAAGTCTGAGAAAAATACCATTTATACTTCCAGAAGAGAGCTTCTTCTGGAACAATACACCATAGCTAATGGAAGATGAAGAAGTTTAAAGGAACAACACAAATTAAACAGGAACTAGGTTATGAGTTAAGTGTATTATTTATATATTTATTGCTAGTAATTTTCAGTGACTTTTGAAGTCTAAATTTTAAAATGTTTACTGTAGGTACCACAAAGTGCCCGCTTCGTGCTGTTGAAAACGGACGAAAGTGGAGAAAACTGATGGAAATTCGTCAAGTTTAAGTTGTCACTTTCCCTATGCTATTAAGCAGATTGAAATAAAATTTATATCACGATACTCTTTATCTTCTTTTCTTTTGAAATGTATTAATTCCCGAATAATAAAAGCTATTGAAGTATTTTGTTACTAATAAAAACAAACAGCAACGTTACGCGTAGTTGGTCCCGGCGCGCTGCCAACTCTGAACGTTTCTGCCTCACCCTGCTTCATTCAAACGGGTTTCGCCTGACCAGCAGACCTCTGATTTGCATGCGGTTTTCACCATTAGGCGGGGCAGATGCATAGCTTTAATTTTGTATAATGCAAGCTGTAGAAAACAGAGGGAAAAATGTCGATTTCTCGAAGTGAAGTTGAAATTTTACAAGATTTGACATTCCAAGTGGTGTTATAATTCCTTGCATGGTATGAGAAGATTTGGAAGCCATTTTTATTTATTCCTGTAAAATATCAAAGACTTCTGATATTTGCTGGTGGAGCGAATTGACTTTGAGTAACGCTCTCTCAGCCAAGAATTTTAGCGAAAAATGGAGAGCGATGCATTTACATCGACCGGGGTCACCCCCTATGTCGATCAAGATCGGCATGCCACTTATGTTGGTTCATGTTCAACCTTCATCACATCTTCTGATTTGAGGTTGACTATACGTAAGCATATCACTTATTAACAATGTTGTGAACTTCAAATGTAAAATTTACAATAGTTTTAATATTATTTAGCAATTTAACACGATCGCACAGTTTGTGTAACAGCATGGATTGAATGTGTTATCACCACTTCAGACATTCGCACATCAATCTAATTTTTTCAAAAGCTTGAAAAGCTAAGAAAGTTACCAATCTGAATAAAAAATGCATGTTTTGATTAATTGGTAATTAAATGAAGGTTTCTTTTGCAACATAATAATGTGAATTATGATCTCAAAAGCGAATGATATCGCAAGGCCCAATGCCAATGGCCGACATTTTGAGTCAAGGCTAGGAAACCGGAAAATACCATAACTAAAGTAGCTGATGGTGTACTGAAATGTCCGGACTAGCAGGCACTAGTTGATAGTCTTACCTCGAACATAAATATATATATAAACAGCTTTCATGAAATGCACTTTAAATAGTTCAGACTCACATATTCATGTTAATTAATTTAAGCTGGCTGTGCACTTTTCAAGTTTTAAGGTTCGTCCTGATTTTCAATGCACTACATGTATGATATTAATAGTACATGTAATGCTCTATACATGTAAAGAAAATTCACTTCTGGAATTTTACTGTTGCATATGACTCATACTACGATGGTATAAAAAACATTTTTTAATGCTAGTAACCAGTTGTTTTATCAAAAAATAGCATTTGGATGTTGTTAATTATTATTTAGATGGTGTTAACTATTGCCTACAAATGATTTTTAAAATGAAATATGGACAGTATTTTCAAAAAAAGTTTTTCTTAATTTTCACTTTTTTTTTCTTCCCCTGCGACAAATTGGCCTCTGGACATATTTAAAAACATTATACAAGAACAAACAGATGTTCAAATCCTCTGAAAAAATTGGGTTGGATTTGTGTAGTATGCAGATTAATATGTACATATTTAAAGCTTGTACCTTTTATATTTTTTTTAAATATGATGACGTGAAAATTGATGTTCATGCAAAATACTACATTTTTCGGTAATGATTTGCAATCTTTGGTCTCAAATATATTGATAATTATTTATGATGTAGCCCTATAGTTTTCTTTATGTGATCAGTGTATTGCAGACTGTATGCTGTTTGTCAGAGAAGGTTCTAAGATTATATTTAAGAAAACGGGAGCACTCTGAAGTTGGTGTGATGTAACTTTTTCAACTTTGCAAAAGTCCCTACACTTTTAAAAATTCCGTAACTTTTTTATTTTTTGTCCGATTTTAAAAAATAAAGTACCAAATTTCATGGTTTTCCAAGAGCTTCCAAACTGCATTGTTTTCTCTGGTTTTTCTGTGCAAACTAAAATCACTTTGTGGTACCTATTTACTGTCTATTTGAGCTGCTGATAGGTGCGTTTTTGTTGTTGTTGGTCTAGAGCAGGGGTCAGCAACTCGGGAGCTTTTGAGATTTCTACTTTAGTAATACCAAGCCTTCTAATGATCTGCATGCGTGTGTGTAGTTTCAAGTGGGGGATGGGGAGGTGAAATAATGAGCCTTACAAAGAAAAGATCGCATTCCTATCTCAAACAGTTTACGAATATTCTTTTAGTAGCCAGCTCGAGAGTTTCCATTGGGGATACTAAAAAAAGTACATTTGAACGTGGGAACAGCACAATTTTATCTGAGGAAGGTGGTTGAAGTAACAAGAAGAGACATGGTCCGCAACCAGATGATATGTCAGGGCCTAAAAACCCAACCCCTGCAGACCCAAGTAGAACAGTCCCAACTAAGATGGTTTGGCCATGTCTGCAGAATGGGAGAAGATCGGCTACCATGACAAGTATGGGAAACTAAGAGCCAGGGATCCAGACCTCCAGGATGACTCAGTGTTCACTGGAAGGACAACATTAGACAATCTCTGAAGGACTGAGGATTAGAAAGGAACTAGGCTAGGAAGTAGATAGCAGATAGAATAGTATGGCGCTCTTTCACTTTCAAACCTATACGCCTCACGGTGGAAGAAAAACTACTGAGTAAGTAAGATAGCAGGAATTCAAACACCGGTGGGAGAGGTCTAGTCCAAAATTTGCCTAGTTTAATGTATTTCATTTTTCCCCAGTAGCCTAAAGATCTACCAAATCATCCACTGTGATCTTTGTTCTGTCATTGCGTTTGATAACTGTTGTTCAAATCTTCACAGCTGTCGATGTCTAGGGAGAAGAAAAATATTTGTGACAAGTAGCACAGTTTGAAATGATATGACCAGATCATTAATGTGGTACTGTGGGGGAGAACCAGACAAATGATATGACAAGATCATTGTGGTACTGTGGGAGAGAACCAGACAAATGATATGACAAGATCATTGTGGTACTGTGGGAGAGAACCAAACAAATGATATGACCAGATCATTAATGTCGTACTGTGGGGGAGAACCAGACAAATGATATGACAAGATCATTGTGGTACTGTGGGAGAGAACCAGACAAATGATATGACCAGATCATTAATGTGGTACTGTAGGAGAGAACCAGACAAATGATGTGACCAGATGCAGCACGTATTATAACAGGGGCCCTAAAATCCATAAAAATCAACCATGTGGAAAACATTACAAGGCTACAGTCAGTGGAGGACAGATGGGACAGCAGAGTCTTACAACAAGCTGAGAAATTTAAGAGACTCCCAGGACACCCCATGTTCCAAAGAATGAATAGGCTAGGAAGAGGCAGGCTCAAGTGAACTAACTTTGTGGTCCAAGCAAAAGAAAAAATTAGCAAAAATACCATGCTAGCAAGAATAGTCACAAAGAAAATACCAACAAGCACAACTATCCCACTGTGGAAAATAAGATGCTTTCCTGAGCTAAAATCTGATATTCCAGGCATTGAAAGTAAAGGAACAGACAGAAACAAAGAAAGTGTATAGCAACCAAGTGTATTGACCAAACATTTCCAGCAAAGCTTTGGACACATGCATATACTGATGGTTCAGCAAAAAAACACAGTTGAAAATGGGGGTGCTGGCATCCTCATAAAATTAAAGAATAGAATCCATTCTCTGGTAATCCCACTAATTGGTAACTTCAATGCTGAAGCAGAAGCCCTGAAACAGGCAGCAGAAACTCTTATTGAATGAAAAGGACTTGCAGAAAAACAAATAGTGATCTTTATTGATGCCCTCTCAGTAATAACAGTTCTGAAGAGCCACCATGCTAATGGATTGAAAGATCTGATATCTCTCTTGAAAGACTGGCCAGGACCGAAAGATGCAGCAATAGAGAATGCAGTCAGCGACCCATAGCTTGACTGCTTGCGTCAGGGTCAGCAAACCAGAGCTGACCAAGACCCTACTCCACCTCCACGTGGTGGTCCTGGAAGCAGGCTGCATCACTGCAGTCTGGCTGAGAGAGTAGGGATCGAAGAGGGAAGGCAAACCCGGTCCCAAAAAATGGCGTGCTGAAGTTGGATGTGTCGGCCGAAAGGCGCAGATATCGCAGCTCCGGTGTAAACAGACACAATGCAATCAACGTCCTTTTGGTGAAGTGTACTGTCTTTTAGTGTAAATTTATCTTTTTTTGTGAACATGTACATGTTATATACCAAACTATAGGGAAATGGTTAGAGAATTGTAATATATAACATCTTTATTAGGATTAACACAAGTGTGTTCGGTATACTTAAAACATTTTGCATGTAAAATTGAAAAACACTAAACAGTTAACTGTAGAATATGATCTTACCAAAGACACATTACTGTTGTAGACAATAAAATGTTCTTTTTAGTCTTCAAACATCAAGTTAATCCATACACAAAGTTAAAAAAACATTGCATGGCCACAATTAGTACATTTAGTGTTATTCACACCAGTTTTTACTGTGGTCCCTTGTAAGAAAAAAATAAATTATGCAATCGTGCATTACGTAATTTTCAAACAAATAAAGAAGAATAACGTTATATAAAAACTTTTTTACACTTGTTTAATGTTTTAATAGTATCCCTAGCTTCATCGTCTAGCTAGGACTAGTGATTAGATGTTACGGTAGGTCTAGTTTTGTTGCTTTGTGATCTGCCAGAATATAACTATGCCCACTCATCAACTAAATCTGGGACCCAAAGACGCAGCAATAGAGAATGCAGTCAGCGACCCATAGCTTGATTGCTTGCGTCAGGGTCAGCGAACCAGAGCTGACCAAGACCCTACTCCACCTCCACGTTGTGGTCCTGGAAACAGGCTGCATCACTGCAGTCTGGCTGAGAGAGTAGGGATTGAAGAGGGAAGGCAAACCTGGTCCCAAAAAATGGCGTGCTGAAGTTGGACGTGTCGGCCGAAAGGTGCAGCTTTGCTGTTAACAGACACACCGCAACCAACGTCCTTTTCAGGACGAATGAGGAAGAAGAAGAAGATCAACTAAATTTAATGTGTCTAGCTTTTCTGCACCGATTCCATATTTTGACAACAAACTGTGACTACCAAACAATCATCATCAATGTCAGCAATGTTTCAAAGTAGTTTGACACAATTATTTGCTTAGGATACTTAACAAATGTAAATATAAAGCGTGACATATTTCTCTAGCAATAACAACGAAAAATGCAAACACGCGAATCGTCACACAAATTGTGATAATAACATCAAAACACGCACATGTGCTGCTTAACTACAGTCAAATTAGTTGTTTAAATAGTAGCGGAAGTCATTCTACGAGTTTTAAAATATTAACTGCATTAAACGGACGATTTTTGGGGTTTATTCGTGATAAACTAAAAACAATGCTCTGAGCTCTACGTATAATATCTTCCTTATGGTGGATCAAATGGATAATTGATTCATTCACACTGAATTTGCGGCCGACGGATTCTACAGACATCCCAGAACAAAGTTTATCTAACACAAGTACTTTATCACCGCCTTCTTGCACTTAGGCACACTCACCAACACACTTTTACTACGCTTGGTTGCCATTATTAATTACAGAAATAATCAGAAACAACATAAAACTGCAAAAATGTGAATGAAAAGATGCTAGACAAAGACACGTGTAAACACAACAAAAGCCGGCGAGAACAAGGAAGCAGCCTCTCCTTGTTGGAATTATTTGCCTACTGCCCATGGCCGCGAATACATGTGAGGTGCCCGTGAATGGCAAACAATGGGGTACTCTTTATCTCGCGAGAATGAGCGAATCCACGAATACGGAACACTCGAATAGCGAGGATTGACTGTATGTATGTGTGTTATGAGTTAAATTCATAACATGTCTGTCGATATCAAAATGGTTCGACAAAGCATTCATATTTGTTTATTATCGGCAGTCCAGGGTAACAGGAAGTTACGTCACTACCTCGGGGTTCAGTTAACAGAAGATACGGTCGGTAACTCCAAAAGTGTACGATCGTCTGCTAGGGTCTTCTGTGTGTAGTTTTTGAGGCAGGTGGACATATGTCTTTGAGCTCCTGAAAAGTATATGATTTTATGACAGATTCCTATGATGTTCGACCACTAGCTCATCCATACACCTCCGTGAGATGATGCTAGTTGATGTGTGTAAGGAATTATATTTCTGTGATGAACGTGAGTAATTAAAATGGTGAAAACCTGTTGAGGACAGTGTTGACGAGTAGGGAGTGAGTGAGGATAAATGTTAATGTTATTGTGTGCGCTGATATAGGTGATCAGCGTGTCAGGCTTACAAAAGGCCGACCGAGGTGTGAGTGTGTAGATATAGACGCAAATGTGTATAGGCTCTTTGAAGTAAGTCAATAGCAATCACACATCAATGCACACATGGGAGTCAGGAAGGTTGAAACTCCAAGTACAGTTCTACACCGTTTATTACGCCACAGTAACAAAACGTAGACATCATCAAGACACACCATCAATAGGTCACAGTTCAAAGCACATCATGAAAATAACGACAGTTCAATACATCTGTATATAGCATGAATGGCGCATATATATAAAAGCCTATCCCTGGCTTAGACGTAATATAGATAAGTTCTCTATGTTCTCTTGCAATATGATAAACAAGCCGTATGAGTTCCTGGCTTTGAAGTAATGTAAATATACTCTCTATCTTCTCTGGCAATATTACAAATAAGTCGTATAAGTTCCTGGCTTTGCAGCAATGTAAATATACTCTCTATCTCCTCTGGCAATATTATAAATAAGTCGTATAAGTTCCTGGCTTTGCAGTAATGTAAATATACTCTCTATCTTCTCTGGCAATATGATAAATAAGATACATCTCACGGGAGAAAGGACAATCCCCTATAACAAACTGTCGAACTTCTAAATATCCATCCTCGGGAGGTGAACATACAATGGCCTATAATCCATGGCCTGAAAGTCTACAAAAAAAGACGTACATTCTGCAGTATAAATATAAGCCATCATATCCTTGGCTTTTGAAATACATTAGGAAGTCTCCATCATTCCTATCACACAAAAAATATCTCCCCGTACACACTGTCAAAAAACATGGCTGACCACCATCCCGGTAAACTGCCCAGCCACCTACTGCCACGAGATTCCCCTGTCTCAGTCCAGCTCAGACAATCACGCATGCGCGGCTAACCGTGAGAGACGAGAGCTGAACTCATCTAGAATATTCGAGAAAATTCTCGATCAAATATTTTTTAAACAAACTAGCAGCTACTCAAGGGAGATAACAAAAATCTGACCTGTACATACAAGTATATTAACGTTTAATTCCCCTTGATTAAAATAGGACCTTAACAGTCTACACTGACTCCCGGGGGGGAAAAAATAAATTATTCCATCATTTTTTTTGTTTTGAAAAAAATACATCAAACAAAAACTAGAGATCGGTAGCATACTAATGTCTACACCTAAGTACACTATGTTAAAACATATAACCAAAATGAACAAAAAAGGAATAGGAGTAAGTGTAGCATACAAAAGAAGTGAACACCATCAAGCGACGGGTAATGAGAAACAAAAAAAAATACATCACAATCTCCGAAAAAACATTTTCTGAATGTACTCATATCGCTATATCTAGTTATCCCTAGCGCACAATCAAGCGCTGGGCAAAGAAAAACATTACAATGTCAGAAAAAATATTACAATGTCAAAAGAAAATATATATATATAAATTACAATGTCAGAAAAAGAAAAAAAAATATTAGTGTCAGAAAAAAAAACATCCTTTTTCTTTTATCTTCATATTCCTCAAAAAGTACAGTACTGAAATATATCGCAATGATGAGTTATCTAAAAACAGTGGCATCATTACAATAGTCATATGTTCATCATTTCCAAACACATTAGTATACGAACAATACAGTAGTGCAATGGTGCATAAAGATGAACCAACATATTATCATAACAAGTTACATCATATCCTAATACAATACTCTCTAATACATTATACTATACTAATATACAATATTATCAGCTATCTCAAACAAGTTACATATACAAGATGAGTCCCGTAGTCTTAGAACATCCCATAGTAAGAAGGCACCAAAATCTAGTGTAGAGTCACACTGCCGATAAGTTAAACTGGAACAGCAATTCTTGCGATATATTATCGGTAAACGGTACAAATCATCAACGCAGCAGCACTGACTCTCATGGAAATGCATACGCTGTGAAAAAATACAAATGAAAATCTATGTTTGGTAAAGGTAAGATTTTATGATATGCAAGAATTAATTTTACAGTAAACCTACCAACTGTGGCTATGTAAACTTCTGGCCCCTGTACGATGTCAATTAAACCTTCCTCTGCTACATGAGAAAGGATAGCAGAGAAAGTAGCACAGTCTAACTTGGAATAATAATCATATAGAGTGATAAAAGTGTCCGAGACAAATAGCAGTGTGCAATAATGTATGGTAAAGTTATGAATATACAAGATACCGACATCAATAGGCAAATCCATAAGATGGTAATAATGACCAAAAGTGTCATGATGGCTGACAATATGAGATTTTGCGCAAGACAACGAAAATGCAGTAGACGAAGGCGTACATCTTAAAGGCAGACCTGCAGTCATAGCCTGTGTACTGGGCAAAGAAAAAAGTAAGAAAAATATAATCAAGATGTAAAAGCATACAGTAGTAAACTTGGACCTCCGTTGAAGTTTAAAAGGAGCGCAGTGAGTGCAACAAAATGTCGTAAAAGACAAAGATACCGTGCTAACCGGTCCAGTAAGCAAAGTAAAGAAACTCATAAGGTATAGATATGTTCTAACAATTAAGTTCGTACATGTAGCAGAGGCAGAATGTCCCTGTGAAAAGATTTTGGCATAGTTCCTAAGGTGGAAGCAGTAAGGTTATGTTGCCGTTCCCAAGCAGCAATTTGTACCGGCGTACACACCTTTACACCATGTATCTGTCCAACAGTAAGGTCGGCGATAGGCGCTCTGAGCATACATGCGTGTATATAACCAGTGAAAAATGGTGTGGCGATGTGGACTATGGCCGTCGGAAAAGTCTCAACTGTCCCACCGAATGTCACACATTTCACCATTTTACCTGTTGTGCAAGATGGATGGACTAAAGACTGTCTAATTCCAACAGTCGTGCATCCAGAATCAAAGAGAACTGAGACTGGATTATTATTCACCAATCCTTTATGTAGAGTAAGAGACCCTCTTCTGTCATGCGCAGCTAAGGCAGGAAGAGCGGGTAGAGGATAACCGCAACTCAAGGTAGTTATAGCTGTAGGTTGGAACAAAGTTGTGCACTCCGGGCACTGAGATGCTCTCTCGAAATCGAAAGCAGAGCAAGCAGTAGCATTAGAGACACTATTATTATTGTTACCTTGATTATTAACACCTTGGGACTCTTGTTGAGCAGAGTTAGCATGGCGATACGATCTATCATTTGGAGATCTATCGTCGTATTTCGATCTATCGCGACTATTATTTCTATTGGAAGCATTGTTATTTGCTCTATTGAAATTATTGTTCTGATTTGAACCCCAGTTTGCATTGTTGCGATTGTCATTTCCCCTTTGATCAAAATTTCTATAAGATGGGCTTTGTTGTCTACGAGAAAAATCATTATAAGGTTGATAACCTCTATTGTAGTTACCTCTTCCAAAATTTCCATAATTATTGGGACCAAAATTTTGAGGACCAATTTCTTGAAGAAGGAGAATCACTAAGTGATGGACCCCATTGGTTCTGTCTAAAATTTCTATTATCTCTCCTACCAAAATTGCGTTCAGCACTTTGAGATCTACGTCGCAAATTAGGACAATATGGTATTGCTGTTAAATAGCTTAATAAGTTGTTCACAATATTGTGATTTGTCTTATCTTATGAGATTCGCATGAAAGTTCAAATCTATTTAGATAGAATGAAATATTGTCACTGGCAGAGTTGAAAACAGGCAATTTAATATCATAAGATTTAGTATTTGCCTTATTAGAAGTTGTTTGATTGTTTGTCTCATTTTGTGTATTACCAATATTCACTACCTTTATTTTCTCCAGCTCCATAGCCGCCAATTTTTGCTCGTGGAGTCTTTGGTTTTCCTCAGCTTGCATCTGAAGCTTTTTTCCCTCCATTTGCATTTGCATTTTTCTATCTTCAGCCTCTCTCTGCTGTTGAATTTTTCTCTCTTCAGCTTCTAATTTCTGTTTCTCAATTTCTATTTTCTGTTTTTCAGCCTCCATTTGCATTTGCATTTTTCTATCTTCAGCCTCTCTTTGCTGTTGAATTTTTCTCTCTTCAGCTTCTAATTTCTGTTTCTCAATTTCCATTTGAAATTTTCTCTCATCTGCCTGCATCTGCAATCTCATATTTTCAGCTTCTATTTTCTGTTTCTTTTCTTCAGCCTTCTGCGCCTTGGCGTATTCAACAAGTGCAAATTCTTTTACTTCCTCATTAGTCATTCCAAGGGATCTCCCTTGTTCAATGAAATAATCCAAAGTAGACATAATGCTGTATTATATGAGATAGATACCTTGTGTAAATATATTACTTGAGAAACTCACTTTATCCCAACTCCGTGGGTGAGAAGTCCTTGCTCAAGAACTTGTATAATTACCTTAACTATGAATAATATAATTAGTTACCTATATATATATTGTGCATTATAACATTGACAGTGTATGACAACATAGATACTACACACAAGAAAGACAAATACAAAATATAAAGAACAAATGACCACATTCGCAGGAATCAACTGAAGTAAAAAAGCAGAAATAAAGCAAAAATATTGCAAAGCTTGCAATGACAGCTGCGAATAGAGCAACGAGACAAATGACAAAACAGTGTATAAATGAAAAATTTGTATAGAAATAAACAATAGGAAGGGGAGGAAGACACTCACAAACAAATTAATTTAAAAAAAACTAAGGAACAGAGAAAAATATAACGACAACAACACTAAGACATTTCGTCACACCTAAACAAAGATATATAAAGACTGAATCTGGCGTAAACAGAGTATGCCCAGAATTATATCAAGGGATCTTTTATGACACGAATTTAGTCAAACAGTCCCTATAGAATGCTTTCGTAGGCCCTCGGTGAAGTGGGATATCCTACGAAAGTCTCCTCACCAACCTGCCCACTGAAATATAACATATATGACATAGAAACATGTAACATAGAAGACAAGGAATATATGCACAGGAAACACGAACTGGAAACACTGTACTGTAACTCCTTGTAATAAACACAATGTCATTAGTAATCCAAAAGCCCCATATCACTGGCGACCACTGTTGACGAGTAGGGGGTGAGTGAGGATAAATGTTAATGTTATTGTGTGCGCTGATATAGGCGATCAGCGTGTCGGGCTTACAGACGGCCGACCGAGGTGTGAGTGTGTAGATATAGACATGAATGTGTATAGGCTCTTTGAAGTAAGTCAATAGCAATCACACATCAATGCACACATGGGAGTCAGGAAGGTTGAAACTCCAAGTACAGTTCTACACCGTTTATTACGCCACAGTAACAAAACGTAGACATCATCAAGACACACCATCAATAGGTCACAGTTCAAAGCACATCATGAAAATAACGACAGTTCAATACATCCGTATATAGCATGAATGGCGCATATATATAAAAGCCTATCCCTGGCTTAGACGTAATATAGATAAGATCTCTATGTTCTCTTGCAATATGATAAACAAGCCGTATGAGTTCCTGACTTTGAAGTAATGTAAATATACTCTCTATCTTCTCTGGCAATATTATAAATAAGTTGTATAAGTTCCTGGCTTTGCAGCAATGTAAATATACTCTCTATCTCCTCTGGCAATATTATAAATAAGTCGTATAAGTTCCTGGCTTTGCAGTAATGTAAATATACTCTATCTTCTCTGGCAATATGATAAATAAGATACATCTCACGGAAGAAAGGACAATCCCCTATAACAAACTGTCGAACTTCTAAATATCCATCCTCGGGAGGTAAACATACAATGGCCTATAATCCATGGCCTGAAAGTCTACAAAAAAAGACGTACATTCTGCAGTATAAATATAAGCCATCATATCCTTGGCTTTTGAAATACATTAGGAAGTCTCCATCATTCCTATCACACAAAAAATATCTCCCCGTACACACTGTCAAAAAACATGGCTGACCACCATCCCGGTAAACTGCCCAGCCACCTACTGCCACGAGATTCCCCTGTCTCAGTCCAGCTCAGACAATCACGCATGCGCGGCTAACCGCGAGAGACGAGAGCTGAACTCATCTAGAATATTCGAGAAAATTCTCGATCAAATATTTTTTAAACAAACTAGCAGCTACTCAAGGGAGATAACAAAAATCTGACCTGTACATACAAGTATATTAACGTTTAATTCCCCTTGATTAAAATAGGACCTTAACAGTCAGTGTTCTAGCTACAGACGATACTGCGCTATACTGGTTGATGATGTATGTAATGCCACACGTCTTAGTGGCTTTCTAGATGATACCATCACCAGATTCTAATGAAGGCCCACACATTCTCAGATCAGAAGTAGAGAATGCCATTCATATGATACAAAAAGGAAGATCAGCAGGCATGGATAACATAAACATTGAAATGATAGAAGCTCTGGAGAGCTTTGGTATAGATACAATCACAGAAATATGCAATGATATATACAATACAGGATATTTACCACACGACATGAAGACATCAGTTTTTATAACATTGCCCAAAAAACCAAATGCAACAGAATGTTCAGACTTCAGAACAATCAGCCTGATGAGTCATGCAATTAAGATACTGCTCAAAATCATACAGGAAAGAATAAAAAGTAAAGTAGACAGCGAAATCCAAGAAGAACAGTTTGGTTTTAGACGGAACAGTGGAACAAGAGAGGCAATATTTTGCCTAAGAAGATTAGCAGAAAAATATACAGAGGTCCAAAAAAGTATGTATATGTGCTTCATTGACTATAAGAAGGCTTTTGACAGAATCCATCATGAGAAAATAATTGAATGCCTCAAAGACATAGGTATTGATGGAAAAGATATAAGAATACTCAGTAACCTTTATTGGGAGCAAACTGCCACAGTAAGATCGGGAAGGAATTATTCACCATACATAGACATAAAAAGAGGTGTCAGACAAGGTTGTGTGCTGTCCCCCTGCCTATTTAATTTATACACCGAAAAAATTTTCAAACAGATACAGGAAATACCAGGACTGAACATCAGTGGAAGATCAATAAACAACCTTAGATATGCAGATGATACCGTGTTGTTAGCTGAAAGCGAACAGGAGTTACAAGAACTAGTGAAGCAAGTGAACAGTATAAGTCATGAATATGGACTCGACATTAATATTGAGAAAACTAAAACTATGATAATTAGCAAAACAGACGATAAACCCACATTAAAGATAAGCGTAAATGGGAAAATCCTGGAACAAGTCAAGAGCTACGTATATCTTGGTCATATAATAACAGAAGATGGCAGATGTGAAACAGAAATCAAGAAGAGAATAGGAATGGCCAAAGCTACATTCAACAACATGAAACATATACTGACATCCAAACAGTTATCTCATAAATTAAAAACTGAGAATCATAAAGTGTTATATATATTCTGCATTTCTGTATGGTGCAGAAACATGGACGATGAATAAGCATTTGGAAGAAAGAATTGAGGCTCTTGAAATGTGGATATATAGAAGAATGGGGCGTATCTCATGGAAAGAGATGAAAACAAATAAGGAGGTCCTAGAAAATCTAGGTATGAAAAGAGAACTAATGAGAGAGGTCAAAGTTCGGCAGCTAAAATACTTTGGCCACATAAAAAGGCATAACACCTTGCAGAAGACCATAACAGAAGGGAGAGTTGAAGGTAAACGTGCAAGGGGAAGACAGCGCTATAAGTGGGAAGATAACATCAAGAGATGGACGGGAAAGAGTCTATCAGAGTGTACCACCAAGACAAGAGACAGAAGACGTTGGAGATCCATTACAGCCAACCTCCGTTGTGGAGATGGCAACTGATGATGATGAGATGATACTTATGGAGCTTCATTTGTGAGAATAAACTGTGTATTCATTTGTCCAACCTGGCCTTTGTGGTGTCACTAATAGTTGGTGGTGAAGGGGTGTGTGCGTGGTCTACTTACAGACCCGGATGTGGACTTGGCCTGAGTAATTCAAACCTATTACTCATCATCTTACAATAATATAAAAGACACGCAACACCCAAAATGGGAGCCTCAAGCCGGGATCCTGAATCATATATTGAATACTGATGTCAGGAGGAATTTTTCAAGTCTCTGGACTTCGTTTTTTGAAAAAATCAAAAATTTTCAAAATGGCGGTGCGTGTCGTCTGCTGACCTGTGTGGGGATGAAAGAACATTATTTGCTGTCTTAATTTGCAAGTATCGAGTTCAGAAGGTGAAGTGTTTCAAGGAAAAAGACTTTCCTCCATAATTTACGTATCAACTTCGTTTTATGCCTGATGATGGCCTATTTTCAAGGTTTGGTCACCATTTATATCAAGAAGACGACGGACCAAAGGGCAGTCCTGTTCGATTGATGAAATCTAAACCTAACCTGGTCAAAATGGAGTGTTTGCATCGTGCCATTGGGAAGGAGGCGTTAAAACCAGGAGGATCCTTATTACTGGCAAACAGATAAGTACATTTAAGGTTACATACAGCATGTGATGCTGAGAATCTTGTTTGCCAGAGTTCTTTTTTTTCCATGTTATATGTATTTTCGTGAATATATGTTTTTGTAAGTAGTGTGTGGTTGGAGGGACTTATGAATTTTTTCAATACCTCGTTCGTATGGTCGAGAAAATTCATGAGCGTTCTTTAGTTGATTGTTATCTGATTTCTTCAAATTAAGGGGCCGGCGTACATTGCTGAGTGTTACTGCCTTGATTGAATTAATCAGATCCAATATCTGTCTAGTTGTGAAGGTCCTGTTTTTTGGCAAGTTTGTTATTGTTGTAAAGTTGATTGTAATTTTTATTCAGTTTTTTCTACATTATTGTTTGTAATATTGTTCATCTTACCTTGCTATCCTTCAGTTATTAGATGTCATATATGTTGTGAAATTGTACTTGTCTTGTCATAAGTGTGATAGAACTAATTTTTAAAAATTTGTTCTACAGTTCATACATTTCTGCTTTGGTTGATCAGTAGTATTCTCTTGATTTGGCTCTTGTCACTGTATTCTGTCATATTGTTTGTATCCATTTTTCTGCTCCTAGAATAACATCTAATAGTACATGCAGTTGGTTGATTTTGAGTGGTGAAATAATTATTGCTAATATTGCTCACATATTCATTATATAATTGCATTATTGTTCAGCTATTGGAAAGCACAATAATTGTGAATTATGGCTACCTTGGAATATTTTATAGATCTTGGGGGAAAATGTTTGGTTTGAAGGGTGAGGCTTTAGTAATGTCAGCACCAAAATATATCGTGGATTTATCATAACACAATATTAATAATTATAGGCTCGCTCCCTAGGAGCATGACCACAACATATCTTCTTCTTCCTCGTTCGCCCTGAAAAGGACGGTGCTTGCGTTGTGTCTGTTTACAACGTAGCTGCGATATCTGCACCTTTCGGTCGACACATCCCACTTCTGCACGGAATTTTTTAGGACCGGGTTTGCCTTCCCATTGCGATCCGTGCTCGCTCAGCCAGCCTGCACTGCTGCAGACTGTTTCCAGGACCACCACGTGGAGGTGGAGCACGGTCTTGACCAGCTCTGGTTCGCTGGTCCTGACGCAGGCAGTCAAGCTATGAAACCACAACATATAATGGCGAACAAAGAAAGGTTAACACTTTCTACAGGTACTTCCCTTTAATGAATAAATGCACACACTACCGCCACACACGGCTAACAAACATATGAAATACTTATATCAATGCCAGAGGAAACTTGCCTCAATACATTTATCTACTAGCCTCATACAAAACAATATGACGGCCCTGTACAAGCCATGCACTGATTACCGCTCACCATAGCGGCCAAAATCAATGACAATACTCTAATCATTGACAACTTGTACTCTGCAGTATGTAGAAAATGCCACTAGATAATACACCCAAAACTAGCATTACACAATATGATCCACTTAATCCGCAAGAAGGCAAAACCCTAGAATACACATCTCATGGCACACTTCTCAGCAAGAATGCTGGCAAGAGAAAACATAGGTACCGTGAACTGGGGTGACTTTGCCCCATGGGGTGACTTTGCCTATTAAATACTGAAAATGCGAATGTGTTCATACTTGCATTTCTAGAGTTGTTTGCCTCGATTTTTCAACTCTTCATGAAAGAAGACATGTTTGGTGGGATGTTTTTGGTGTTTCTTCCCTCCTAAGCGCTGAGACACGAAAGAAGCAGCCCTGGTGTTCTTGACATCGTTTTTTTGCTGATTTAGGTGAGTTTGTACTTCTATTTGAATATTATACAGTTTATTTCCCTATGTACTTTATTCTCATGCATTTCGATCATAAAAAGGTTAATTATTTGTTTGGATAAGCTTTAGTCTCAAGTTTCTTAAATGCTTTCCTTCCACAGTCTGGGGCAAAGTCACCCCATTGATCTAGACTTAATGTGGTCTTAAACTTGCTTTTTCAATGTTGCACACTTTGGTGTTTATATATCTTTGTTTTTTTTTTTTCTTCAGATCACCATGCCCAGACATCACAAGAGAAAGCCTGGTAGCAGACACTATAGAGACTATTCTGAAGGGGACAATTTAAGTTCACACATCAGTGCATCAGAGATATACAAGTGTGAAGAATTGAATATTGCTTTCATCCTGCTTCCTCCTAACTCCACAGACAAGTGCCAGCCACTTGATGTGTCTTTTTTTTGCTCCTCTCAAAAAATTATGGAGAAAGCTGTTGGAGAGTTACAAGCAAAAACACCCATCTTCTGCATCACTCGACAAGAAAGCGTTTCCAGCAATGCTAAATAAATTAATTGAAGGGATGGGTATGAGATCAGCCAACAGTTTGATTTCTGGGTTCAGAGCCTGTGGCATTCACCCCCTAGATGCAAACCAAGTGCTGAAAAAGCTGCCAAAGTCAACTGTCACTAGTGACACAAGCAAAGACCCACAAGGTGTTTTAGATGCTGTGCTAAACTATTTGCAGACTTTTAAATACTCGCCCAATTCAAATGGTTGCACAGGAACTGACAGCAGGCATAAGAGGAAGAAAGTTTCTGTGCCACCAGGGAAATCGGTGAGTGCGGAAGACGTGCAGTCTGCTCAGTCTCAATCCTTGACATCTGCATCCCCAGCGTCAGCTTCAGCACCTGTTCAGCATCAACCTTCAACATCTGCTCAAGCACTGCAGTTGCAACCTTCGGCATCTGTATCTTACTCCCGGTCATCACCATCCGAGTTTGAACTCGAGAAAACAGATTCAGATTGTGAAGACATTCCATTTTCTGACACTGATGAGGAGTGGCTGCCACCAACGAAAACAGCATGTAAAAAAACATTTTTGATGTGAACTGGTGGTGTGATCTTTTCCCCCCACTATAACAGATGTGTCTTTTTGTAACACGTCGTAAATGATTTGATTAATTAATCAGTGAATGTAGAAAAAAATTTACTTGTTTGTATTTTAAGTATTCTTTGAAGCTTTTTATATTACTATCAGGTATTGTGCATCTGATTTCCCTACTTTCAGGGTTTTAAAAGTGTTTTTAACTACTGGTACGTTACATGTTTTGTCTTTTAAAAAAAAAAAATAAGGTATGAAGGCAAAGTCACCCCATTTTTACTTCAGTTGAAATATTTCACAATACCTCTTAAATCATCTAATCCTGGTGGAATTCTGACTTCATTTAAAAATAAAAACAAAGCTTATGTATCCACTCTGTATTTCAGCACCTTTGGGCTTTATTTAGTGTTGGTTAATATGCTGTAAAGAATCTGTAAAGATGAAATGTAGGCAAAGTCACCCCAGTTCACGGTACTTCCTCACCCGGACGCGGCTAGAAAACTAATCCCCATCTTGGCGCCTAAAAATTCCCACTTCCGCTAATCACATGACTTGCGGGTAGTTATCCCAATGTTGCCAAAACCCAGTGTTGCCAGTCTGATATTTCGTCACTGCAAAATAGCGCTGTGACACCCCCCCCCCCCCCCCCCCCTTTAAGAAAGTAAACGTAGTTTTCTTCCACCAGAGGAGCTTCGCCCGACCCCCTTCGGAGTATGGACGAACATATGCCATCATAGCATCTCCTCATCTGACTAGAGAATGCCGTAGTTCTCCACCACCATTGTCGTTCCTGCCTTCTCCACCTATGCACAAAACACACCCTGAGTATGACGTAAGTTATTCAAGGTTCTGGCAGCCGTGAAAAATAACAACGGCTGTCCACCCCTGGTCACCAAAAACACAATGCATAATACATTTATATATACTCTGATATATACACCCATAATAGTAGAAAATCTCATAACATCAACAGTCGTTAAAAACATTGTCTAGATATACCTTAAATTCGATTATAGAGCTAATTGCTTTTCTAATGAAAATGAAGGCACTACATCTTTTTGGCTCATAAAAGCCGGATGCAGCCCTTAGCTGTCCAATATAATCTATACTGTAGACACCGTTTAGACGATGCCCCCAGTTGTCAGCACCAAAATATATCATGGAATTTTCATAACACAATATTAATAATTATAGGCTCGCTCCCTAGGAGCATGACCACAACATATAATGGCTAACAAAGAAAGGTTAACACTTTCTACAGGTACTTCCCTTTAATGAATAAATGCACACACTACCGCCACACACGGCTAACAAACATATGAAATACTTATATCAATGCCAGAGGAAACTTGCCTCAATACATTTATCTACTAGCCTCATACAAAACAATATGACGGCCCTGTACAAGCCATGCACTGATTACCGCTCACCATAGCGGCCAAAATCAATGACAATACTCTAATCATTGACAACTTGTACTCTGCAGTATGTAGAAAATGCCACTAGATAATACACCCAAAACTAGCATTATACAATATGATCCACTTAATCCGCAAGAAGGCAAAACCCTAGAATACACATCTCATGGCACACTTCTCAGCAAGAATGCTGGCATGGGAAAACATAGGTACGTCCTCACCCGGACGCGGCTAGAAAACTAATCCACATCTTGGCGCCTAAAAATTCCCACTTCCGCTAATCACATGACTTGCGGGTAGTTATCCCAATGTTGCCAAAACCCAGTGTTGCCAGTCTGATATTTCGTCACTGCAAAATAGCGCCGTGACATCCACCCCTCCCCTTTTAAGAAAGAAAACGTAGTTTTCTTCCACTGGAGGAGCTTCGCCCGACCCCCTTCGGAGTATGGACGAACATATGCCATCATAGCATCTCCTCATCTGACTAGAGAATGCCATAGTTCTCCACCACCATTGTCGTTCCTGCCTTCTCCACCTATGCACAAAACACACCCTGAGTATGACGTAAGTTATTCAAGGTTCTGGCAGCCGTGAAAAATAACAACGGCTGTCCACCCCTGGTCACCCAAAACACCATGCATAATACATTTATATATACTCTGATATATACACCCATAATAGTAGAAAATCTCATAACATCAACAGTCGTTAGAAACATTGTCTAGATATACCTTAAATTCGATTATAGAGCTAATTGCCTTTCTAATGAAAATGAAGGCACTACGGCCTTTTGGCTCATAAAAGCCGGATGCAGCCCTTAGCTGTCCAATATAATCTATACTGTAGACACCGTTTAGACGATGCCCCCAGTTGTCAGCACCAAAATATATCATGGATTTATCATAACACAATATTAATAATTATAGGCTCGCTCCCTAGGAGCATGACCATAACATATAATGGCTAACAAAGAAAGGTTAACACTTTCTACAGGTACTTCCCTTTAATGAATAAATGCACACACTACCGCCACACACGGCTAACAAACATATGAAATACATATATCAATGCCAGAGGAAACTTGCCTCAATACATTTATCTACTAGCCTCATACAAAACAATATGACGGCTCTGTACAAGCCATGCACTGATTACCGCTCACCATAGCGGCCAAAATCAATGACAATACTCTAATCATTGACAACTTGTACTCTGCAGTATGTAGAAAATGCCACTAGATAATACACCCAAAACTAGCATTATACAATATGATCCACTTAATCCGCAAGAAGGCAAAACCCTAGAATACACATCTCATGGCACACTTCTCAGCAAGAATGCTGGCATGGGAAAACATAGGTACGTCCTCACCCGGACGCGGCTAGAAAACTAATCCACATCTTGGCGCCTAAAAATTCCCACTTCCGCTAATCACATGACTTGCAGGTAGTTATCCCAATGTTGCCAAAACTCAGTGTTGCCAATCTGATATTTCGTCACTGCAAAAGAGCGCCGTGACATCCACCGCCCCCTTAAGAAAGAAAACGTAGTTTTCTCCCACCGGAGGAGCTTCGCCCGATCCCCTTCGGTGTATGGACGAACATATGCCATCATAGCATCTCCTCATCTGACTAGAGAATGCCATAGTTCTCCACCACCATTGTCGTTCCTGCCTTCTCCACCTATGCACAAAACACACCCTGAGCATGACGTAAGTTATTCAAGGTTCTGGCAGCCGTGAAAAATAACAACGGCTGTCCACCCCTGGTCACCCAAAACACCATGCAAATACATTTATATATCTTCTTCTTCTTCTTCCGTCCTTAGCCAAAGACCGACCAAGCAGTCAGAGGCCATCACGCCTTGTGGCGTCTTAAGGGCAACAGCAGATTGATTTTCTCTGTTGTAGTTTCCCATCACGCCTAGCGGCGTCTTTAGGGCAACAACAAATAGATCCATCTGCCGTTGTTTCCGTAATCGGTGTGACAAGCCAACGGGTGATCAGCCCATTGGGCACATTTATATATACTCTGATATATACACCCATAATAGTAGAAAATCTCATAACATCAACAGTCGTTAGAAACATTGTCTAGATATACCTTAAATTCGATTATAGAGCTAATTGCCTTTCTAATGAAAATGAAGGCACTACGGCCTTTTGGCTCATAAAAGCCGGATGCAGCCCTTAGCTGTCCAATATAATCTATACTGTAGACACCGTTTAGACGATGCCCCCAGTTGTCAGCACCAAAATATATCATGGATTTATCATAACACAATATTAATAATTATAGGCTCGCTCCCTAGGAGCATGACCACAACATATAGTGGCTAACAAAGAAAGGTTAACACTTTCTACAGGTACTTCCCTTTAATGAATAAATGCACACACTACCGCCACACACGGCTAACAAACATATGAAATACATATATCAATGCCAGAGGAAACTTGCCTCAATACATTTATCTACTAGCCTCATACAAAACAATATGACGGCTCTGTACAAGCCATGCACTGATTACCGCTCACCATAGTGGCCAAAATCTATGACAATGACAATACTCTAATCATAGACAACTTGTACTCTGTGGTATGTAGAAAATGCCACTAGATAATACACCCAAAACTAGCATTACACAATATGATCCACTTAATCCGCAAGAAGGCAAAACCCTAGAATACACATCTCATGGCACACTTCTCAGCAAGAATGCTGGCAAGGGAAATCATAAGTACGTCCTCACCCGGACGCGGCTAGAAAACTAATCCCCATCTTGGCGCCTAAAAATTCCCACTTCCGCTAATCACATGACTTGCGGGTAGTTATCCCAATGTTGCCAAAACCCAGTGTTGCCAGTCTGATATTTCGTCACTGCGAAATAGCGCAGTGACAAGTAGCATATGCATCCAGTGCGTCGGAAGAGGTGACAAGGGATAAACCAGAATGTTATGGCTGATGTCCTGTCCTGCTGTATCAAAGACCCTCTATCACAAATCAACTCTATAAATACAGATGACTCACAGTGTTCAAACAAACCTATAAACTGACTACATAATATGTTGATCAGTGGAATATTACTATGATGATGACGTGTTCTTTTGACACTACTACGTTTGAACAATAAGTCCAAGAATGGAGAATACTATGACATTCTGAAATCTACCAATGTTGAAGGTGAAGCTACATGTTCGCATTTTGAAAGAAAGATTTTACAGTAACTTATGAAACATTGCTGATACGATTAATCGGTTCACACGGCACATGATGTTGATGAATTCTGCAATGCTCAAGATGGTGTGATATCTCGTTGAACTCAGCGCATTACATACATATATTGTGCCTTAATGACAGTGCTCATATTTGATCTACAAACTTACGAACACACATTATGTTGAAAATGCTGCCATTTCAAGATATTTCTTACGAACATGTATTGTCATTTTTAATTGGAAAACCGACGTCTACAAATTAAGGGACATAACCCTTGGATGACTGACTCGCATAATCAAGGGAAATAACAAATAAATTTCCTAGTTGACTAGTTTTCGATTTGCAAATTCTTGGATATTAACATTTGGATTCGCACAAACATGCTATTGCATGGAGGACAGTCATGGATTTGAACAATAATTTATTTGAACATACTTCAAGAGACTGTATGGGGTATTTGATTAATGACTATGTTACCATTACACTGCACGTGTTAGGTACTGTGCTTAAATTGAGTGGTATTTAATGTTAATTCGCAAGACGTGGTTTGATCTTTGATACAAATCATTTTCACACTCTCACTATATTTGACTCTATATATGGCTAATATGCCATACTATTATCAATTCGAACAACACACAGACATAGTATTAACTATTGCTCACACAAGTGTGTTAGATACAAGATAACATTTGTTCTCTTAACATCACTATGTTATATTGATAACATGTAAGTTACAGGTACAAGTACTTTGAATATTTTAACAGATAAAATGGCAGTCATTCCCTTTCTTGGTTGATTGTCTGCCTCATTTCATCTATTGTTTCTATTACATATTTGTATTAATTTTAATGCTTTGCTTTATGACTTTGCATTATTATGAGATTAATTGACTACTGATACTGGACTTGACAGATAGGTGTTTGGATGGTGTGAGGAATGAGAGTGCATGGAGTGCTACCATCATTTTTTGTATTATATTGGGTGTGTTTTAGGGATAGCCACCTCACATTGTTGTTAAAATGATTTATGTCCTTTGTAGTCGATGGCGTTAGTATTATTTGCTAATGTCCACACATTGAGTGTTTAATTGCCTACTCTGGGGCACAAACCTGGGTGCTATGCTAGTTCATACTAACGGTGAAATTTGATGATACCATCTTTCACTCTAGTGATGTTTTACTCACACCACAGAAATAATGCAAACTCCGTTTCCATTATTTTATGGGGGGGGGGGTAATGTTATGAGTTAAATTCATAACATGTCTGTCGATATCAAAATGGTTCGACAAAGGATTCATATTTGTTTATTATTGGTAGTCTGTGGTAACAGGAAGTTTCTTCACTACCTCGGGGTTCAGTTAGCAGAAGATACAGTCGGTAACTCCAAAAGTGTACGCTCGTCTGCTAGGGTCTTCTGTGTGTGGTTTTTGAGGCAGGTGGACATATGTCTTTGATCTCCTGAAACGTATATGATTTTATGACAGATTCCTATGATGTTCGACCACTAGCTCATCCATACACCTCCGTGAGATGATGCTAGTTGATGTGTGTAAGGAATTATATTTCTGTGATGAACGTGAGTAATTAAAATGGTGAAAACCTGTTGAGGACAGTGTTCTAGCTACAGAAGATACTGAGCTCTACTGGTTGACGATGTATGTAATGCCACACGTCTTAATGGCTTTCTAGTTGATACTTATGGAGCTTCATTTGTGAGAATAAACTGTGTATTCATTTAATCATTTGTCCAACCTGGCCTTTGTGGTGTCACTAATAGTTGGTGGTGAAGGGGTGTGTGCGTGGTCTACTTACAGACCCGGATGTGGACTTGGCCTGAGTAATTCAAACCTATTACTCATCATCTTACAATAATATAAAAGACACGCAACAATGTGTAAGTATATATATACACACACACACACACACATTCACACACATTAGGAAGGGAAAAAAAAAGAAAGAATATAATTAAAATACTGCTATTTGTTAGAAAATAATTTATCTGTAATATAATGTTTGCAGTTATTATCACCACTTGCATCTATGCATCATTGTCAAAACTAGTAGAGTTGTTGTTTTTTGTAATTATAAAGCATCATTAATTTTCTCTCAGCCTCAGAGAAATAGTCAAACACACATTTATGGGTGAAACTGAAGTGTGATGTGACAGTGAGCTATTTTTAACTCTTGATACTTCTTCTTCTTCTTCCTCGTTCGTCCTGAAAAGGACGGTGGTTGCGTTGTGTCTGTTTACGCCTAAGCTGTGATATCTGCACCTTTCGGTCGACACATCCGACTTCGTCACGCCATTTTTTGGGACCGGGTTTGCCTTCCCTCTTCGATCCGTACTCGCTCAGCCAGACTGCCCTGCTGCAGACTGTTTCCAGGACCACCATGTGGAGGTGGAGTACGGTCTTGACCAGCTCTGGTTCGCTGATCCTGATGCAAGCAGTCAAGCTATGGGTCGCTGACTGCATTCACTATTGCTGCATCTTTGGGTCCCAACTCTTGATACTACTCACATTCTTATTCTTCCTAGTACTGCTCTTGAACAGATTGCTTAAAAAAAAATTACAAAGTGAAACCTTTTAAATGTTTGTAGCAATGCTCAGAAAAATCCTATATTATTAAAACTCTTGTTTCTGTTTCACCAGGATGAAGGAAGTAATAAAAATTGTGCCACTGATCTAACTGTAAGATCAAAACAGGTACAAGATAATTCGGTAAATATATTATTGTGTTCTAAATTGTTTTACTAACAGTCACAATTTAATTTAATTGTACATACATGTACAGGAGCTGAATGGAAGTGAATAATATTAGACAGTTCTGTTATGTGTGTCACTTTGATCTCTCTTTGATATGTATGTACATCAGCTGTACTGTTATATTGCAATGAAAGATTTCCTAACATGTTCTATCACTCTTTCTTCTCAGACATCAGGATGTGTTGAGACTACAACTGCATTCATTAGTGGAAAAATAAAATCAGAACCAGGTTATGAAGTGAGTAATTTATTTGTTAAACAAGTTTAATGGATAATGTATATGTCTTTGTACACTCATTTAATATAACTAATTGCTTATCGTGATCATTTATGTCTTTGTACACTCATTTAATATAACTAATTGCTTATCATGATCATTTATATGTCTTTGTACACTCATTTAATAAAATTAATTCCGCATCATGATCATGAAGTCTCATGAGGGTCATTTCCCTACAAAATCCCCCCACTTCCTCCTGCCTCTAGTGTTTCCTGTGAGTTCTGTTGGTGGATTTCTTCCATGATAGTCAGTCTATCTCAATTGTTCTGAGCTTGTCTTGCCCTGTTCCTTCTGTTCTCAATCTGTCCCAGTGTTGTTTTATGTTCCAGTTTTCTATTTCTGAAAAAATGTCCCATAAATTGTTATTACTGTCTTCTTAACTTGTTGTGATCTGTCTCTTTCTTTCCCAGCCTCCCTCAGGACTTGGTTGTTAGATTTCTTAGATGTCCATGGTATTTTCATCATCATCTATCTAAGAAATTGCATCTCAGTGACTTACAATAAGCTGCTGTCCATGCTTTATTACCATGAAAATTACTAGTTCATTGTAGCATTGGAGAACATTGTTATCTTACTTTAATTGAAAATGAGTATTGTATAGTTTTGTTGTTGTTGTCATTTTCTAGAATGTTGCTTTGCTGGGGCTATTCTATGAATCAGTTTATACATGATGTTACTATAGTGCCCAAGTCTTTGAATTTTTCTTCTTGTTTCACATTGGTACTATTTATTTTTATACAGCAATCTTGCCATCTCTTTTTTTTTCAGATGACCATTACTTCTGTTTCCTTATTATTTAGGCTGATTTCTTTGCTATTACTCTTGTAACCGTGTACGATGGCTTGTCTACTATTTCCTACTTCACCTTTCTAGTGATGATCGTATAGTGGGTTTGTATCTCTATCCTAAACTGTAGGCAGCTTATTTGTGGTAAGGAAGACTTCTTTCTCTGAAATGACAACAGTTCATGTACTGACAGTTGATGAATGATTTCAACAGGTGATGAATGACTTCACAGTGACAGCAGTAACAGTCAAATGTTGAACTCTCTCTCTCTCTCTCTCTCTCTGTCCTGTCTCTAGTGGTTATGGTTTTCATGGCTTGAGAACCACAGCTGTCAATTTTTTTTTGCCTTCTAAATTCTTCCTATGTAAACATTGTCTTTTTATATGTTCTGATATTTTTCGCTTTAGCTTGGCGTATCTTCGAGGATACTGGCCTGACTGCCAGGGATGATGATTTACCAAGTTAATATTCTATTCTCTAATCTGTCAACTTGTCTACTATTCTGCTCTACAGTAATAGACTCATAAATGTTCAACTTACCTGGTTTGTTTCGGAAATACACACATTATCTTGTACTGGCAGCACTGTCATCTTGTCCACAGAATAAATGCAACTATCTGTCATTGTGGGGTACAAGCGATTGAGTGTCTGAGTGTTAGTTATAACTTTTCTGTCACCACAGAATCAACCAAAATCACTTTGGCTTATCACTCGATTAAAACTCCCAATTCAGCTTGCCACTTATTAATATAATAACTTTACACACTTGGAAAAAAACCCAAACTAGCACTTAACGCTATCGCGTTTCGAATCTGACTGACTTAATGTTGTACAACGATTTACAACGTTAACTATTTCCGAACCTTCTAGAAGAACCTTGTCTCACAACACAGCTCACCCAAACCCGTGAATCTGCAGTCCCATAGCCAAACTCACTCAGAAAAACAAAACAAAAAAAACTTAACATTAGATTTCTCGGCCAAGGTCAGCAGCACTAAACAGTGTGATCAAGGGACATCAACCCTACTCTTGTCTCCTTCTTCAATGTATTATGGATTATTTCCCTTAGACTACAAATCTAATTTCAATCATAAGAGTCGATCTCATAAAAATAAAATTGTACCCAAATAACTCTTGCCCACACTAACTGTTACACTCTTCTGTATGACAGTAACCAACATGGCTTGTAAGAAGTCCATCCCCACTTGTAACTATTAAAACTGTATCATCAACATATCAGAGACAGCTTAAATTGCATCCTCCAGTTGAAATTTGTGGCAAGTTTTATTTTTTCATATTGTGTCCTTACTGTAGAGAGAGAAAAGGTCAGATGATGTTATACAACTTTGTCATATTTTATCTCTTGGTACTCTCCTGTTTTTATTTCATTTCTGATTGTTGCTGCTATGTTGTTGTCTTAGTAATTTCATTTCCTTGCCATTAATCTCAAGTTATTTCTGATTTGGACCAACTTCTTCACCTTTACTCATGATAGCCCAGGCCTTAGCTTCTTCATTCACTATTCATCTGCACTTTCTCTTTGGCCTCCCCATTCTTGTCTTCTCTTGTATGTTTCTGTGTGTTCACCCATCTGTGACTTTAACCTACAAGTCTGTTCTGTGTTGTTCATCTTCCTCTTCACATTGCTAGACACACGTATTTTGACCTTTATTTATACTTTATAAATAAAAGGTTTATACTTCCTGATAGGAAACTTATATTAGTAATTAAGTCTTTAAATGTCTGGGTCGCTCGCAGTTTTTATATACTGCAGTTGTGTGGGTGTCATGAAATTGAACTCGAGAGTTATATTATACATTGTCTTTGTTAGTATCAACGCAAGCACATTTGGTATTCATAAAAAACATGCAGCATGTAAATTTAAAAAAAAAAAGTAGAAAGTTCACAGTACAGTATGACTTATCAAAGATAATTTTTTGTTGCAGAAAATAATATTTTCTTTTTACATACAACATCAAGGTAATCCATTTACAAAGTAATAAAACGTTGAATAGGACCACATTTAGTGGTGTTCACACTATTTTTACTATGGTCCCGTATAAAAATCACAAAATATATAGAATAGTGCATTGGATTTTCTAACGCAAGAGGAACATAGAGTTTCCCAGAGCATAGCCTGTTCTGTAATTTTATTACTGTGTGGATTTATAATTCATATCTGTGGAATGTAATTTTATAAAGTGTTCTTAAGGAATTTGCGAATGGAAAAGTATGTTAGTAAATTTTAGAAAGGTTATTAATTTTTCTGTTTCATCATTAGTAATTGCTTTTTTTGCACTTAGTCTTGTAGCTAAATGTGTGAATAAATTGGGTTTTTTTCATTACTTCTATTCATTAATTTTTAATCAAAGCAGAGATTTTTCCTCTATGAAGTAATTCATAGTTTTATACTTCACCTTCATCTAGATTGTTAGAACATCATCATTACATGAGCACACATTTTCATTCTCGATATATTTAACACTTGTCATGTGCGCCTCATGTCATATATCATAATAAGAGAATTAAAAACAGAATGATAGCTAGGAAGAAGCTATAGTGAGGAATAAGATAAAAAAAAAAGTCAACTATTGTATTAGATGTGAAACCACTATTGTGTCTTCAGTCCTGCAGGAGTCTTAGTCTACATATTACATGTTTGGCGTCTAATCGGAAAGAAGCTAGCAAAACGTACATCCTGTCATTTATTCACCTGTTTATCAAGTGCTCACAAGTTGATTTGTATATATATCAGGATCACCTGCTCATAAGTTGATTTGCATATACATATATCAAGTTCAATTCACTCAAAAGCATGCACAAGTTAAAGCATGTGTGATGAAATGGGCGACCTCTATCGATCTTTGGTTCTCTCCGGCAGTATCGGTACATTTGTGGTACTGATTTTTATTATGTGCTGTCAATTATCGCACTTTTCTGTCTTTCTTTCTTTATTTTTCTGCTAAGTAGCAGATATTTGATTTTATCAAATCACCCTGTAGGTGATAAATATCACATTTGCAAGGAGTGCTGCCCATATTTGTGGTTATAGGCATGGCAGATTAACACGTACATCGGTCAGCACTACCGGCTTAAATCTCCGATAAGACCTGGAGTTTGCATACTCATATGACAGATAACGAGATTACTGTCTGTGTGACACATGTGGGCAGACAAGTGTGATATAATCGCTTCCAGTCACTTGGTTAAAAAGTAATCATGGATTTATTACATTTTAGACTATATGAGTCTACAAATGTGTTTGCGAGACTGTATGCAAGACATCATATTACCATATGTGGGAGACGTGACCTTTTGCACAAATTTTCCATGTAGGAAATATTTTGAAAGTGCCACACCCGACATGTTTGAAATGATTGGATCTTTCTGATTAGATTCATAACAACATTGAGGGGGAATATAGGCTGACCATTTCGCAGTTTTATCTCACTGAACTTCAAGCTCGCCAAGACCTCAGACCTCGCCAGAATGAAGACTAGATTCATAATTCCTATTTGTTAACCGGACCTTTTACTGGAGAACCAGATAAGACTTACAAAGCACAGGAAATCTCTTTCAAATTTTAATAAGGAACACCGGAACTAGGAAACTGAAAAAAAACACGAAGTCAGAAGGGGCAATCTATTGTAAAATTAAAGACATCCCAGATGCATGTAAGAGAACAATTTGTTTTTTTTATTCATCTGAGCAAACAAGTCTGTAGCCAGGATTGGCTTATTGGTGGTACCAGCAGAAAGTACTATCTCTGGAACCAAGTGAAGGTAGAAGTGGACTGACGTTTTGCGAGACGCCATCATAAGAGGGTCTTATAGACAGATGCAGAACCAACTTAGCTGTTACTCCTTGAACGTTCTTGAAACGTGCGGCGCCTGAACTTTGACCAGAGATGAGCGAGAGCAGAGTGAAAAGGAACTAACCCAGCGGGAGAAAAAACTACCATTGGCAGCTAAGTGAAAATATCCGCTGCCAAAAGTGACCTCCTTTATTCAGTTAAATCCCAATCAAGTGATGAAACCTTTTCCATAACTATTCAATTTATTTTCCAACTGTTAAAACTTAAAGTGATTGTTAAATTTTGTTATTTGTAATGTTACAAATTTAACTTCGATTTAATCCTTTTAAATGTACTACATGTTTATCTCGGTCAAAGTTACTAAACACACACTCTGAACATAGCTATATATATATTATAATAATAAATTACACTGATTAACTCAGCGGTGGGGGCTTAACAAGCTAGAATAAACCATTGCAAAATTCTTCATAAAAGTGTCGGCAGATTATAGAATTAACGTGCTTAGCGACAGCCAGCATTGTTTTCGCTTATCTGAATATCTTGTGAAGACTCCCATGTGATAGAAGCTTTACTACTCTTCTATTGACATTTCTGCCAAGAGTAATCTTGTGTAAAAATAGACTCCATTGAAGCCTATAATAGATGCTCTTGAGTTTTGGCCGCTGTTGGACCACTACTGCAAAGCAGGGGAGGCAATACCGTTACAGCATGCACAAGTTATTCTCCTATATATCAAGTTAAGCTCACTCGCGTATTTCCTGAATCAAGATGCCTACTCACAAATTGATGAGTCTATATATCAAGATCATTTAGTCACAAGATGATTTGCCAAGATATCAAGTTCAAATCACCAAGTTCAGTTACTCGCTACATCAGTGCATGAAGTGAATTGATCTACTCTCATCGTGTATTGTACAAAGTAAATTCACTCAAACAGGCTTCATTGCACGAAACCCACTTATTACCAGAAGAATCATTTCATGAAGAGCTCCAGTCTAGTCAGTGCCTTTTCAAGATCAGACAGCAGACATTTTCCTAAGACAACTGTCAGCGGGTTGTCGAAACTAAAGAGATTTCCATGCTTGAGTGACATTACATCTTACAAGTTCTCACTACGACGGGTGCAAGAGTTTCAGCAAAACTTAATCCTCTTGGAGATAACCCACATGGCATACCATACATCTATTTTGGACAGTTGATGCATACCTGTGTATAATCACACAGTGGAGAAAAGTTGAGAGACACATAGACAATGTACAGTGGTCATCAGTGTGGTAACATTTAACAAATCACCTCACCCCTAGTGTGCCAGTGGTCGAGAAAATATGGGCCTAACACCATATTCAGAATATGCCTCAGTGGGTGTGTAAATGGGATCCTTTATCTCCCCTCCCTCATTACTTCACTATTCACATAGGTTCACTGTCATATTTAATTAGCTACATTTTTTACATTTCATCTGTGTGTGGGAATCATCTCTCACCACCATCCTTTTTACTTTCTACTAACCCTATATGTGTATTTAACTAATAAACCATATAGCTGCTTTGATCATTACATAGTTGGTTAATGTATGACTCGTGCTGCCTGTTGTGTTTAAATATTGACATCCTTCATTTACAGGAGGTTAGGGGCTCTTTCTTTATCAAGATCTGAGGGCACAAGTTCATGTTGTAGAGAAACAGGAAACTCCTCGTAATTTATTAGAAAACACTTTCTAGTGGACGGTATTCGCCTTTTCTTCTTGTCCTTATCGCTAATAGGTCTTTTTCTTTCTTAACAAGCCAATTTCTGGAGACCTTCTTGACAACATTATATAGGCCATACCCATAGACAACTACTGGTATAATTACACTCAATATGACATTTACGTAATTTTCAAACAATTAAACTAGAATAATATCCCATAAAAACTGTTAATACTTGTTTCAGGTTTTAACAATATCCCTAACTATCTTCTACCTAGGACAAGTCTTTAGATCAGTGTGTTTCTCAAGCGGTGTGCCGCTGTGCCTATCAAAGTGTGCCACAAAAATGTAAATTATCAACATGAAGTATATTCTTTAAGAGATTATGTAATGTAAAACTAAATCTTACAGTTTGAATTCATTCAATAATAATTGGAGCTATTAATTGCTTTGAACAAATATATATACTTCAAAATTAATTTAACCAAATTAAAAAAAATCAAATAGAGAGTTTTCTTTATTCTAAAGTAACCACAGATTAGTGTATTTAATTTAGTATATATCACTGTCATTTTTTTTATTCAGGTGCGGAGTCAGATAGGTGTGCCGCAAATTTTTAGAAAATTGTAAAGTGGGCCGTGAACACAAAAAGGTTGAGAAATACTGCTTTAGATGTAACTGTAGGTCTAGTTCTGTTGTTTTTCGATAGGCCAGACTAAGGCCACACCCATACATCAGCTAAATCTAATATGCCATAACATTTCTGCACCGATCCAGTCATTTGACAACAAACTGTGACTATTAAACAATCATCAGTGTTTCTAAGTAAGTGTGGCGAGATGGATGTTGGATAGAAAATAATAGATGTAGTTCCCAGAAATGGAGAAGAGAGCTGGTGAACTAGTGATGGGGATGGCACAGGACAAGTCAGATAGTTTACTGCACTGTCCATGATAGTAGCAGTAGAAGAGATCTGTAAAATACGAGTAAGTCATCTTCAGGCTAGACCTATCAAATGCTCTAAGGGTCATCTGTATGGCTGTACATACTTTCCACACAGGTTTTCACCTAATTATTAACCCTTTACCAGTGCACAAAGTCTACCATCCAAAATGAAGAGTGGGAACACTGTTTAGTGAGACCTGAGTATTTCCGGCACGAGAGAAGCTTCCGTTTTCTGAAATTATTAGATCAATGGATGACCTCCTGCAGTCGGCCACAAACCTTGTGAGATGGGGAAAGTCTGATGATGATCGGTGCCCCTTGTGCCATGAGAGTCTAAGAGGTGCCATATGCCATGTACCATTCCATGTCAAGGACCTTTGCAGGGCTCCTTCCCATGTAGTCCATTGGCCTTGTTGGGCCTGCTACACTGCTTTTTGCATCCTCTTATCATTCTCAGCTCCTCGTATCTCCTGAATTATCATGTCTTTGCGTTCCTTGTTTGATGCCTTGGACCACCAGAGGATGTTACCATGGCCAAATCCCCGCCTATTCGTCTGTGTGCATCCGATTACCTCCCTCACCTTGAGCAACTGTTGGGCAGCATCAACAGTTTCATCCACTTTCCACTTCCTTCCAGTTTTCAGTGTGGGCTGAGTGGACTTAACTACATCATCTGCTGGCTCGTGCAGCATCATTGTGAGCCTTGCCTTTCCCACTTTGTACTCTTCAACAACTGACTTGAAAGGAAGCTCAAGTTTTGACTCTTTGCAGTACAGTGCTACGTTTGACAGACTTGGTGGTACCCCTAGCCATTTCCTCATGAACTTGTTGACCTTTTGCTCTATAGCTTCCACTGTACTGGTGCTTATTTCATATATAAGCAGTGGCCACAGCAATTTAGGTATCAACATGAACTGGAGGCACCACAGTTTGAACTTTCCTAGGAGTCTGCTTTGGTATATGATCTGTAGTCCTTTGTCTGCCATTTCTATTATCTGTTGAACTGCCTTTGAGTCTTTTAAAGAGGCATCGTACACCCTGCCAAGACTTTTAATAGGTTCCTCAATGACAGTAGGGATTCTGTGGTTGGAAACCATGAATGTGACCTCCGCTATCTTCCCTTTCCTGACTGATAGGCTTCTCGACTTCTTAGGTTTGAAGCTCATTCTGCACCAGCTGGCTAGTTCATCCAGGCGTGCTAACATTCAGCGAGACTATAAAATGACCATTGTTTGATTAGGGCTCTAAATTTTGGACAGAACAGTGCTACACCCAAGCGCAGCAAAGAAGAAAAGAATACCGCATATCAAATTTTAAGCGCCTTTTAATGGCCAGTCAGAGACTCCATGTGAATGGTCGGTTGCCATGAAATAACTTTTGAAAGAAGCCATTACTTTTGTTGTCAAAATAATCAGACCTACCATGTGCTATATCTCTTTCTTCTCAGGTTTCAAGAAACAAAATCAGAATTATATTCTGTAGTGAGTGGGTTATTTGTTAGTATTATTATATAATCAACTTTTGTAGATCAAGGTGACCAATGTAGAATGGATGACAAGAGCCAGACAAATGCCAGTGGAACAAGAGATAAAATGCCACTAGCAATGAATAGATGGACAATGAGTAAACCTGTTGACAGCATTACAAGGTCGTCCTTGTTCTGGCATTACTATGGTAAGAGAAGCTGTGGTAGACACACACACACACATGGAGAAGAAAACTGGAACAGAAATAAAGATGATGATGCAGAAGACATGGACAGACCTGAAGCTGGTGGCACACACAGGACTTGCCTTAAGGGCTTGGTTCAAGGCCAATGCCTTGTGGGCAGCTGGAAAGTCAGAGAAATAGATCATCAAAGCTTGATTGTATGCATATTTTAATGAATTAATCTACTATGCCTATTTTAATGAACTAATCTGCTATTCATATTTTAATGAACTACTAGCAATAACCCGTCAAACTTGACGGGTTTTTAATTATAGTGTGCTGTTTCCGTTCCCGGATGAGCAGATAGAAGTACATTCTTAGAGAGTTTTTGGTTTCTTTCCATTATACAGCGTAATCAAACTGTTCATGAACACTGATATTTGAACACTTTTCTTTGTTGATTGTAACTATTTTCGGGAGAGTATATATAATGGAAACAATAAAATTTTTCAACACGGTTGCATTCCTCAGCTGTGACCTACGTACACGCAGCGAGAATTATGTTATTTTAGATTCAATTTAAAAGTTCTTTGATGACAACATTTCCAGTGATTGTTTTCAAAGAGTTCCCTGATAATAAGTGGTTTTAACAAAAACTTTCAAGTTTTCATGATTTGTATGTACATTGGGTGAGGGCTCATGCACACCAATTTTTACGCACTTTGTCGAGCGCTACTAATTTCGTGACAGAATAAAAAATTAAAAAACCAAAGTATTTGTTTTATATAACACCCACAGCGCAAGTTGCACACCATGCGTTGCGCACTGTTTTTTCTGGCACGAGTTACTATTTTGAGTGAGACCGACCGACGTAACATACATCAGTAATTATGTTAGTTGGGAATTTACTATACATATTTTAATGAACTAATCTACTATGTGTATTTTTATGGAACTAATCTACTATGCACATTTTAATGAACTAATCAGTTATGCCTATTTTAATTAACTAATCTACATTCAAAGTATTCTACATCGAAAGGTTCCATTAAACATACTTTATTCACTGTTTTTTATGCCCCTTGTGTGTGTTAATTACCATAAATCTGTGCATGTTTGAGGCTATTATCAGTGTTAGTTAGTGTCTTATATTGAGCAGTAATATTTAATACTGTAGTGTTATCACTTTTAAGAATGCAATATTCAGAGCATGACAAACTTCAGATTTGTGATCTATGATTATAAAACTACTACACTGATAGTAAGTCAACTTGTGACATGACAGCAATTTTTGTGCTTCTTTATTAATTTCTTTCAAAGACACATTTTTAATTTAGCCATATAAATAAATGTGTACCAGTTTTCAAGTTTACTTAAGTGATGTTGTGTTTTTTATGTTCAGACTAATGATGGCCATAACTACACTGAAGACCTCAGCTCTCATGTTCAGACAGTTGGCAGCATGATTACAACAGTGTCAGGCAGTGATAAAGTAGAGCAGCCTGGTTTATGCAAAGATGAAGGTAATAGATGGTAGACGTACAAATCACACTCTTTGTTTAGTGCTCTAGTCATTTCTGATCATTTTAAATTTCAGTGATTAGTAAAAATGTGCAAGATCAGAGCATGATGGGAAGACATAGTAACACAAATGGAGAGGCATGATGTCAGTCAGCAAAATGCTGCCAGTAATTGGTAGAGGGAAGAAATACTTTCAGATTGGGAGAAAGGATATCTGGTCAAGTTGCTAAAGTAATGAGATTTACACAACTACATACTTTATAGTGAAATATTGTAAAGGGAGAGGATTATCCTTGAGATTTCGCTATTTTGACAAAATAGATCCTGTACAGACTAAATAGTCATAGTGCATGTAATAGACTTTTGAAACTTGGAAAAGTCCTTTAACAGTTAAGTCAGAAAATCACATTGAGAATTGATGTGGAGTCCCTGTTAAGTTGATTAACCTAATATGAAAAACATGTGAGGACACAAAATGAGGAGTTATTCATGAAGGACAGCTTAAACAACTCTTTGATCAATATTTCACATCTTACTGACTATCGATTGGGTTATGAAAACAACATGGACCACCAGAATTGGAATTTTCTGGAATGAAGTTTGAGACAAAGAAAGGATATTGCTCTTGAATAGGACATGGGTTCAGGCTGATATTACAAAGTAGTCTGTGTACTGCGATCCCCATGTTGAAGCAAAAAAGATGAAGATCAAGCATTGAAATCGTCAGCAATTAAACACTTTTTATTAGGTTTTTTGTACATTTCCGCTCAGAAATATCAACTACCCTCTTCCTGGAAGGTGATCTACATGAGCATACACATTGTAGACTTGCCATTATACTTACTTACTTATTTGTTCCTCTTCTACCATGGGGTGTAGAGGTTTGGAAGAGAGAGCGCCATACTATTCTATCGGCTGTCTTCCTCCTGGCTTGGTTCCATTCTAGTCCTCTGTCCTTCAAAGATTGTCTAATGTTATCCTCCCAGCGG
The DNA here is from genome assembly GCA_024509875.1 of Oreohelix idahoensis. NCBI lineage: Eukaryota > Metazoa > Mollusca > Gastropoda > Stylommatophora > Oreohelicidae > Oreohelix > Oreohelix idahoensis. Next base: position 1,427,454 of record JAMPIV010001472.1, read on the forward strand.
ACTTTGGGTCATCCTGGAGGTCTGAATCCCTCGCTCTTAGTTTCCCATGCTTGTCGTGGTAGCCGATCTTCTCCCATTCTGCAGACATGGCCAAACCATCTCAGTTGGGACTGTTCTACTTGGGTCTGCAGGGGTTGGGTTTTTAGGCCTTGACGTATCATCTGGTTGTGGACCATGTCTCTTCTTGTTACTTCAACCACCTTCCTCAGATACCTCATTTCTGAGGGCTTGCCATTATACAATGATACATATTACAATTATGTATCATAACTGCATTAAACTTTGTGTTACGCTGGGCATTTCAACTTTAATAGGAAAACATTTGTTGAAAATGACACTGTTGTGAAAATTTGTGTAGAAATTTCACATCACCTTTCTGAATGACGACAATGCTGCTTGTCTCACCATCTCCACCAATCAGAGCACAGCATCTGAGACACATCTGACTGCTCCAGTTTCAAACTTCCATACATGCCACACCTTGGAGATGAAACACCTTTACAAAAAATCCTTTAAACCTGTACCAAAATCCTTAAAACCTGTACCAAAATCCAGAAACCTTTACAAAAATCCTGAAAACCTGTAGCCTACAAAAAATATTTAACAAAAGAACCATACAAAGGAGAAAGATCCATACATTGACCATTTGGTCTTTGAAAAGTCATAAGAGCATTTTTATCACACAGGTGAAAAGTACAAGTTATTTTTTTACTAAGTTTTCCTTGTTTGTACATTTGGTACAATTCTTCACATTGGATATAATAGGAAACTCAATATAATATGAAGTGTTACAACAGGAGGCGGTCTGATCATCATAAGGGTTCCCTCTGTCGGCCAAGAGTTTAAGCCTTTTAATAATCTCCATTATGACTTTTGCTGTGAACTCGTCATGTCTCAAGTCCATGACCAGATAAACTAAATATAGTGTGTGTTTAGGTCGCGGGTTTCCTACAAAGTCACAAATTTTAATAAAAGTATGCTGTATTGACTACCTCTATGTTTGATCTGTCATCAGTATTATTAGGCCCAAGTCTTTCCCAAGATTCACTTTCGCCATTGTCGGAGTCTATGTAACAGGAAGTTCGAGTGTCAGAAATCCGGTTTCAAACATTTCCATAAGAGAAATTAACTGACTTATGATTTAAATCAAAGGATGAAAATCCATGACTTAGATGATTTATTATCTAAGGGCGACAATCCATCAACAGTAGTGTTTTACGCCCCTTGAGAACAAATGCTGACTCAAGTTTGGAGTTCTGCATGGGTGAACTCGGCTAAGTTAAGCTTGCACGGGAAATTTATATTTCTTACTGAGTTCATTTCAAGACAGACGATCTAGAAAGTTTGTAAATAGTGGTAATTATAAATCGTGGTTCTAAATTAAGTCAGTAGATTCACGAACGCGTTAAGCGTAGGTTCAGAAAATGGGCTTTCTCCCAGTGTGTAATATTTTATAGGTGATTGGCGCAATCGAGAGTTATTGTCGGGGAATAAGTCCAAATGAGTTGGCTTGCTTCTGTGGTCACAGAAAAGTTTACAACTATTCCTCAGACGCTCGATAGCCAATTTGTCACATATGACAGTTTTGTGAAATTTTCTGAGGTCAGATTGACAGTGTTGCCATTTCAAGAATATGTGTATTCATTCATTCATCATTCATAACCTTCCACTCCCAAAGGAGCATAGGCCCTCAACAAACACATGCCAAGTCCTCCTGTCACGTGCCATCATCTCAAGTTCTTTCCACGTTCTCATCATTTTTGCCTCTGTTTCCAGCTCTCTTCTCCATGTGCTTCTTGGTCTACCTCTGCCTCTCTTGCCCTGGGGGTTCCAGAACAAGGACTGCCCTGTAATGCTATCAACAGGTTTCCTCAGTGTGTGTCCTATCCATCACCATCGTCTTCTTCTCATCTCTTGTTCCACTGGCACTTGTCTAGTTCTTGTTCTCAGTTCCACGTTGGTAACCTTGTCATGCCATTTTAATCCTTCTATTCTACGCATCACCCATTTATGAAAGTCTGTAGCTTTTTGGTTGTTGTCTTTGTTGTTCTCCATGTTTCAGAGCCATATAATACTACTGACTTCACATTTGAGTTTTGAAGATTCTTGAATATGTGTATGTACAAGACAAAACAGGTACATTGAGTTTTACCAGCATATGATAAACTGGTTAGTACATAACAAGAACGATAGACAGCAGCTAGTCCTAAGAAGTAGGAAATAATAGACTTTGGCTAAAATTATCATTCCTGACGATAGGCCAGTCTCACAAGATACGCCAAGCAGAGCACAGAAGAAATAAGAGACAGAGTCAGAAGAATCATGTCAAAATGTTAGAGAGACAAATGATTTCACATAAATGACGAATTTTGATGACAGCAGAAAGATATTGACAGCAGTAGTTTCCAAGTCGTGACCACCATAGCAATTAGAGACAGCTAGAACTACTGAAACAACATGAGTGAACGAGAGAGCAAGACATTTGTATAAATAATTGAATTCAATTTGTTGCTGTACCAAACTGCCCACCTTAGGTGAAGGTTGGGCTCATCATTTCACATTCGCCACTTTATTTGGCTGTAAATAAAATTTCACCGTTATTTGCTACTACCGTCCGAGTGAAGTCCTTGCCAACTCGTGACATCATTCATCATCTTTTTGTCAGTTGTGAACTGTTGTCATTTATGGAGAGAAAGCAGAAGTTTAACACCACCATACATAAATAACCCTATATGATCAACAAATAGACATAATAGAGAAGTAGGGAATAGTAGACACTCATCAGCATACCCGGCCACATCTATATCAGATCAAATACAAGTTATCTCTCATCTCCCAAAGCAAAGATTCCACCGACTGAAAAGTCATGACTTAAAAAAAGAATGAAAAATCACAATTTTGATCGATTCAGAAAACGATTTCAGAAAATGGAAGCTTCTTTTGTACTGCAAATACTCAAATCTCGCTAAACTGTGTTCCCACTCTCAATTTTGGAAGGTAGACTTTACGCACTGGCATTTTTGGCCGAATCAAATTGTAAAGGGTTTATAATTAGATGAAAACCTGTACAGAAAGTATGTACAGTTGTACAGATCTGAAAACAAGAAATATCTGTACAGATTACGGTAAACCTGTACTACTTGGCATGTATGCACTTCCATCTCCTCCCAGCTCATTTCTGATTTACCCAGTGTCCAGCATGCAAGTCTGTCTAGTAAGTTAAAAATATTATTACCTCCACTTTTATCACAGTATGCCAGTACTACATGATAACAACAAATCAGTTGTCAGCTTCTACGAACAATTAGCAGATGGTAAAAGAACAGTGGAAAATTCCTGGGGGACCTGGATTTCGCAGATGATTTAGCATTCTTAAGTTCAACACCCAGACAATCCCAAGAAGCAGTAAATAATTTGTGTCATCTCTCGGTTAAAATAGGTCTCCAAATAAATGCCTCTAAAACTAAAGCTATGAACTTTTCTAACGAGACCTTTGATATCATCTTGAACGGGGAAAAACTACAGAAAGTTGAAAGTTTCAATTATTTAGGCAGTAAAATGACTCAGGATGGTGACACAACAAGAGAAATCCATACTAGAATTGCTTTGGCAGCTAGCGCCTTCAATAGATTATCTAACATTTGGAAATTACGATCATTGAATATACATACCAAGCTTCGTCTGTTTAATTCAAATGTTATCTCAGTGTTAACATACGGCTGTGAGAGTTGGAAAATAACAAAATCATTGGAGAACAAGCTGAATACATTCGAGAACAAATGTCTTAGAAAACTCATGAACATCAGTTGGAAAGAATTCAAGACTAATCGACAAATAAGAGAAGACTCTAGGCAGAAATATGTCTCCGACTATATAAGGAAAAGACGATGGTCATATATCGGTCATGTCCTACGAATGCAAAACAACAGAATACCACTACAGGCGCTCACTTGGGTTCCTGAGGGTAAGAGGAAAAAAGGAAGACCAAAAGAAACACTCAGAAGAACAATAATAAGAGAAGGAAGAACGTTGGGCCTAAATAATGTGCAAGAGCTAAGAGGAGTGGCGTCACAACGAACAACCTGGAGAGCACTGGTTTCTGCCTTATGCGCCGTGTTTGGTGCTTAAAGAATTTATTATTATTATAATTATTAAAAGAACAGTTGTGCAACCACAGCTGAGGTTCAAAGATGTGTGCAAGAGAGATATAAGGGAACTGGACATGGATCCAGCAACATGGGAGAATGAAGCTGCTGATCGCACCAAGTGGCCATGCTATTTACAGCGTCACCTCAGCTTGGGCAAAAAGAAGCTCACACAACAAGCAGAAGAGAGGAGAAAATGTCGAAAGGATCACCAGGAAAATAACCAGCTGAGGGCTGTCACCTCAGGGCACATTCCCAGTTATGACTGAAGGGGCTATTATTATTATTAGTTGTCAGCCCACAATAATCATTACCTCCACTTTTATCACAGTATGCCAGTACTACATGATAACAACAAGTCAGTTGTCAGCCCACAATAATCTTAACTAATGCAATCAGTTGTGTACAAGATGAAGGGAAGTAACTGTTAATTGGACTACCTGTGGTATTCAAGGGACAGAATATTGTCACCATCACTAATCATTATTGCATTATTAATCTTTAACTCCCTCTAGAGTAGTGCTAGTCAACTGGTGTGCCATGGCACACTAGTTTGTCGTGAAGGGTCTGCAGGTGTGCCGCAAGAGTGTGTGGGAGAGTCAAAAATAGCAAGAGAAAAATTGAGAAATTAAAAAAAAAATCATCAAGGTAAATTTTAGAAGTACTGTATATTTTTCATACAAGGCTGATAAGAATGAAAACAATAACAGTTTAAATTTTTTTTTTTAAAGTTATTACAGTATAATTATAATAACATCTGTCCCTTTTATTCCAGATCTCAAAATAACTCTGCAATGTACTTTTATAAACCCACCTTTCACCCTTTTCGAGCCACCATGCATTGTAGTGACCTCCCCTTGCAATTTAGGAGAAACTTTACCCATTCAAACATTAGACATGGACAGATTTCTAATTATAAAACTTAAGCTAGATGATGACAATAAATCAAGTGTAGCTGGCACTAGTTCTGGTAGTATAACACATAGTACAGTTAGTGTTAGTTCTAAAACCATTGTGCGCCAGTATAATGAAGACTATTTGTTCTTCGGATTCATTTCATCTTGAGACGAGCAGCCACGTCCTATGTATGCTTTTGTGATGAGAAACTGGCAGACCAAGTTATGGTTCCAAGTAAGCTGAAAAGACAACTTTACAAAACGGACTCACATTTATGTGAGAAACCTATTGAATATTTTAAATGGCTTATAGCAGATCAAAAACAATGGACCAAAATCACAACTACTTCTGACATAGCTCAAGAAGCAAGCTATGCCGTTGCCAAAATTGTGGCCAAAAAAAACAAACATTTCTGATTTTTCATTTCTGATGCTTCACCATGCTCACCATCCAGGAGTTCTGAGAAATATTCTTTCCATCTTTCCATTACTTCCTTCGGGGCAGTAAGCAATTTGCCTTGCTTGTCCTTTATAAATTTGAGAGGGCATTGTTTTTCCTTCCTCATGTTCTTTAGGGTCTTATAGAACAATTTCCGGTTTTCTTGTGCATCTTTTCTAGCTTTTCTCCAAATTCTTCCTAGGACTTCTGTTTTGCTGCTAGCACTTTCTTCTTTGCTTCTGTTCTGAGTGTCACATATTCTCTATATTTTTCCATTTGTCCTGTTGTGTTTTTAGCTCCTAAGTATTGTTTCCATGCCATTTTCTTCTCTCTTATTTTCTCTTTGACTTCCTCTGTCCACCAAGGTGTCCTATTTCTCTTGTTCCCAAGTCGGACTTCACTGCATGCTTCTGCAGCAGCTGTCTTTATGATATCCTTGAATTTAATCCAGAGGGTTTCCAAGTCATCAGGTTGTTCTTTTGTGTTGCTCACTGCTGCAGCAATAAGCCCCTGATATCTGGTCTTAATTTCTGGCTCTCTCAGCTTGTAGGTCCTAATGCTCATTTCTTCTGCTCGTTTACTTGGTTTCTTGCGTGATGTTGGGCAGTTCCTAGGCTGAGCAACTCTTTCAGTTGTTCGTTTGATTGTTAGCAGGTAGTGATCACTTCCAATCTCTAGCATCTCGGACATATTTGAATGAGCTTCTCCGAACAATGGCATAGTCGATCACTGACTTCTCATTCTTTGTTGGTTCACATCTAGTGTATGCATGTATGCGCTTATGGGGGAACTTTGTGTTTGTAATGATCAGATTCTGCTCACCAGTCTTGACATATGGATGCGAGTCATGGGCAATGACTACAACCCATAAAAGCCAGATCCAAACCTCAGAAATGAGGTATCTGAGGAAGGTGGTTGAAGTAACAAAAAGAGACATGGTACGCAACCAGACGATACGTCAAATCCTTAAATCCTACCCCCTGCAGACCCAAGTAGAACAGTCCCAATTAAGATGGTTTGGCCATGTCTGCAGAATGGGAGAAGATCGGATACCACGACAAGCATGGGAAACAAAGAGCCAAGGATCCAGACCCCGAGGACAACCCAGAGTCCGCTGGGAGGACAACATTAGACAATCTTTGAAGGACCGAGGACTAGAATGGAACCAGGCCAGGAGGAAGACAGCCGATAGGATAGTCTGGCGCTCTCTCTTCCAAACCTCTACACCACTTGGTAGAAGGGGAACGACTAAGTAAGTAAGTAAAAAAAAACATCAACAAAAAATGATGAAATCACATGCAATTGCTGAGTCAGTAATTTTACCAGCATGATGTAAAATTGTAATTTAGCAAGGAATATCTATAAAGAGATGATGAAAATCTCTATGTCTGATAACACTGTTAGTCTGTGTACACAAGACATGTATCAAGATGTTGAATCACAAGTCATAGCTAACTTTAAAGGAGCTGATTTATTTTTTGCCGTCGTGCACACGAGTCAACTGACATGACTGGAATCCAAAGCTCAGCTCCCAGCGTTCAGTAGGTGACGGACCTGTTTAGTAATGAGACCTGGTGCAATAAAGTTGCTTTCCCAGCTGATATCTCACAATCTTTGAACACTCTTAACAAGAGTATGCAGGGAAAGAATGGAGATATTCTTACTTGTACTGACAAAGGTAACTCTTTTAAGGACAAAATTAACATTGTGGGAGCCGGAATAAAAAAATAAAAAAAAAACAAAGTTGACATGATTGAGCTGACAAAAAGTTGCATAGTGGACAAACAATTTTGTTGATTTGTACTTATTGTTAATAAAACACATTAGTGTAGCACTAAAATGTTTCATCACAGTGCAAACTATTTTATTTAAAACCTGATTTTTCATTATTTTATGGAGAAAAAGAGAGGATGTGTGTTAGTGAGAAGAGGACCGAGATGCTTGTATTTTAGGCCAATGAAATATGTCATAGGTTTTTATTTTTATAAATGACATCTTTTCAATGATATCTCATTTCAGTAAATGGAACAATAACAAATATGAATGTAAATTTGTTTAAATCGTTTGAAATCCAGATTAGTATTATATTTAAAAATAACATAGTGATTAGAATTTTAGGTATTGAACTTTTAAACACAGTCTTAATACTCATGTTTTTTAATGTTAAAATATCTCCTTAAAACAACTGATGGTGTGCCTTGACAATTGCAGCACTTGTTCTGTGTGCCGTGAGCTGAAAAAAGTTGAAAATCACTGCTCTAGAGAATGCAACAAGTTCACATTGACTTCCTGTCATAGACATCAGTTTTAGTTCTTTCTATGTCTGTTAGTTGGTTTTGTAAGTGTGAGTCCTAATGGCAACATTTTTTTTTATCATCTCATGTTCTACTTGTATGTGTTTGTTTGTTTCCAGTGGTTCCACATTTGTCATCTTGTCACATCATTTCACAATTGTTTTAGATTAAATATTATATATTAAATATATTTAACAATGTGTAAAACTATTCAGTGGAGACGGCAGGTCAGCCTCAGCAGACATTAATGTCAAATAATGTAATAAATTGTTATAGTCTTTATTTTATTGGCCTAGATGTTGGCCTAGATGTTCAGGGTTGTACTTGTCTTATCTCCCTGTCCTTTGTCGTACTGTTTCTCTAAACATATTTCTAGCTTTGTAAACTTGATTTGTTTATTTTCAGTCATAAGTCCTTGTCATGTTGTCTGACACAGTCATGTTTTGATGCCTTTATATGCATGTTTCCTTTGCTATAATTTTATAACATTCACAATCAGTTTACTTGAATGTTTATGACATTAACTTAGAAATATGTAGCCATTTTTATAAATTTACCACTTAACTGACATGTTATTGTTAATTGTTATTGTTAATCAGAATCGACCTCACTGCACTCAGGACAAACCCATAGGTGCTCAGTCTCCAGCATATTGCAAAGAGTATGAATGCTAGTTGTACCTGTTGCACGCTGGTTGTACATACGACGGATGCATCCGCTCTCACGTCCATATCTGCTAGTCCCACGTTTGATGCCAAACTCTCTGCCTTGTTGATTCATCCATTACAGTGTCATTTTCTAGCAGACGATCATTAACCGCCCTTAATATCTTGCCCTTATCCATATCCAGTGTCCCCACTATGGGTGCTCTTGAGTCCAGTCTGTCAGCTCTCTCATTGCCACGTACCCCTGCATGACCAGGACAGTAGATCCACACCAGTTCTTGGAGACTTGAGGATTCTATTGATGTTTTCCATTCCTGCCGCAGCAATCTGTTCTGAAATTTCTGAAGCATGGCCTGAGAGTCTGACAATATAACTGCCCTGGCTGATGGAGTTTCAGACAGCCGCCTCAGTGCTGCAGTAACTGCCTCTACCTCCATTCTCATGCTGGAGGTTGTTGTCATGTAGGCTCCACTCTGTTCAGCAATGATCCTGCCCTTTATTCTCGCAGAGAAGCCCCAACCTGATTTCTCACCACGCACTACAGACCCATCAGTGTACACAATGGCGTCATCATCCCTAGCATGATCACTTAGCAGCTGATTAATCTCAAGCTCTGCTTTTCCATTGCCCCAAGTTCTGCACTCTCTGCCAAGGCTAATGATGACCTGCAGGTAGTTTATCCAGTTCTTCTCTGACTTACTGCACTCTTCCCCTTTGGATATATTTTCAACCCTGGTCACCTGACCAATCGTAGCTTCTGCCTGTGCCATCCATGATATCCCCCTCTTTATTCTTGCTCCTTTTATGTCCGCTACGTTCTCATGTAGAGGGTGTCTTTTGTTTGTGGTTACCCGCATACAGGCTTTGCCTGGGCCATCGCATATCTGGATCTAATCGACATCAGTCCGAGCATGTATCTCATTGTCACAATGGGGGTATCTCACGTACAGCCCAAAATTAGTCGCATCCCTTCATTTTGAATGCGTTCCAGTCGTTCATGTTGTGACACTGACAGCGTGAGTATTCCCAGGCCATACTCGATTACTGAAATCATGAGCTGATACAGGAGAAACAGTAGTCTCTGTTCTAAGTGTGCAGCAGCCATTGTTTTTAAGGCTGCCAGTCCTCGCTTGCATTTCTGTATGATCACTTCGACATGATGCTTGAACGATAGCCCACGATCAAACGTTACTCCCAGATACTTCAGCTTGTCTTGCTGTTCAATGGTCTGCCCATTGAAAGTGATGTCTGGAAGGTCTGCTTTCACTATGGAGTTGTTCAAAGAGCACCATATCACACAGGCCTTGTAGGGATTGACCTTTGATCTGCTTTCCTCACACCAGTTAGAAACTGCCTTTAGTGTCTCTTGTATGCCTTGGATCATTTCCTGTCTGTCTGAGCCAGTTCTGTACACAAGTATGTCATCTGCAAAAGTTAATGTTCATCCCAGTCCTTTTGGTTGAAAGGTTGCAGAGGATCAATTGCGACTGTTACCATTTCTCTTTTACCCTGGAATTCCTCGTACGCAAAACGCTCCAGCGTTACCCCTTGTTGTTTTCATGGGTCTGTAGCTACCCAGGGTATCAGGAAGGATGTGTGCATTTTCGAGATGGCTCATTACTTGTCTTGCAGCTATTTTTTCAAGTAATTTACCATAGACATTCTGTAGTGAAATAATTTGATAGCTGCTGAGCAGTGTGAGGTCCTTGCCAGGTTTAAGCAGTGGTCGAAAGTAACTATGTAACCAGTCTTCCGGCACCTCAGTATTCCGTATGCTGGTATTGAAATCACTCACCATATATATAATGACTTTCATCAAGCTGTTTTATGTGGTGTGTAATCCATTGGTTCTCAAGCCTTTGAGAACCTATCCAATAGCCATAAGCAGTATTCATGAGGGCAGACTAATCCATCCCAGTTGATGATATACCCTGGGTCAAGACAGAGGAAGCAAACCTTGCCACCCTCTGAAACCCTACAAGAACCACCTGCATTACTGAACCTGAAGTACTGGGACAGACAAAAACCATTAAGCCACAACAGAGAATCTCAAACACAGCTGTAAAACCAATTATCACAGCATCTACTCCAAACACATTTTGGAAGATGAGTATAATAATCATGCAGAAAACCACCATGAAGACACCAATAAAGAAAGCACAGAAGACAAAGCTAAAAGTCCACATGATGAAACTTTTTCCCCAGGTCATCCACTGAGAGCCCTGTTTTGTTCATTTGTAAATTCTCAATATAATTGTGAGAATCTATCATCATTTGTTAAATATAACATAACAGAGTCTGTTGTCATTTTTCTAGTAATATTTGAATGGGATGTACATGTTGGTAAATAAATCAACACCCTGAGGCTGAGCTGATTCACATTCTTGTGTTGAGATTTTGTTAAATGTGGGCTGGGCACCAAATCTCTTTTTCAACTTCTTGGTCCTTTGTAGGATTTGTGAGAAAGAATTTATCGTCCAGGAATATTTCATTTAGTTTCTCCAGAATCTTATCTGCACCAAGGTTTTCTAGTGAACTACATCCCGAGGAGAGGCTGTTCATTTTAAATCGCAAAACTGACATCTTATCATCTAGATATCATCTTGTATCTTTTCATTTCTTATGTCACTCTCCTCAACATCTAACATCCAGAACACTAAGCCATGTACCTGACTAACATTGTGTAACATTAGCAAGTTAGGACATTTAAGAAGTGACATTATTTATCTTATATAGTTTCAGATGTGCCATACGAAGACCAGAACATCAACATCACTGACATGGTTTACAAGAAAGACTCTACCAGTGTTACAGTATTGACCAGTGACAATTATAGTGAGTCTGGAACAACTGATGATGATGTGTCTGTAGGTTCCATTGTCTGTTATGGCAGGAAAACTGATGTTTATGACAGCCAGAATGATTGTATGGTGACAGGACAGAACGATATACAGTCTTATGACACAATATCAATAAGTGAGAAAAATGTTAAACTTGTCGGAGAGGATGTTAGTTGTAAAGTAGTAAGTAATTTACAGGTTAAGAAAGTACAGGCAGGAGAGAAGCCTTACAAGTGTGGCATTTGTGGTCTAGGGCTTACAAATGGTGGTAATCTGAGAAGACACAAACTAATACATACAGGAGAGAAGCCTTACAAGTGTGATGTTTGTGGTGTAGGGTTTACTAGGAGTAGTGAACTGAAAAGTCACAAAATTATTCACACAGAAGAGAACCCTTACAAATGTGACATTTGTGGTCTTGGGTTTACATGTTCTAGACATCTGAAAACACACAAAAGAATACACATGGGAGAGAAGCCTTACAAGTGTGATATTTGTGGTGGAGGATTTACATGTCGCAGTCATCTTACAACACACACAAGAATACATACAGGAGAGAAGCCTTACAAGTGTGATATTTGTGGTGTAGGGTTTACACATTGCAGTAGTCTGATAACACACATAAGAGTACACACAGGAGAGAAGCCATACATATGTGATGTTTGTGGTATAGGGTTTACTAGGTGTAGTTATCTGAAAATGCACAAAAGAATACACACAGGAGAGAAGCCTTACAAATGTGATGTTTGTGGTATCAGGTTTACGTGTCATAGTCATCTTACAGCACACACAAGAATACATACAGGAGAGAAGCCTTACAAGTGTGATGTTTGTGGTGTAGGGTTTGCACAGTGTCGTGACTTGAAAACACATGAAAGAATACACACAGGAGAAAAACCTTACAAGTGTGATGTTTGTGGTGTAGGGTTTGCACAGTGTAGTAATTTGAAAACACACAAAAGAAGACATACAGAAGAGAAGACTTATATGTGTGTGGTGTTGGGTTTACACAGCATAGTCAACTGAGCGCACACAAAATCATTCATGCAAGCTAGATTGTTTCATTGAACAAGTGTGAATGTCTCAAGCACTCTGGCTTTATCTGATTTGATTGGAGCACTTTACAATTAAAGTTTTCAGTCTGTTCTATTTTGTTGTTGTTGCTACTGTGACTTATTATGTGTCCCATGTAGACAAATTATTAAGCACGTATGACCAGAATTGAAAGTGGTTGTCATTGCTAAGTGTGACCATCTCAACTTGTGGTCAAGCATACATGTCAGTTCAATCTTTCTGAGGAAAACAAAAACTGTAAAACCAATGCCAAATCTAGCAACAGCCAATAAAAATGCTTGTAACACCACACAGAATGTCTTTAGTAGTGGGGTATTATATTGTAGATGCAACTGAAGGAATATGCCTTCACACTAGGTCAGATGGCCGTCTGATTAATCTTTCAAGGCTGAAGGCAAAAACAAAAATCAGAAGGGTCACTATAAGAGACTTGTTGTTCGCTGATGATGCTGGAGTCGTCACTCAAAGCCAACAGGAGCTTCAGAGCTTGATGAATCGCTTCACTAAAGCATGCAAGGACTTTGGCCTCACAATAAGTCTAAAGAAAACGAATGTGCTGAGTCAGGATGTGGGTGCTGCACCAGTTATCACTATCGATAACTATGAATTGGCAGTGGTGCACCACTTCACATACCTAGGGTCTACCATCAATGACAAACTCTAACTGGATACAGAAATTGACAGCCGCATTGGCAAAGCTGCAGCTACCTTTGCCCGCCTCACATCGCGTGTTTGGGGAAACTCTAAACTCACAATGAAGACCAAAGCTGCGGTATATAATGCCTGCATCACCAGCACACTCCTATATGGCAGCGAGACCTGGACGACCTATGCTAAGCAAGAAAGAAGGCTCAATACCTTCCATTTGCGGTGTCTGCGCCGCATCCTCGGCATCTCGTGGAAAGATAAAGTGACAAATGTCGAGGTGTTGTCACGTGCTGGCCTTCAAAGTATGTATATGCTTCTTAGACAGCGCAGACTTCGCTGGCTTGGCCATGTTCGCCGCATGGAAGATGGTCGCATCCCAAAAGATATCTTCTACGGACAATTAGCAGATGGCAAGAGAACAGTTGGGCAACCACAGCTGAGGTTCAAAGATGTGTGCAAGAGAGATATGAGGGCACTGGACATGGATCCAGCAACATGGGAGGATGAAGCTGCCGATCGCACTAAGTGGCGATGCTATTTACGGCGCCACCTCAGATTGGGCGAAGAGAGGCTCACACAAGAAGCAGAGGTGAGGAGAAAACGTCGAAAGGAGCACCAGGAAAATAAGCAGCTGAGGGCTGTCACCTCAGGGGCGCATTCCCATAGTCAGTTATGACTGAAGGGGCTATTATTATCATTATATTGTAGTTTCTTCTGTCATTATGTTCATTGACATCCTCATATCCAATCTTGACATTGTAGCCGGCAGGTTTGTTATGAGGGAACAAGAATTGTTATATTGGTAATATTTGCTAGCAGCATTTTAGGGTTATGGTCAAAGGGAAATAACGTAATTTTAACATAGATGGGCAGAAGTAGAGGCAGGAGTTTGATACTTATATGACAGCCGATCATAATAAATAAAATATGATATTTTCACATGGACTTGTTGTTTGTGAGCCAAGATTCTGTTCTAGATGGTTTGAAAATGTTGTAGTGGTAAATCAAAGTTTTAGATTAAGACAGTCGGTTCTGAGTCTTGACACAGTGAGCATTTGTCCGCAGAGAGTTTGCGCATCAAATGATATAGCCTAATGTATCTTGGTTGACCTGCGGTTGCAGAAGTTTTACAGCTATCATTTCGAACTTCACTCTCAATGCCACTCCTGTTGAATAACAGTGTTTTATCTTGTGTGATGACGAGACGTCAGTTATTTCAGTATGTTGGAGGACTGTGTTTTATTCCGAATACCAGGTATGTGGAAAGTTAGAAAACGTAGATGAACATTTTAACTGTAGTGAAGACCAGTTGTTACATAGACAGTCAAGAATCAGTATGAAGCTTTGTAAATGTACATCCCTGGTGGTCAGGCCAGTTTCTTTATTAAGATATACCAAAGCAGCAGCAGATGACTATAACAGAACTTAAGAGAGATATTTTTGCTAGTAAAGAGAGTGACAGTAATGAAAACAACAACAGTGATTCTCAACCTTGGGACCACAATAGCCACTAGAGCAATTTAGCACAGAGAGAGTGAGGCAACAATTACATATTAAATGTGTGTACAAGCTCGCTAGCCACATGTTGGAAGGTTGGAATGTTATCATCAAGTCTATCAAGATCCAGTTTCATGCACTCTTTTGTAAATAAAATTCTTCATGTGATTTTGAGAAGCCTGCTGTCATCGTTGAGTCATTTCAAGTGTTGAGTCAGCATGTAATTGTCTTTTGAACCTACATAAATAACACATTAAGGACGTCTACTGAAGGGTAGTGATTCAAAACCTATACGATCAAGAATAGAAGTAGCTAATGGTAGACAAGTTAGCCAACGGCCACATATAATATAACTGATGCACATGACCAGCACTCCAGCAGCAGCAACGGTCACAATATTATTAAAGGCAATGTGAAGATTCAATTATCGGTATAAGTCTTGGCCATTTAGCATATCCTACCCACCAGAATTTTGTAGGAAAGATTCAAAACAGAGTAGTTTTAAAACATTGACCTAGATTTCTGACTATTCCAGTTTCTACTTGCTATGATGGTGTGCATGTGTTCTTGGTGGCTTCAAGTTAGCAGTTCTTGGGTATGTTTACAGCTACCGTGATGTAAGTGCTGTGTCAGGAGCATAATTTTCTTTATGCACAGGGAACTATGGGAATACAATGCGTGAATATAAGGTCATATGTTATCATGTAATCAAAAGGTATCTTGTGAAGCAGGAAGCTTTCTAGATCAATTTTGGGGTAGCTAATGCATTGTACTTTAAATACCTCGGAGCTATTATAGACCGAAAGGGAGGCATCCAAGAAGAGTTGGCCACTCGAAAAGCAGCAGCTGGGAGACTTTTTCAGGCCATAAATCGAGGATTCCTCAGCAAGAGAGAGGTTGGTAAGAAAACGAAGATGGCTGTATACCGCTCCACCTATGTCCCAGTCTTGACATATGGATGCGAGTCATGGGCAATGACTACAACCCATAAAAGCCAGATCCAGACCTCAGAAATGAGGTATCTGAGGAAGGTGGTTGAAGTAACAAGAAGAGACATGGTACGCAACCAGACGATACGTCAAGGCCTAAAATGCCACCCCCTACAGACCCAAGTAGAACAGTCCCAACTAAGATGGTTTGGCCATGTCTGCAGAATGGGAGAAGATCGGCTACCACGACAAGCATGGGAAACAAAGAGCCAAGGATCCAGACCCCGAGGACAACCCAGAGTCCGCTGGGAGGACAACATTAGACAATCTTTGAAGGACCGAGGACTAGAATGGAACCAGGCCAGGAGGAAGACAGCCGATAGAATAGTCTGGCGCTCTCTCTTCCAAACCTCTACACCTCACGGTAGAAGGGGAACGACTAAGTAAGTAAGTAAGTAATGCATTGTGCGTGTCACAAGTTTTGTCAGTGGTGGTGAGTTTTTACCATATATGAGTATATGGCCATCAGCGGGACAGATTAATTCACAATTTAGTTTGTAGTTAGTCCTGGCTTTTTCATAGGATAATGTCTATTGTGCTACTACAGTGCACTTATTCCTAGTATCTGTTACTGTCTGTAGTATCTCATTCCAATTGTAATATGTTTCAGTTTTCCTGTTTCATTTATTGTTCTCACATTCCAAATACTGTTCTGGATTTGTATTGAGCGATGAAGATGTCCATTTTTGTGTCACTACTGTTAGTCATACAATTCTCGGACTCTGCATGTCCATCCTGCAGCAAAGCATCTGTTGCTGTTTTGGGAATGTGATTTTCTCTTTGTCCTCATAGACGAGTGCTAAATCCCCCAGCATGGAGGATCAGGGTGCCTGCTTTACTATGACCCCTACCCATGCAGACCTGTCCAGCTTAGTAGAACCTGCCATGAGTAAAACTCCTGCTGGCATATGTCTGGGAGTTGTCTGGATACACAAGCTGCCATACCACACCAAAGTAAGGGCACCAGTGATGGCAGATGTATGACGCAATGGGAAATAAATATGAGTCAATGACAACAAATGACCATATACACTGGACACTGCTGATTATAATCCATGTACACTGTCACTAATATGGACAATAATTTGGCACTACACAATAACAGGTCGACTGCAGTAGCAACCACTCGTTGATCTGAGATGCCTGGCTTGTTTGAAAACATAACAAGCTGGCCTTGTTGAAGTAGCAATAACACAAACAACTCCAATGTTTTTCAACTGGTGGTAATGCACGGGGGGGGGGGGGGGGGGGGGGGGGGGGTGGGTAGTGTAATATTTGACATTCAGGTTAGTGAGAAACCTGATTGTCGTAGATTTTTGATAGGAGAATTAAGACTTGGGTTGGTCCCTTCTGAATAGGTTGGAATGAGTGATAGTCACAGTGTGAGATAGAAATACAAAATAGATTTCCACGAGTGAGGTGGTAGAATAGTGATAGAGGCTGTCTCTGAGAGCGGGAAATCTTCTCTCTCTCTCTCTCTCTCTCTCTCACCTATCTTCTACGACAACTGGTGGTAATGCACGGGGGGGGGGGGGGGGGCTGTAAGATGATAGTAGGTTGTGTTCTTTATCTATTTATGAAAATAGTGTAATATTTGACATTCAGGTTAGTGAGAAACCTGATTGTCGTAGATTTTTGATAGGAGAATTAAGACTTGGGTTGGTCCCTTCTGAATAGGTTGGAATGAGTGATAGTCACAGTGTGAGATAGAAATACAAAATAGATTTCCACGAGTGAGGTGGTGGAATAGTGATAGAGGCTGTCTCTGAGAGCGGGAAATCTTCTCTCTCTCACCTATCTTCTACGACAGATCTAAAGTAGTCAGACAGTCTAACACATATACATTAAATATATCTATATCCACTCACGTGCACGCACATTCAAGTGACGACAGGTAGACACACAGACGTGGGAAACTATAACAAATGATTATATAGATATTTAGAACGAGCTGACCAACGCGCTGATTAATTTATTGTTAAGTTTATTTATCATTTGTAAACTTACGTCACAACATGTAAAAATTACATCAAAAAAAGCATATACAAATAGTCATAAAGTCAATAAAAATGCTACAAGAATTGATAGACCCACAGTAAGATCCTTCCCCTCGATGTTTAGCCCACAGTCCCGTTAAAAGGAACAAAAGTGATAGCCCCCAAAGAGTCACAGATACATAGGGTTTAGTCTAAGAGTTTTTTTTTTTTCTTCTCGTAAATATATGAACAGAGTTGGATACTCTGATTTAGCCTAAGAAAGAAAAAAAAAACTAGCATGTGCAACAATTCTGCAGAAAAAAAAATTAAGACAGCAAATGGGTGCCAAAATACAAAGGTAAAATCACACTCAGACCTGCGTTCGCTCTATACATTCAGACGAGCACACGTGCACATACTCACAGCTTTGATAGCCACTCCTGGAACAAAACCAATATTTTTAGGACTTGGTCCTACAGAATCTTCAATGGTAATCTTGCGCCAAGAAAACCCCAGGTCCAAAAAGATGGGTTGAATTCACCACTTCCGGGACCGTTCTCTTGGGAATACTATTGTTTTAGATGTCGTTTAAGTCACATAGAATTTGTCCAGGCACGAGCGTTAACAATCGAGCACAGTGTCGCTAGCTAGTGAGAGTTTTACTCTGTCTATTTATGAAGACACAAGCACTGTCAGACAGGTGTTAACTTGCAAACCCACGTGGTTACAAGATTTAAAAAACTGTTTATGTTTCTCACAGGTATGTCTCTTGTACTAAAACGCTGGCAAAGTTTGGGTACCACAGTTTCACTATATAAAATGGGAAAAGTACATATAAAATAATTATACATACTATGTACTCGGATATAACTGATAATTTAAACTGCAAGCGTGGCTTGTCTTATAGTTTAACACTGCATGTGAATTTAAGTTATATTTAAAAATCATACGAGCGTATTCCGTCAACACTCATGAGGCTTCTAGCATTTATAAGTTAGTTTAGCAAGTTTATTCTCGTCTGATTATTTAGCAGTAAAATTAAATTCATTATAGCTGTATCGTTGTTTAAGCTAGAAATTATAATTTATTCTGCTTTCCACTGAAACACGTCACTAGAAAATAATACAGACTATATAAATTAAGCGCTCTGCACCAAATCTAACTAGTGTAATAAAATAAGCGATTTAACACTTTGAACACTTCACAAAATACTAGATAATAATATATAATATTTTACCTCACACAGAACTACAGGTAGTCGCACAACTTAAGAATTATATGCTTATATTTATGGAAGTCTAGAAGTTCGACAAATTGTCGAAACAAACTGAGAAACTTTGCTATACAGCTTATTCTGTTCCGAGCAACCTGTCTACTGCGAATTTAGAGGACTGAATGAAAATAAAATTTCAAACTTGGGTTAATATTTTAAACCAGACAAAGGAGGAACTCTTTTATTTCACCAAACCGAAATAGTCCCCCTTCCCGTCTCTGACCCTACGTTTAACACCTGGGCATGTTGTAACTGCCACCTACTGACCGAGAGTGCGCGTGTCAGTTGCGAATCTCCCAGACAAATGTCTGCTCTGAGCTAATGCGTCTGGCGCGGTTCACGCCTCCGTCTAACTATCGGACCGTGAGCGCTCATGTCAGGTGCGAATGCAGAGGGCAATATTCACACTTTCCAAGAAACCGGCCTGAAAAACGCTGTGACAGGTGAAAATGCTATACGATAGGTCGGCCCTGTGTCTGAGATGGACTGAGACATAATCGCACCTCTCGTCAAACTGCGCGAATGACATCTGACGCAATAAGGTTACTAGTCAGTATGAGAAAGAAAAACGATGATGGGAAAGAAATATATTTTTCGCAACGAACGAATGCGCAAAACACAAGAAGAAGGTAAAGAGCGACAATAAAAGCGACAATAATTTTGAGAACACGGGTGGAAGAAAAGAAGAGGAAAATATAGAAAATTTAATGAACATAACTCTCCGTGACACTGGTGAAGAATGGTGTTTACTCTATGAAAAGCTCATTCTTAATAAGTGTTGAATAATTTATTTTTTATTCATCAATACATGTAAACAAGATACAAGTGTACACTCTGGTATCTTACAGGCCAGTTAATCACATTTCATAATGCAATATAGACATGGCTATAACTCACAGCAAACCACTTCTTGTTTTATCTTTAAAAATTGTATTATATCAAAATGTAAAGAAGACTATGATCTGCTGCATGGAAGATGGTCACATCCCAAAAGACAACTGGCAAATGACAAAAGAACAGTCGGGTGACCACAGCTGAGGTTCAAAGATATGTGACCACAGCTGAGGTTTAAAGATATGTGACCACAGCTGAGGTTTAAAGATATGTGACCACAGCTGAGGTTTAAAGATATGTGACCACAGCTGAGGTTTAAAGATATGTGACCACAGCTGAGGTTCAAAGATATGTGACCACAGCTGAGGTTTAAAGATATGTGACCACAGCTGAGGTTTAAAGATATGTGACCACAGCTGAGGTTTAAAGATAATGTACAAGAGAGACATGAAGACACTGGACTTATGTCCAGCAGCCTGGCAGGATAAAGCTGCAGATCGCACCAAGTAGTGGTTCTCTCTACAGCGCCACCTCAGATTGGGTGAAAAGAAGCTCTCACAACAAGCAGAAGAAAGAACACACCGAAAGGTACAACAAGGAAAAAAGAAGCTAATGGCTATCACCTCAGGGGCACATTCCTATAGTCAGTTATGACTGAAGTGGTTACTACTAAGTACTGCTGCTGCTGCCACCGCTACTGCAGCTACTACCACTGCTGCTGTCACTGCTACTGCTGCTACCAATGCTGCTGCAGCTACCACTGCTACTGCTGCTACCACTACTGCTGCAGCTACCACTGCTACTACTACTGCTGCTGCTATCACTGCTGCTACTGCTACTACTGCTGTTGCTACTACTGCTGCTAGTCTGCTGCTACTACTGCTGTTGCTACTATTGCTGCTACTACTACGATTATTACTACTACTTGTCTTACTAGTGCTCCATTGTTACTACTAATGCTACTACTACCACTACTGCTACCACTATTACTACTAATGCTACTACTACCACTACTGCTACCACTGTTACTACTAATGCTACTACTACCACTACTGCTACCACTGTTACTACTAATGCTACTACTACCTGTTAAAGTCAGTTTTTTAAGCAAGGGGATTTAAACATTAATATTTTTGCATGTCAGGTCAGATTTTGTTGTTATCTCCCTTGATTTATTACTTGCCCGTTTAAAACCATTTGATCGAGATTTTTTTCGAGACCTTTCCAGAAGATTCTGGTATGAGCTTAACTCACGCCTCGCGGTGATCCGCGCATGCGTGATTGTTTGAGCGGGACCGAGAGACGGGATCCCGTGACAGTTCGCTCTGGGCGTTTGACCGGGCTGGTCAGCCATGTTTTCTGATTGTGTGTACGGGGAAATAGTTTTGTGTTATAGAAATGTTGGAGATTCCCCCCGATATATTTCTGAAAGCCAAGGATTGATGGCTAATATTTATGTGACTTATTTCTGATGCTGTCAGTGAAGGTAAAAGTACATTTTCATTATTTTGAAGCCCGGCACTTATGCGGCTTATTTTGCCAGAGATTTACATGACTTGTTTTGTCAGAGAAGATACAGAGAACATTATATATTTTGAAGCCCGGCACTTATGCGGCTTATTTTGCCAGAGATTTACATGACTTGTTTTGTCAGTGAAGATACAGAGAACATTATATATTTTGAAGCCCGGCACTTATGCGGCTTATTTTGCCAGAGATTTACATGACTTGTTTTGTCAGAGAAGATACAGAGAACATTATATATTTTGAAGCCCGGCACTTATGCGGCTTATTTTGCCAGAGATTTACATGACTTGTTTTGTCAGTGAAGATACAGAGAACATTATATATTTTGAAGCCCGGCACTTATGCGGCTTATTTTGCCAGAGATTTACATGACTTGTTTTGTCAGAGAAGATACAGAGAACATTATATATTTTGAAGCCCGGCACTTATGCGGCTTATTTGGCCAGAGTCTTACATGGCTTATTTCGTCAGAGAAGGTAGAGAGGAATTACGGACGTACTGCTAGCACAGCAATACCTACAGTCTGTTCAGAGAGTCGTTGATATTGGATGTAATGAACTGTTGTTATTCTATGATATGTGTGAACGATGTCCCATTGACAGTGTATTGATGATGTCCTTGTTTCTGTGGAGTTAATAAATCGTGAACAATCGTACCACAGTCGTTTCCAACAATTTCCTGAATATTACATGTGTTTTGGGTGTGTGTGATCATTGCTGTCTTACTACATGCATTCGCTCATTGACTTCTCTACACACACACACACCATGTCGGCCATCTGTAAGCCTGACCTGCTGATTTGCCTTCATCAGCGCACATGATATAGCATATCTACATCCATCCTGATGATGTCCAACGTTTGCTGATGTCATCAAGAATACAACATCAACGTTTGTCACCTGACACCCCTATCGCAACTATATAGACACAAAGACACCTTCTATAGTGGTGGCCACAATCCATCCATTTTACGTCTTCTACACTACCACTACTGCTACCACTGTTACTACTAATGCTCCTACTACCACTTACTACTAATGCTCATACTACCTCTGCTTTTGGTACCCAGCATAAAGCAGTCATCAGCTCTTGTAGTGGTAGTTCATGATACCATCATTCTATACTGAGGTTGCCAGCTTCGTATGACTTGGACATCCACTAGTAGTGTAGTAGTTTTCACATGTTAATAATGAAAAATATTGAATTATAAAATGTACAACGTACCCTAAAATATCATTGGGCAAGATACAGACTCCTGGCTCAGAGGAATAGTTAAGGCAACTGGATTAAGGTTTGTAGGCAACTGTGGACTTGGGTGGACCAACTGGTGTCTACCCCTCTTAAATCAGTTTCTTGGTTTTCTTGTAAGTCTGCACCAGAACGTTTATCTGGTGGGGCAGCTGGACTTATTTCGGCCCAGATTCCAGTTTGGCCATTAGTGCGTTTGCTTTTTCTATGTTGTTGAGAGCAAGCTTAGCTCCTTTTTCATACCTTCCTACTGTAATGACGCTTCTCCTGTTCACTATTGTTTTCAGGATACTGATCACTTTATCGTCAAGTAGAACCCTGAGGGTCGCCTCACCTCCCGACACCTGGTTGATTTTGATGTTCCTCTCCTGTTGCACTTCATGAGGAATGGGTTTTCTTGGCTTATTTGGGTGGCACGCTCTCTTTCTCTCCTTCTCCGGTGGAGTGTGTGGTGTATTGTACGGGGCGGACTCATTTTCTGGGATGTTGCCCGCTTCTGATCTTGCTTGAAGAGGTAATCTGTTCGCTGCAGGGTAAGATCTTGGCTCCAGCATCTTGTTTCAGCAATGAACTTGCTTTTTCATGCTCCTGAGCTTGTTATTTGTTCTCCGCCATAGTCGGAGTTTGGCGCTGCTTTCCTGTGAGAGAACCCAACGTGACTGTCTAATCGGCTGCGTGACGTGGTGGCGATATGGTCTTCAGTTCGCCTCAACCACACCTAGCCCCTGTCACAATTGGCGTCGTCGGCAGGATAGGCAGACAGTGACACTAAGCCAATAGCAAACGAGCATATATTGTAGTAAACGCCCAGCAGTGCAGTCTTGCAGCAAGATGGCCTCAAGGAGCACACGTGCTATGAGCAGAGGGGAGCACAAGAAGGCAGCAACACCGGTGCAAAGTAAAGGTCAGAGCAATACACCGGTGAAGGTAAAATACGTGACGGTGCCGGAGGTAAGACGATTTGGTGAAAAGGCAGGCACCACTTGGCAAAAGTTTGTGAAAGACTTAGAGGCCGTGTGGAAGGTAGTGCCCCTTACTGCAGAAGATAAGGTAGACGTTATCTGGAATAATGTTACACCAGTGGTATCTAGGAAACTACGGGTACGTGGCGGAGTCAAGGCCAGCCCCGAGAAGTTGCTCTAAATAATTTAAGAAGCATACAGTGAGCGAAAACTAGTCAATGAGATAACTAGGGATTTCCATGCCATGAGTCAGGGGCCTAGGGACTATTCTGTTTTCTGGGAAGGCAAAAAGCCTGATACACAAGTGCAGGTAGCCAGTGAAGAAGCTCACTCTGAAGAGGAGGCACTCAAATCAGAAGTAGCTAGCCTAACATCCAGGCTAGCACAGTAGTTCGCCAGCACAAAAGGAGGAGCGAAGAAATAAAACACAGTGCCGACTGGGGAACCAGCCAAAGCACGACAAGGGAGTGGGTGAGCAGGAACCACAACTAGACCTTCCTGTAGGTGAGAGTCAAGCTGTTGACAGTGAACACACAGATGCACCAAAAAGGCGACAAGGGTTCTGCAAGTGGTATAGTGTCGACAGAGGATGGGAGTTTATTACGCCAGATGATGGAGGTGTTGAAGTCTTTGTACATCAGACCAAGATCTTCAGAAAGGGATTCCGTAGTCTGGCGAGGAACGAGCGAGTAGAGTTTGATAGCAAACCATCTGTTCAAGGCATTGAAGCAGTCTTTGTTTGCGACATTGGCGGCCAGGAATGTAAGGGCAGTAGGAGGCGACCCATGGCACAGAGGAAGCCTAGAAAATTGAAGTGCTATAATTGTGGAGAGTTTTCAGACAACATGGCAGCCAAATGCCCTAAGGAACTTCCGAAATGATGCTTTCACTGCAGGTCCCCAGAGCATTTAATATCGGCCTTTCCCTCAAAGAGCTCCCTCCCTAAACGTACTGCCACAACTAAGTTGCCTATAGGGTGCAAGCAAGAGATGGCCGTGATAACAGTCACCCTAAAGGCGCCAAGAAAATTGGTCTACGTTTAGAGGAGGAAACTCATCCTAAGCAGATAGGAGGGAACTAACCTAAAGCAGATTGTGAGGAATGTAAGCCAACGTCCACAGAAAACGAGTTTAAAACACGGAAGCAATCCCCCGGCAAGGTCGACAACTGCATGCACTGAACCGCAGAACTCACACGCAAGTAGCGGCACCGCACGAGGGTACGATTCTTCCAAACCACAGCAACTGCCAGCCCGAAAATGTACGACGAGGAACATGACGACCAAGAGGGTCACCAGCCGGGCTGGTACCTCCTACAGAATCTGAGCCCCAAGCCTCGCCGTTCAGAAATAAGCAGGCGCAGGTCCAACGGCGGAGAGTAGGTTGTGGGACCACATCATCTTCAGGAAGAAGACATATTACTAGGCCACAATAAAGCCTAGAAATAGTTGTTTTATATTTGTGTTTTCGCTCCTTCAAGAGCGCCCATCCAGAGGTCATGACATTAAATGTGGGCAATCCTGAGCCAGTAACAGTAAGGAACCAGAAGTTAGAACAGACAGACACATTTATTTACCTAGGAAGCATAGTAACACCTGACGGCGGAACAAGCAAGGACATTAACAACAGAATGAATAAAGCGAGAACAGCCTTTGCTGTTCTCAACAACATTTGGAAGTCTTCCTAGTACAGCACAAACACCAAATTAAGACTGTATGAGAGCTGTGTACTTTCTGTGCTTCTCTATGGTGCGGAATGTTGGAGCGTAACAGAGAAGGAAATGTCGAAACTGTCCTCCTTCCACACAATCTGCCTAAAGAAAATTCTCCGAATCTTTTGGCCAAACACCATCAGCAACCAAGAACTACTTATTCGGAGTAACCAGGAGGACATGCACACCATCATAGCTGGCAGACGCTGGAGTTGGGTTGGCCATGTCCTCAGAAGGGACCCTGATACCATCACAAGAACAGCTATGCTATGGACCCCCGAGGGAAAGCGAAAGAGAGGCCGACCAAAAACAACTTGGCGGAGAACTGTGGAAGCTGAGATGCAAAGAATGAACCACAGTTGGGGCACTGTACGAAGGATGGCCGCCGACCGAGCAAGGTGGAATCAATTTGTTGCTGCCCTACAAGACGCCACCAGGCGTGATGGCCGCTGACTGCTTTGACGGTTGGCGGTTATGGATCAAAGAAGAAGAAGAGCGCCCATCGCGTGTGTTATTTACTAGGCCTAGTGGCCTATATAAAAAGTGTGCTGGCTAGCAGAGACATATTAGCAAAAAATTTCAACGTGCACGGATACACCATTTCAACCGCACTATAACCAGCGTTCTTTTCAGGACGTACACAGCGATCGCAATAGTCAAAATGGGCCGAAAGAAACCTCACGCTAAAAAGAGGAAGATTTATACCAGCCCACCAGCGCAGAACAGCCAGGGGATTAACACAATCAACAAAGAAAGACAGCCAGAGAGCAAAACTGCCCCAAGTACTCGTGCGGGGACCGAAATTTCTCCAACTCTTGATACGATGACGGAGCTAGCTGCAACGTGTATCGACCCAGTTGAGAGCCCGAATGACCAGACTCCTTGCGAGGAAGAGCAGAAAGCAGATGCAAGCATTTCTGAACTTGATGATGAAGACCCAGAATATGACTACATGGTGAGCGCATTAGAGCAGATAGAACAGATGTCAGAAGAAGAAGACCAGATGAAAGCGTTAGAACCAATAAAACAGATGTTGGAAAGAAGAGAACAAAGAAGACAGGAGCCTAAAACCCAGGGACCACCACCACAAGTACCCAAATCGTCAGCTGAAGCCCTGTCTACCACAGAGAAGCTGCACAAAACACCGTTGACACCACCACATGATGCCGAGATGAAAGAAGCACTATTTGAGGCGGCTCCAGTGTCAGACATCGAGATACGCCGGAATCCTACAAAGAACAGCCAAGTCCTCCGAGGTGAACAAGAGAAGCAAAATCACAAGCAGACAGAAGAGGACAGGGCACCGAGCCCAAAGACAAATACTCAAACAGTGGTAGCAGATGGGAGATGCCGCCCAGGCGAACTAAGAAAAAGTATTCACAAAGAACAGGATCAAGAGCGCACAATAAAAATTACGCAGTTGTCGGAAGGAGAAGCCACACTCAGGGCACTCCCGGACGACAAAGTAATCAATGTCCTGGAGAAAGTAGTAGGCAAAAGAGGCATAATTAGTATCAGAAGGCACCAACAGGGAGTGACACTTGCCCTGAATGATACAGAAAAAACTAAATCGCTGATGACTGCTCTGGCATCCGGGCATAAAGAATTTCAGCTACCACACCGGATCAAAATCCAAGCAGAAATCTACACTGAAACCAAGAGAGTAGTCATCAAAGGGATAGACACCAACTTGTCAGACACAGAGGCCCTCAGCTACATCCAGGCCGAAAACCCTCGGTACAGATTCACACACGCAGAAAGGCTTAAATCCTGGAACAAAGAAGACACCAGACTGATAATAGTGACTCTACAGGGGAAAACAGTCCCAGAAAACATCACTATCCAGAATAGACCTCGAAGAGCACATGCCTTCATCCCGCCAGTGATACAATGTTCAAAGTGCCAGGGATTTTCTCACACAAGGAACACGTGCAGAAAAGAGACGGTCTGTAGATACTGTGCGGGCAGCCACGAATACAAAGACTGCCCAAAGGCCAAAAAAGACCAAGACTACAAAGCACCAAATAACAATAGAAAATGTACCAACTGCCTCGGAAAGCACGGAGCACGATACCGAGGATGTCCCGAATACCAACAAACAAGGCAAATAATTACAGTTGCCATTGGAAAGGGAGTATCGTACCATGAGGCAAAAAACACACTGAAGGCAAGTACTCTAGGTGATAGGCGCCAAGACAGCCTAACGGAACAAGTCAGACGGCTCACGACTGAAGTGAGAGATTTGAAACAACAACTGCGAAAGGAGAGAGAAAACCGCCAGCCACACAAAAACAGAACCTCAACTGACAGATGTGAAGAAATACATGACAGCTCGGAAAGCGCGAAACAACAACAAGTCATAAATGACATGAAAATAATACACCAAGACATGAAAAGAATTCAGCAACAGATAGAAGAAGATGTAAGGAAACTGATAGAACTGAAAGATGGAAACGAACAACTACTGAAAAGAATAGAGGCAGAAAGAATGACCATTGAAGAAATTACATCAAACACAAAAGACACTAAAACGAACGACCAATCAAACGAAGAAGTCATCGAGGAAACGTGGGAAGAGCTACTCCCAACAATGATAGAAAAAGCGCTTTCCCAGACACTGGAGAAAAGGAAGACACAAGAAGCAGAAACGAGGAGGGCAAAAACTCACAAAACCTAACAAGCCAGATAGGAAAACAACAAATGTACACCATGAACACGCCACGACACCCCGAATGGACAAGAGCAAAGAGGTATCCTGACAGGCAGCTAGTGGTCCTTTTTAGGACCAGTCCTTTTCAGGACTAACAACAGGCTAGCACCGAAGATAGTAAACACCCTATATACCCAAATTATAACCAACTTTCAGTTTGAACAGGGTATTACAGCAACATAGTAGACGAAATCAACAACAACAACAGAGACATATTAGTGACGGTTGAAGGATCGATAAGACCCGAGAGACTGACGCTCGAAACCACAACAAAAAAGACAGAGGCATATATCCCTCCGGTGATGCAGTGCTCTAACTGCCAGAAATATTCACACACCAAGAAAACGTGCAGGAGAAATGCAGTTTGCCGGTATTGTGCGGGTAACCACCCATATCGCGACTGTACCAAAGCGAAGGAGGATAACAATTACAAGGTCAAAAATCCAAACCGAACCTGTGCAAACTGCCTCGGAAACCACGGGGCTAGGTACCGAGGCTGCCCGATGTTCCAGGAAACAAAGAGCATCTTGAAAGAGGCCGTGTCCAAAAACATACCTTTCAAAGAGGCAAAAAAACAGAGTGGCTGCGGATGGTGCAGAAAAACAAAGCATGATTGACAGAAGACAGTTACACAAACTAACCGCTGAAGTCAAAGATATGAAAATGAAACTACAGGTCGTAAACAGAAACAAGCAGGCTCCCGAAGACGACAAAGACAACGGTGATGATGTAATAGATATTCAGAACATCAGAGAAATGATGAAAGACATGAAAAGCATTAAGCAGCAAATAGAAGCAGATGTAAAGAGGCTGACAGAACTGACGGAAGAAAACTCCAAAATCCTCAAGAGAATCGAAACAGAGCGAAGAGCCATTGAGGAAATGACATCAAACACAAGAGCGACCAAATCAAACGAACAATCAGACGAAGAAGTCATCGAAGAAACACTTGAAAAACTTCTACCAGCAATAATAGAAAAAGCACTACTACAGATAAAGGAAAGCAGGAAGACAAGAGAAACAGAAACTAGGAAAGCAAAAACTAACAAAACGACACAAGACAGATAGGAAGGCAGGAAATGAACACCATGAACACGCCACGACCGACAAGCAACGAAGAGGAAACCAGACAACCAGCTAGTGGTCCTTTTCAGGACCAGTCCTTTTCAGGACTAACAGACGACTAGCACCGAAGAACCTAACACACAATATACCCCAATTATAACCAACTTTCAGGTTGAACAGGGTATTACAGCAACATAGTAGACGAAAACAAGAACAACAACAACAGAGACATATTTCTTCGTCAGTCGCCCCAAAGAAACCAGAGTCGATCTGAAGTCGCCTTGAACACGTGAGTTAATTTAGGTAGAACGTTATTCCTTAACTTTTCGATCTATAGTGTTAGAAAGAATATAGGTCTGTAGGCCTACCACCTATTTGGTATCGTGTTTAATGAAATAGATAAATGAATTTCATAAGGAGATTCCTTCCAGGACATTAGAGTTAGTTTTGAAGTGATAGATTAGTGGATAGGTTTTATTAGGCACGCTAAGTCCAGATCACGGCTGTGAGAATTTAGTAGCAATCTATTTCATTCGTGAGGCCGGGCAGAAAAACAGTCTACTACTAATATTAACTGTTGGCAAGATGGCAGCCACGTGTTGTGAGTCAGCATTAACATTCTTAGTTACCACGTGTTATAGGCCAAATGATGTTAAGCTATTTATTATTTGAGAGCGCAGTGGGCTAATTATTACGTTTGTTAGCTTTGTCAATTCAAGAGTAATTTTATTTTAATCTTTGATGTAAAGGTAATTTAGTTAGTGTATTTCACGATAATTGATTATATACTACTTGTCAAAAGTCAAGGGCCATCCTATTATTTTCAATACACTTTTATACAAGCGCATAGAATGATTAAATGAAGGAAGTTTTTAGTTAAAATGGGTGCAATATCTTCCTCTGACAGTTCTCT
This sequence comes from Oreohelix idahoensis, assembly GCA_024509875.1. Classification (NCBI taxonomy): domain Eukaryota; kingdom Metazoa; phylum Mollusca; class Gastropoda; order Stylommatophora; family Oreohelicidae; genus Oreohelix; species Oreohelix idahoensis. The sequence continues at coordinate 1,457,159 of JAMPIV010001472.1, forward strand.
ATGCATGTTAAGCATAAAAACATCTCACCGACAACCATGGTGATCACGTGCAATTTGGTTTGCTGACCATAAATTCACATTTTTAATCTGTTTTTTCAAACTTCCGTACAACCAAAAAGGTGAAGTAATCGTGCTGATTGACATTCCACGTGCAATGGCGACTTTTCGTGAACAGAGTTCACTCTTAATTTGTTTTACAATCAGCAGACTTAGGGTAGTTTCATCACTTGCAAAAACCATGCCACCGAGAAGAAGTCTTGACACCTTACAAAGAATGAGGGCTATAGCGTGGGTTGAAAGTGGTTTATCTGTCCGTGAGGTTGCTAGACGGCTTGCAGTGTCACACTCTACTATCCAAAGAATTTTGGAGAGATTTCAGGCCACAGGAATTGTGGAGGATTGCCAACGGCCAGGTCGCGCTAGATGCACCAATAGACATGATGACCGGTACCTCTTGTTGTCAGCCCTGCGCCATCGAACAGTGACTTGTTCCACTCTAAGATGTCAGCTAAGACAAACTGTAAACGTTAATGTCAGTCAAAGCACCATTCGCAGACGTTTACATGAATTTGGACTGGCTGCTCGACGTCCTGCAGTCAGAATCCCTCTTACTCCTGCTCATCGCAGAGCCCGTGTTGCTTGGTGTCGTGAGCACATCCGATGGACAAGGCAACAATAGAGTCAAGTTCTCTTCACTGATGAATCTCGCTTCACTGTGTCATTCAATGATGGCAGGATTCGAGTTTGGAGACGACCAGGAGAGCGATTTACTGATGACACAATTCGAGAGGTGGATCGTTATGGTAGGGGTTCTGTCATGGCCTGGGGAGGCTTCTACAGACACGGCAGGACCCTACTCTACATCATCCAAGGCAACTTGACCGGCCCAAGATACCAGAACGAAATCTTGAGACCAATTGTTCAGCCTGCTCTGGAGGCCATAGGTGGTAATGCCATCCTCCAAGATGATAACGCTCGACCCCATCGAGCTCGTGTGGTGAATGAGTTTATTCAGCAACATGGGATCATCAGGATGGTGTGGCCAGCTCATTCACCTGACCTTTCTCCGATTGAGCACCTCTGGGATGTCCTTGGTCGAAGATTGTCAACAAATCACCCCCTGCCAATGGATGTTGCACAGCTGACTGCATTTCTGCTTCAGGAATGGCAAAGTGTTCCTCAGGATACTCTTCGGACCCTTGTGGACTCGATGCGTCTACGCTGTCTTGAATGCCTTGCTGCAAACGGTGGTCATACCCGATTTTGAAATGTCTATTTGTCCAATATCTATTGTGTGACTTTTGAAAAGGTGGGTGACACACTTCACAGCTTCATTGCGTTTGAATACGTGTTTCCGTTTTTTTACGTGACATGTCAATTTGGTATTCAATAAATGCCGTTTTGACTGATACCAATTACGTTTATATCAGATTTGTATTATGGTTTCAACCAAGGTTTTTTCTAAGTGGCCCTTGACTTTTGACGAGTAGTATAATTCTACTGTATGTTGTTAGCGGGTTGCTTTGAGGTGAGAATAGTTATTTAGATTTCTGGTGAGCGCAGTGCCACTCCTTTGTGCGTAAGGCACTTTGAGACATAAGGATTTCTCTGTTTGCTCCTTACGGAGCATGGAAACACCAGTGCGGTTGGGTCCAACAGAAGCCCGCACGAAGCATTTATATGCTAAGGCAGTAGTTGGTTTCTGTAACAATGTGTTTCATATGATGAGATTCCCAATCTCCTCAGTCGGCATATACGACATGCTTCAGAGTGCAGGAACGTATATTGATGTGGATTGGTTGCGATGTAGTAGCTTATTCTCATTAATGAGAGTATTGGTTGTACATATTGTTTAATTCTATTTTATGCACATTTTTATTGTTATTTAATTTTTGTTATGTGTCGGATAATTTATGAGAGCACTTGGGTCCACGTGGGAATAAATTGTTTCTTCTCGCTTCTTATGGAGCATAGAGCCACCAATGTGGCTGGCCTCCTTATGGAGCATGGGCCACCAATGGGGCTGGCGTCACATGGTGACCGCACAAAGCATTCAGATGCTCTTGCAGTAGTGGTTTTGGCATCTTCATCTGTCTGTTCTTGGCTCTCAAGAGGGTACCGAGAGAGGTAGTCAGCATTCCCGTTCGCTCTACCTGCCTTGTGTTTGATAGAGTAATTGAACATCGACATCTGTGCTATCCACCTCTTCGATTGCGCCAAGCTTAGACTTTTGCCACTTGGCTACACTCTGACCAGGGCAGAAATTTTGAATCAGCGGTCATATCAGAACTGTGCAAAATATATGGCACTGAGAAAAGTCGGAAGACGGCATACAATCCGAGTGGCAATGGCCATTGTGAGCGGTTCAACAGGACATTGCATGATCTCTTGGGGCCATTATCCTAACTTACTGACTTAGTCGTTCCCCTTCTACCGTGAGATGTAGAGGTTTGGAAGAGAGCGCCAGACTATCCTATCGGCTGTCTTCCTCCTGGCCTGTTTCCATTCTAGTCCTCGGTCCTTCAAAGATTGTCTAATGTTGTCCTCCCAGCGGACTCTGGGTCGTCCTGGAGGTCTGGATCCCTGGCTCTTTGTTTCCCATGCTTGTCGTGGTAGCCGATCTTCTCCCATTCTGCAGACATGGCCAAACCATCTTAGTTGGGACTGTTCTACTTGGGTCTGCAGAGAGTGGGATTTTAGGCCTTGACGTATCGTCTGGTTGGGGACCATGTCTCTTCTTGTTGCTTCAACCACCTGCCTCAGATATCTCATTTCTGAGGTTTGGATCTGGCATTTGTGGGTTGTAGTCATTGCCCATGACCCGCATCCATATGTCAAGACTGGGACATATGTGGAGCGGTATACAGCCATCTTCGTTTTCTTACCAACCTCTCTCTTGCTGACGAATCCTCGATTTAAGGCCTGAAAAAAGTCTCCAAGCTGCTGCTTTTCGAGTGCCAACTCTTCTTTGATGCCTCCCTTTCGGTCTGTAATAGCTCCGAGGTATTTAAAGTGGTCGACCTGCTCCAGGACCTGTTCTCCCAGCTTAATCTGTTGTCTTCTTTCTTCTCGTGATATCACCATGGATTTTGTTTTAGAGCTGCTTATGACCATCCCTCTCTTCTCCAGCTCTTCCTTCCAGACTTGCGGGTTGGATTGGAGATGTGGATCTGATTTAGCAATCAAGGCAATGACTTATGGTTTGCTGTCCTCACATAATTTCTGCAAGACTTGTAGAAGCTCTGTATAGCATGAATCAGAGGTGCTGGAATGTTCTTCCTTGCCAAACAGTCCCAAAGTTTGCTGCAGGGGACCCTGTCAAACGCCTTTTCCAGATCTATGAAACAAAGATGGATCTCACTCTTATACTCAAGGGCCTTTCCACTCAGCTGCAGGGGCAGTAAGAAATTTGAATTGCTTGTCCTTTATAAATTTCAGAGGGCATTGTTTTTCCTTCCTCGTGTTCTTTAGGGTCTTATAGAACAATTTCTGGTTTTCTTGCGCATCTTTTTCTAATTTTTCTCCAAATTCTTCCCAGGACTTCTGTTTTGCTGCTAGCAACGTGTTCTTTGCTTCTGTTCTGTGTGTCACATATTCTCTATATTTCTCCATTTGTCCTGTTGTGTTGTTAGCTCCTAATTATTGTTTCCATGCCATTTTCTTATCTTATTTTCTCTTTGACTTCCTCTGTCCACCAAGGTGTCGTCTTTCTCTTGTTCCCAAGTCGGACTTCACCACATGCTTCTACAGCAGCTGTCTTTATGGTGTCCTTGAATTTAAGCCAGAGGGTTTCCAAGTCATCAGGTTGTTCTTTTGTGTTGCTCACCGCTGCAGCAATAAGCCCCTGATATCTGGTCTTAATTTCTGGCTCTCTCAGCTTGTAGGTCTTAATGCTCATTTCTCCCGTTCGTTTACTTAGTTTCTTGCTTGATGTTGGGCAGTTCCTAGGTTGAGCAACTCGTTTCAGTTGTTCTTTTGATTGTAAGCAGAGAGTGATCACTTCCAATCTCTGGCCCCCTCCAGACTCTAGCATCGCGGACATATTTGAATGAGCTCCTCCTAACTATGGCATAGTCGATCACTGACTTCTCATTCTTTGTTGGTTCACATCTAGTGTATGCATGTGTTTGTAATGATCAGATTCTGCTCACTGCAGAATCTAAGGAGTCGCTTTCCATTGACATTGAGAGTATCTTCTTCTCCATATCTTCCGATAACTCCACCCCATCTAGTCATTTCCAACTCTGGCATTGAAATCTCCGAGCATGATAATTTCATCTAGGCAGTCATCCACTGTCCTTTGAAGCAGCTCGAAGAATTCCTCCTTGACCTCTGCTCTCTCATCCTCATTTGGCTCATACACAATGACCAGGTTGACTATGGTTTCTCCTTCTTTTAGTTTTACAACCATAATGCGCTCCGAGACAGAGTTCCATCCCTTGATACCATTATCCACCAATGAGAATCGGAGGTGGTCTAGGCACCTGGCAGAGTTCCTTGCAGTCTACAACGCTACTCCTCATGCATCAACGGGTTACTCCCCTTACTACCTTTTGTTTGGAAAGGAGCCGAAAATACCCATTGATTTCATATTAGGTCATTCATCAGGTGAAGAACAACCAGCTACGGTTGACCAATGGCTTGAATGGCACATTTCCAGGCTACGAGAGGCGCACGTAAGAGCAGAGGCACGGTTACAGAGGTTGGCTACAGTCAGGAAAGAGAGATGTGACAAGTTGCCGTGTTCTATTATCCTACAAGTGGGAGAATTAGTCAGGAAGAAAATGCACTACGCTGAGAGATCTAAAATTCGTGACATGTGGTCAGAAGAGGAGTACATTGTTGTTCGTGCTCCCACAATGGCAGGGGGTCTATATATCATCCAACGAACAGATAGAGCGAGTCCGAGCATTAGAGTTACTGGCAACGAACTGAGACGAAGTGAAGACAAAGATGATTCTCCAGATCTGGTAGATACGACACTAGGCCTACCTGAGGCACCAGCATTGCCAGATGAGACAGACCCTGGGGAGGACGTACATGGTCTAACACCCGAACCAGGCTGGTATGCCCTGCAGCTGCTAGAGTCCTGCTTTATTGATACGTTTTGTAAAGAGAACTAAAAGCATAAAGTAGTTCCATGTTCCCTATGGAGCAGGGAGGGAAAGATGACAGAAATGATGTACATTCTAAGAATAAGACTTACATTTTCAAAGCAGGGTACTGTGACAGGTTATGTAAATAGATTACATGATTTCCCACCTTTGCTTCCTTATTAGTATTCACGGTTTTGTTAACGCAGTACCCATGCTCTTCGATATCTGGCTAACTCATATTTTAGCCACGCCTATTTTCTTTTTTTCTCTATGTCTTACAGGCACTAGCGAGTATTTACAAACAGACCTATTAGCTAGTCCACGAGCGGACAGGTAACAACCAGCGAGTAAGAGCCGTTAACTGATTATCACGCGAGCGATTGGGCAATCGTTGAATAGTGACATATCAGACAAAGAACGCGCATAGAGAGAGATCGAGTCGTCTATTTGTAGAATCAAGGGCGATACGACAGAAGACGTACCTTTGATGGTTACATTTGACAGGGGGAATTAAGCGAATAAAGAAAAGAAAGGGGTGATAACCACAGTTACTGACCTCATCCTGTGTTCGTGGTCCCAGGGAACGTAATTAGCTACAGAACCAGACGAGATCAAAAGACGGTTTGCTCGTAGGCAACGTGTATGTTATCGGCATAGGCGTGAAATAAAGCTTTCATTCAGGAATGAACCGCAGATTTTCCCAAAATACTGGCTAAGGCACGATATCTCGCACTAGCTAGCGTATTTATACCAATTTTATATAAATACCTCATCCTTTAAAATCAAATTATCTAGTAGCCTCAGAATTTTCGGAATATCTAGCTCGAATACTAGAACCATTGTACAAGAGGATTACTTCTTAGTATGTCGTGGAGACAATTTCATTTTCTGTGTTGCGGTAAATATATATACTAGCATTTTGAGTGATTTAATTGTTAAAGTTCGTCCTTATATTTCACTAGGATTTTCTGTATTAATAGATTAGCGTATTAAATAACATATAGCTAATTTTCCCAGCTGTAAAGAAAATTTAATTACTCGCTATCACCCGGAAAGTGATGCTTTAATTGACTAGTAAATGCATTACGTGACTGAGTACTGACGAAATATATATATATATATATATATATATATATATATATATATATATATATATATATATCTAATCCATTATGTGTAATTTTTTTAATGACTAGCGCTTATTTCACGGGTTTATAAAAATGATAAGATAAGCTAGACACGTGTGATTTCTAATAAAATTTAATAAACGTGTGGATAAGAAATCATATATTTACGCGGGTTAGGATAGAATACTGATAGTGTGATTTAATATTTTGTATTTTCTTCCTGTAGCAAAATATGCGAGAATAAACGCTCAATTCAGTACGATTTAGGCATAAAACGATAATAAATACATTAGCCCGCATGTGTCTGACGGTTGTCATCTTCGAAGCCAGCCGCGCTGCTTTTTGCACAGTGCTAAGCCTATAGAACGATTTCACGGAAAAAGTCTGACACGCTTTAGTTTCGTTTTCGAGAAACACTACTAATAGTTAATTTTTGCCCAATCTGCTGTATACACTTTGTAGTCTAGCCTTACAATTAACTATTGGCGGAAGTACACCGCAATATAGCTATCTGAAATTACACTTTCTGTCAACTTTGTAGCAAAACCAGTAGTAATCCTTACATTTTTTGGTAATATTACACGATAAAATGCTAAATAGTAACGCAAATCTTAAACCCGCCCCGTCTAACCCCCGCTTCGCACACAGTCTGCAACGCATATATTCACACTGCGAAAAAGCCAGCAAGGCCAAACCACGCAGACAGTTTTGTTTCCTCCTAGTGGAAGCATTTCTGATGTAACTAAAACTGTAGTTATTTGAAAAATACATGCTCGCAAGATGAAAGAGAGGAAGATGGCGGACTTGTGTAAAATTTTATTTGACGATGGACGATGACAAAAATTGGAAATTGTAAACCATTATGAAGTTCCCCATAAGAATTATATGGTAGTATGACGTGGAGTTGGCTGAGTAAGAATGTACTTTAAAATATATGATATTCCCAGTATTAGAGAAGTTATTGAAGAAATACTATTATCTAAGAACACACGACCAGACACACTGGCGTTCCTGCTCATGTTTTTGGTAACGTTAGGGGGACGCGAGCTGGGAAAAGAGGCAGGGAGGTACATTCAAAGTCGCTTAGGGTGAATAGAGTATGAATGGGAAAGGGGAACGGTAGGAGAAATGTAATCCTAAACGTGATATCTTTTGTATTTGGCATGACTAGAGCAGACGGGCCAATCGACCACCAGTTATTCAAAATTGTTTTGGGTTTTCCATTCAAACTGCATTTGAATTCAAGTAGTGGAACGTTACGATTGGCTAGTGCTGGTAGATATTAGCAAAAGGCTTTGATTATTCATTGCCAGTTGAACTAATATTTTATACAGATACGCTGAAAAAACAGCTGTGTTAATTATAAATTTAAATAAAGAATCAAGTCACAGTCTGTACGATTCGGAGGAAGCTGAGGCCATTTCTTCACAAAATCAGCGTCATTTGTTTATATATTTCTTGATTGTGGTAAGGATATTTTATGAAATTTAATATGTTTGGTCCAACTACAAAGTTAGATACTGCTATTGGGGAAAAAGTGAAGGACATGTCGGAAGCAGACATTGTTGAGTCCACACATTAAGCGGTATCTGACTGATGTATGTTGTTATAATTATGTTGACATATTATTGTATTAAAATAGTTTAGCAAGCCTCTGTGTTCAATGAACACTGTTTAACATGCCTGAAGCAAATATAAGTGTAAAGAAAAGAAGAGAAGATCATATCACAGGAAATGTGGTTACTCCACATTATTGTATGGAGGAAAAGTATGTGAACGTACAGTGGCGTATCTACTATAAGGACTTGAGGTGTGGTCACAACCAGGTGGGAGTCCTGTACAATTCGGGGCGAGTGCATTTGTAAGGCACGCGAGGCTGACCCCATACCCACGTAGGAAATTAAGTGTTAGAATAAATGATCAGAGATGAAAGGCCAGGGTGTCCTTTTGTTGCAGAGCGTCTATGTTCCTGTTGCCGGCTGGTGACAGGAAACCTGCTGAGTGCTTATAAATGCCAACCAGTCTCCAATCAGACTTATATGCTGTTGAATATCCAGTAGGAGCTTTGGCGAGAGTTGACGTGAAATTTCTGCAACTACCCATCGTATTAGCTTACAACAAGGACTCTCAGGTGAAGAGTAAAACATCTGAGGCATTTCTGACATTTTCTTGTGGTTCAAAATATTACACAGGAATTTTATGGGGGTATGATGACTACAGCCCTCATATACAGTGACTCTCCCGGTAGATAACTAAAGTGAACTAATTTAATATTCCATACAGGAAGAACAGTTATAATTCATAATAACTTTTAGTTATTGGGCAGATTGTCCCAACATTTTAAATTGTTCTTTTTCTGTAAACTATCTTGTCTTTGTTTTCAAAGACCTGTCCACAAACTATGAATGACAGGCAAAATAAATTGTAAATACTTTTTTTAAAGAAAAACTTAACTGCTAGTTATTAATTTTTTTTATAGAAACTTAAAGTGTTTGATTGTTGTGTACCATCATTCATTTCTCCCCTTGACACTAGGTACACCATACACCATACACTAGAGCCAGAAGATTGACCGTGTGAGACCTAGGGAGGTAGCGTTAGGTTCTCTGTACATAATTCATCATCATCATCTATAGAGTCAGAGACCTATATGTGCTTGACCTCACACGGTTATAGCAGACACCTTTTCATTCTTTTTAGGATACCATCATAACCTCCCCAGCAAAATCAACTTTGCTACACTTCCTAAATCTAGTACGGATCACAAACCAAACCTACCAGCGGCCTAAATCTGAGAAAAGAGGTCTAAGTCAAATAGTACCAAAAACATTCTTATGTAATATCAGGTCTTCGAGGTTGACCTGTTCGGCCCTCTAGTTTCACCCAGAGAGAGAGAGAGAGAGAGAGAGAGAGAGAGAGAGAGAGAGCATGAACATATGACATTAAGAATAATTATAACGGGACATATAGATACCCAGATTTCTTTTCATTTTCATTTACATTCAGCCCGCTGTGGCGAAATATCAAACTTAACACTACCCCACTACCGACCACTGTGTTGTGGCGAGGATTTATCCAGAGAGATTTACTCACCTGACATTCTCTTTAATTATCGGAAATTACAAGCTGCTGTACACTGTGAACATTATATCTCAGTAATTAATTTTCTACCTGGACTAATTGAAGTGACATAAACATATCCAATTATCAGCACCAAAGTAAGCGTTCCCCATTAGGAGAATTAATCAGCCTTGGAGGAACTGGGACTTATTTCGGCAAAACCCAACACTGGATTTGTATTTATATCATGGAGATATGTTTAAGATGTTGCTAAAACAACTACTAGGTAAGCGAGACTGAATGTGGCCACAGGTTAGTCAGAGCAGAGAGAACGAGAGTGAATAATTCTTCTGTTGTATAATCATTGTGCTCACTTTTGTTCTTCCTTTTTTTGTGTGCTAATACTGTTAGTTTTAGGATAGATTAACTAGGAACTCTGTTCTTTACAGTATAGTCAAATTCTATACCATAGCGCAAATCTTTTGATCTGTTGGGGTTATTAACTTCATTCTTGTGGGATCTTGTCTCAACAGAGGGGATTGCACTTATGGGTTTATATTTCTTTAATTTCTGTAACCTATGATTTTCTATTATTATTGATATTGGATGTTGTGAAGTTTTTTTTATGATAATAAACTTAACAAAACTTAATTACCTGTGTTGGTCAGCTCAGCTCAATATCCATACTCCATTTACTATAGTTTTCACGTTTGTGCGTCTAGTTGTCGTCACTTATCTGTGTGTGTGTATGTGAGTGGTTAGTACTGTATATGTTAATATATACGGAAAGGGGAATTGTCTGATAAATAATTACAGTCGTAAAGATAGGCTGGACTAGAGTATCTTCTCAATCCAGTGACAGATTCTACCTTTAACTTATTCACTCGTGAAATCTATTTCGTTACCTTATCTCTCACTGAGTTACCACCTTTTTTCAGTTCTATTCAGACGGGACCAGAATCTATCTTAAATATCTATCAAAATCTACGACAGGTACATGTCCCTATAAACATATTCACGTCAAAATTAATATAAGTTTTCAAGCTTTAAACCAGTGTAATTTGTCAATGAGAAAATATTAATTTTAATTAATAGAAGTTTCTAACTTTTCCACACGTGTAAATATAAAGGAAGCATAAATTAATTTATATTGTGAACACTTTTCAAACAGTGGAGATGTAAATGTAAAACATGTTATATCTGTACGTTAAACCTTTCCATTTAAATGCAATGTAAAGCTAAAGCTATTCAGTTTGAATGTAAAGCAAAGTTTATCCCTAGGGATTAAATTTAATTCTCATCGAGGGTAATTCTGAAATGGGATGGTAGAATAGAAGAGGGGGGCACAGACCTCCATTATTCACTTAAATCCCAATCAAGTGAATTCATTTTCAACTGTTGAAACTAAAATTTTGTTATTTGTAATGTTACAAATTTAACTTCGATTTAATCCTTTTAAATGTACTACACGGTCAAAGTTACTAAAACACACGCTTGAACATACTCACTCAGCGGTGGGGGCTTAACGAGTTAGAATAAACCATTGCAAAATTCTTCATAAAAGTGTCGGCAGATTATAGAATTAACGTGCTTAGCGACAGCCAGCATTGTTTTCGCTTATCTGAATATCTTATGAAGACTCCCATGTGATAGAAGCTTTACTACTCTTCTATCGACATTTCTGCCAAGAGTAATCTTGTGTAAAGATAGACTCCATTGAAGCCTATACTAGATACTCTTGAGTTTTGGCCACTGTTGGACTACTACTGCAAAGCAGGGGAGGCAATACCGTCACAGTGGCGACTTGTAGGTCAGCAACAATCTTGTCTCCACTTTGCTCGGTCGGTCGACAGCCGTCCTTCGTTTGTTGCCCCAGCTCTGATTTGTGCTCAGCATCTCTGCCTCCACAGTTCTCCGCCAGGTGGCTTTTGCTTTCCTTCTGGAGTCAACAGCATGGCAGTTCTGGTGATGGTATCAGAGTGTCATCTGAGGATGTGGCCAACCCAATGACAGCTTCTACCTGCTATGATGGTGCGCATGTCTTCTTTGTTGCTCCGAGTTAGCAGTACCGTACTTGGTTGGAGATGGTGTTTGTTCAAAAAATTGTCCTTAGGCAGGTTATGTGGAAAATGGACAATTATGACACTTCCTTTTTTGTTACTCTCTAGCATTTTGTGCCGTACAGAATTAGTCTACATAATTTATGCAGCGGTCAAATATTTTTTATTTAGTTTTTTTTTGCACTGTACTGGAAGGATTTCCAGATGCTGTTTAGGTTGGTGAAGACTATTCTGGCGTTGTTCATTCTATTACTGATGTCTTTGTTTGTTCCACCATCTGGAATTACTATGCTTCCTAGATTTGTAAATGTGTTTGTATTTTCTATCTCTTGGTCCCTTATTTTTATAGGTGCAGGATTTCTTACATTTAGTGTCATGACTTCTGTCTTCTTGAGATTAATGTTTAGTCCCACCTGTCTGCTATTTTTATTCAGCCTGTCTGTTTTTTCTTGAATCTGTTGATGTGAGTTTGCGAATAGTGCAATGTGTCACATAATTTGTGCAGTCTCTTTTCTTCTCCTTCAGTATTGAACTACATTTGTGGTGCGTACTGAATTATGTGCGTTATTAAATTGTTGGTACATTCTAATTCCCTACCTTCCAACAGGTAATTGGTATTTTTCATGTCAATGTTTACACGCCTGCCATTCATTTGAATTACTCCGCAAAACACGCATGTTTGAAACGATTGGAGCCCTGCTTAGCATTGTAACATACAAATGCGGGGGAAGAAGGGCCCTATAATCTGACCCTTTTGCAAGTCTGTTCATGTTCTTGACATGTAGTCGAAGCTAGATACCATCATCAGACGGGGCTTAAAGACGAGGGACCAACTTCGTAGACACTCCCTGACACTTCTGGGAACGTGCTGCGCCCTACAACCTTGACCAGCGACGAGCGTGATCAGCCATCCAGCGTACCAAGAACCAAACCATCAGAAGGAGCAGAACCGTCTCTGACAGCTAAGTAACACATAAAAGCTTCCAAGTGACCTCCTCTACAAACTTCCATTCCATCACAACAGTGATGATAATTTTTCTTATCAATAATGATTCATTTTTTAAAACCTTATTAAAACCTAAGTGATTATTAAATGTGTTATTTATAAATATACAAATTTAACGTCGATTTAATCATTTTGAATGTACTGCATGGTTGTCTCAGTCAGTTAACTAAATACTCTCTAAACAGAGCTATACCATAATAAGAATAATTCCACTGAGTAAATCAGGGTGGGGGCTTCAACGAGCTTACACTAATCATTGCATAAATCTTCATAAAAGGCGGCGGATCAGATATAAGTTAACAATTACCCTACCCAACGCAGCATTGTTCTTGACTTCTGAAATATCTTATGAAGCCACTCCCATGAGATAGAAGCATCATTATCCTTCTATCTACAACTCTGCCAAGAGTGATCACGTGCGAAGGTAGACACCTTTGCAGACCATATTAGATACTCTTGAGTTTTGGCCACTGTTGTACCACTACTGCAAAGCAGGGGATGCAATTCCGTAACATGCTGAGCAATGGGAGGAACCCGTGACACAATGTCATCTTCGTATTCTAGATACATAATCTAAAGATTATCTCTTGTTCACTTCTGCTGAGTTGATAAGATGCATCACAGTTTGTGTGGCCTGGATACTCTGCTTCCCGTTTGTTTATATATCTGCTTCTGATAACACGCATTGCCTTTTCAAAAGTCATACTTGTATCAGGCGAAGGTAACTTTCCAGCTTCCTGTGCCACTCTATCAGCCTCAGCATTGCCATAAATGTTGCAATGAGATGTGATCTACTGTAATACAACTCGTTTATAACGTTGACACAGTTTGTGGAGTATTACTCTTAGGTCATCCAGGTCTGCGTTATTCTGGTTCTGTTGCGTGGAAATTACTGACAGTGCGTCTGTAAAGAATGCGACTCGTCTCTCTGTGCTTTCCTCTGTCATTAGGACCCTTGCTACAGTTTTTAACCTTCAGAACGCTGCATTCTTTTCCCGAAAATGTGCCCTACAGCTGCATTCTTTTTCACAACACCCTCTTTTTTTTTATAGTGGATGACTATTAAATTCTATAGTTTTTTTTTTTGTTTTTTGGTCAATTGCTCTAATTTTTGGACTGTATAGAAATAAATGAATGATGAATATGATGATGTAAATTTTGTTTGTGTACATGTTAGATGAGATAGGAAGAGAGGAATGAAAAGATGAAAAAAACGATTAAAAAATCAACAATAATTTTTAAAAAATTTCAATTTTAAAAATTAAAAAAAAAAAATAACCAACAAACGAAGAGTCCTTATCCCTTGCACATCAATGAAAGTCATTTGAGCAATACAAATCAAATGACGATCTTTTCGTTACACCCATCATCAGTAGCAAAGCAACAAACGCCCTCGTCAGCAGTGACTTTCGGCCGTAACCCTAAACCTTTCCGATAAACCTAATCCTAACCCCTAAGATTATACATACTTCTTCTTTGATCCTTAGCCGCCGACCGTCAAAGCAGTCAGTGGCCATCACGCCTAGTGGCGTTTTGTAGGGCAACAACAAATTGATTCCACTTTGCTCGGTCGGTGGCCATCCTTCGTACAGTGCCCCAACTCTGGTTCATTCTTTGCATCTCAGCCTCAACAGTCCTCCGCCAGGTTGTTTTTGGTCGGCCTCTCTTTCGTTTTCCTTCAGGGGTCCAAAGCATAGCTGTTCTTGTGATGGCATCAGGGTCTCTTCTGAGGACATGACCAACCCAGCTCAAGCGTCTGCCAGCTATGATGGTGTGCATGTCCTCTTGCTTGCTACGAGTAAGCAGATCTTGGTTAGTGGTGGTATTTGGCCAAAAGATTCGGTGAATTTTTCTTAGGCATGTTGTGTGAAAAGAGGACAATTTTGGCATTTCCTTCTCTGTAACTCTCCAGCATTCCGCACCATAGAGAAGCACAGAAAGCACACAGCTCTGATATCATCTTAATTTTGTGCTTGTGCTGTATTGGGAGGACTTCCAGATGTTGTTTAGGCTAAAGAAAGCTGTTCTTGACTTATTCATTCTGATGTTGATGTCTTTGCCTGCCCTGCCATCTGGTGTTACTATGCTTCCTAGGTATGTGAAGGTATCTGTCTGTACCAATTGCTGATTCCTTACTGATATGGGCTCAGGGTTGCTCACATTGAGCGTCATGACCTCAGACTTCTTTAAATTGATGTTCAAGCCCACCTGCTGGCTAAACTTATTGAGTCTATCCGTTTTTTCCAGGATGTGAATGTGCTAGTAGTGCAATGTCATCTGCATATTCCAGATCTTCCAATGTAGAAAATGTTGTCCATCTTATTCCTCTTGGACTGCCCTCTGTTGTCTGGCGCATCACCCAGTCTATGACTTATACATACTAGCAAAGCCATTCTACTTTCGTTTCCATCTCTGCCATCACCCATATTCTGAGAACCGATATCAGCGCTTATAAAGATAAAAATCTCCTCCTCATCGCATCGGCGTCATAATCCAATAAAATTAGAGCGAAAATGGCCGCGTGTTCGATGCCGATTCATTTCGATTAAAAAAATTCACAGAAAATAAACGCGAATATACCCATTACTAAAAATAGATCGGAAAAGGAAGTGAAATCTCTTTCACAAAAGATTCAATTTTAACATCCGGGGTTTAGATCACGTGTACACAGATTCTAAGCCAGGTTAGCCGACGATATCCGAATGTCGACATAAACCGCCTGCAGCTGGGAGAACATAGGAAAGCTCAGGCGGCAATTGCCGCCTCCAGCGTTAAGAAGGTTTACGGCCCCTGCTTCTCATCATCATCATCAGTTGCCATCTCCACAACGAAGGTTGGCTGTAATGGATCTCCAACGTCTTCTGTCTCTTGTCTTGGTGGTGCACTCTGATAGACTCTTTCCTGTCCATCTTTTGATGTTATCTTCCCACTTATAGCGCTGTCTTCCCCTTGCACGTTTGCCTTCAACTCTCCCTTCTGTTATGGTCTTCTGAAAGGTGTTATGCCTTTTTATGTGGCCAAAGTATTTTAGCTGCCGAACTTTGACCTCCCTCATTAGTTCTCTTTTCATACCTAGATTTTCTAGGACCTCCTTATTTGTTTTCATCTCTTTCCATGAGATACGCCCCATTCTTCTATATATCCACATTTCAAGAGCCTCAATTCTTTCTTCCAAATGCTTATTCATCGTCCATGTTTCTGCACCATACAGAAATGCAGAACATATATATAACACTTTATGATTCTCAGTTTTAATTTGTGAGATAACTGTTTGGATGTCAGTATATGTTTCATGGTGTTGAATGTAGCTTTGGCCATTCCTATTCTCTTCTTGATTTCTGTTTCACATCTGCCATCTTCTGTTATTATATGACCAAGATATACGTAGCTCTTGACTTGTTCCAGGATTTTCCCATTTACGCTTATCTTTAATGTGGGTTTATCGTCTGTTTTGCTAATTATCATAGTTTTTGTTTTCTCAATATTAATGTCGAGTCCATATTCATGACTTATACTGTTCACTTGCTTCATTAGTTCTTGTAACTCCTGTTCGCTTTCAGCTAACAACACGGTATCATCTGCATATCTAAGGTTGTTTATTGACCTTCCACTGATGTTCAGTCCTGGTATTTCCTGTATCTGTTTGAAAATTTTTTTCGGTGTATAAATTAAATAGGCAGGGGGACAGCACACAACCTTGTCTGACACCTCTTTTTATGTCTATGTATGGTGAATAATTCCTTCCCGATCTTACTGTGGCAGTTTGCTCCCAATAAAGGTTACTGAGTATTCTTATATCCTTTCCATCAATACCTATGTCTTCGAGGCATTCAATTATTTTCTCATGATGGACTCTGTCAAAAGCCTTCTTATAGTCAATGAAGCACATATACATACTTTTTTGGACCTCTGTATATTTTTCTGCTAATATTCTTAGGCAAAATATTGCCTCTCTTGTTCCACTGTTCCGTCTAAAACCAAACTGTTCTTCTTGGATGTCGCTGTCTACTTTACTTTTTATTCTTTCCTGTATGATTTTGAGCGGTATCTTAATTGCATGACTCATCAGACTGATTGTTCTGAAGTCTGAACATTCTGTTGCATTTGGTTTTTTGGGCAATGTTATGAAAACTGATGTCTTCATGTCGTGTGGTATATATCCTGTATTGTATATATCGTTGCATATTTTTGTGATTGTATCTACAGTATACCAAAGCTCTCCAGAGCTTCTATCATTTCAATTTTTATGTTATCCATGCCTGCTGATTTTCCTTTTTGTATCATATGAATGGCATTCTCTACTTCTGATCTGAGAATGTTTGGGCCTTCATTAGAATCTGGTGATGGTTTTTTACCTCTGTTGTCCTCGAATAGTTCTTTTACGTATTCTGCCCATCTGTTTGATATGTCTTTCTCATCAAGTAATATTACACCATTTTTGTTCTTGATACAGCTTCCTCCTTGTGCAAACCGCGACCGATTTGATAATGTCATTATTTCTTCATGCATATCTCTTGTCATGTGCTTTGCTTCCAAGTCTTCTATTTCCTTGCATTTTGTTTCTATCCACCGTTCTTTTGCTTCTCTACACATAGTACGTATGTCATTGTCTATTGTTTTATATTTTGGAGTGTTTTTTGCTTTCTTTCTTTCTGCCATTTTATTCAAGATGTCATCTGTCATCCAAATTTGATTTTTCTTAGACTCCTTTTTAGGTAAATTTGCATTTGCTGATTGTACAAGTATGCTTGTTTTTAAGCATTCCCATTTTGCGGCTGCTTTTTCTTCTGGGTTTTCTCTTCTATACTGCTCCATGCTTTCTGTCAATAACTGTTGATATTTATTTTTGACATCGATTAAATATTTCTGTTTTATATCTGGTTGTTTCAGCGCTGATATTCCTATCTGGGGTTCCTCCTGTCTTCTGTTTCCTGCTCTTTTCAGCTTTATATTTACTTTGATGACGACTGGATTGTGATCTGAATTTATGTCAGCGCCAGGATGTGTCTTTGCACTTGTGACACTGTTCTTAAATCTATGTTTTATCATGATATAGTCGATTTGATTTCGTGTTACATCTCCTGGGCTTTTCCATGTGTATAATTTCCTTGGGTGGTGTTCAAAAAAGGTGTTACATATAACCTGCTTCTGCAGGGGGACAATACGCAGCCTTGGCTCACGCCCCGTTTTATTTTTTATGTCTTTATTCTTATGTCTCTGTGTGTGTGTGTGGGGGGGGGGGGGGGGGGGGGTTGAATATTCGGCGGGCCTGCGAGCCCAATTCTTAACCCTTTTGAAATAAAGTTCAGTCATCCGTTCTATCTATATACGGTACGTAATTCTTGCCAGTTTTTTTCCCAGTAAAAGTTACTGAGTATTGTCGTGTCTTTTCCATAAATTTAAATGTCTTTGATGCAATCTTTTTTTTAATGTAAAACTTTTGCCTCGTTTTGCGAGGCGCGTCCTGTTCAACCTAGTCGGTTATATTAGGGCGCATGTCCAATTTTTTTTTTTCTCATGATGGACTTTTCAAAAGCTTTCTTAAAATCAATAAAGCACAAGTAAATACTTGTTTAAACCTATATATTTGTCTGCTAATATTCTTACACAAAATATTGCTTCTCTTGTTGCGATGTCTGTCGAAAACCAAACTGTTCTTTTTATTGTCTATCTTATTTGTTATTCTCTCCTGTATGATGTTGAGCTATATTATAATTGAGTGACTTATCATGCTGATTGTTCTAAATCCTGAACATTCTGTTGCATTAGATTTTATGGGTAATAGTCTGAATGGTACTGGTGTCGGCCATACGCGCTTTCTCTGTTCCACATATGTTGGGCATCTATGAAGCACTCAAGCACTCATTGGTAGTTCCTATTTTTAGCTTCTTAATATAGATGGTATCCCAATCTGTTGTGGCCTGTGCGGGGTCTGAAGATTACCACTTGTTCTCTTCTGTTGAGCTGGTAGTAGGCCTATGCATCATTTCGTGTGTGACCTGTATGTTCTGCATCCCATTAATATCATTCCGACGTTACACGTTACGTACGAGATGATACATGTAACAGCGAATAATGTAGTTGCGACATTTTTTATGGCATTGTTGGGGGATGGATGTGGAGGAGAGTGCCGGTTGGGGGTGACGGCACTGGACCAGAGCGGGGGAGGGGTTAGGGTTAAGGCCGTGTCTGCATTTCAGTTTCTTGATGGCATTTTTTTAAAGGGGTTAAGGGTCTTGGGGTGGGCGGTTATTTTTTAAAAATTGAATGATGAAAAATATCCCGTTCAACCTCGTATAGGTTATAATTAGGATATATATTGTTTATATATTGTTTTCAATTCTAAATAAGATGAATAACTGCCGACAGAAGCTTTCACTGTCTCAATTTTAAGTCTGTTTTTTTTTTTTGTTTTTTTTTTTGTCTGTCCAAAGCGCATTTATTAACGAAAAAACACGTTCAACAGCTGCATTGGATCCTGGCAGTGCCAAACAAAAACTACCTAGGCATTTCAGGTTCTCAGCATTTATATCCTGCTTTGTAAAATGAGCGAACATCTCACACCATTTTTCACTGACACCTTTGTGCAGTCCATGGACTTAAAGCTGTGGTTATGCACCGCCGTGTGATAAGCGAAGGTTGCTTCCTGTGCTGCCAATGATAACTGTTTTTCCATTTCCTTTTCACTCTGGGTTTTCGCATTTAAGAAATGACTTACACTGCTGTTGGAAGCCTTACTTTCAACAGCACCTTTATGTTTTTTCGTTGTCACGTGGTTGACTACGTCTGACCGACCACCATGTGAAATGCAAAATTTAGAGCTGCATAAAGTACATTCCACATTTTCATCTACACCTTTAATGAAGGGAAATTCTCTTGTAATGTTATCATTTATACTGCACTTACGTTTCGGCATTATGCGGAAGAAAAACGATAAAAATACTGTATAATAATGCTAATACGCATTAAATCATTTGGTAGATGCTCACTGAACACTGTTTTGGTCGACTTTCGAATTTTTATTCGAGATTCAAACCGAGGGTCCACTGTAACCGGAAATTGATAAAGTAACACTACTAAAACTTACTTACTTAGTCGTTCCCCTTCTACCGTGAGGTGTAGAGAACACTACTAAAACACGAAATAAAATCCGTCACCCAAAGATTTTTTTTTCAGGAAGGACCCTTAAAAAGCGGGACATTTGGAATAAATTCGGGACACCGGGACCTTTTATCAAAAAACTGGACTGTCCCGGGAAAAACGGGACGAATGGGAACCCTAGTGTAAAGGCCTGATGGTTCCAGTTAAATATTTAATTTTTTTTTTAAATTTAATGATGAAAAATATCCTGTTGTACATCTGACAGGTTATAATTAGGATATACTCGTATATTGTTTTCAATTCCAAATAACATGAACGACTGCCGATATGGGTGGGCGGTGGGAAGGAGTTGGCGTTACGCAGGAGTTGGCGTTAGGTCTATGCCTGCATTTTCATTGAAAAAAAAAAAATTATAATTTAAGGTGTAGGTTTAGGGTTATGGGTCATCGATCCATAAATAGAGGTCTTGTGTCTCTATGCGGTGTGATTTCGATGTCATGTTTTTGCACGTAACATTTTTATTATTTTTTTTTTTAAACAAAGTATCCCGCTCAACCCATGATGGGTTATAATTAGGCCATATAGTGTAAGAAATTCAAGACAATAAAATGAGATTTCTGATATCCAAAAATAGTATATTCTTCAGCCCTCCACTCAGTCCAAATATAGCACATCAAAACCAAAATTGTGTGAATCAATCTGTGTGCCCCCCCCCCCCTTTTTTTTTTAAAGAAACAAACAAACAAAAATAAAAAAAACACACAAACACAAACAAGGGAAAAAAAAAAGTAAAATCTTTGACAACTGCTCTGCTTTTAACAAAGTGGAAGAGGATGAGAAAGCCCGGAGGTGTCCGAGATTACACCAAATCCACCAACCATCTGCCATCATCCTCACGACTGGAACCCAAAGACGCAGCAATAGAGACCGCAGTCAGCGACTCATAGCTTGACTGCCTGCGTCAGGACCAGCGAACCAGAGCTGGTCAAGACCACACTCCACCTCCACGTGGTGGTCCTGGAAACAGTCTGCAGCAGTGCAGTCTGGCTGAGCGAGTGTGGATCGCAATGGGAAGGCAAACCCGGTCCTAAAAAATGCCGTGCAGAAGTCGGATGTGTCGACCGAAAGGTGCAGATATCACAGCTTAGGCGTAAACAGACACAACTCAACCACCGTCCTTTTCAGGACGAACGAGGAAGAAGAAGAAGAAGATCCTCACGACTATTCTATCGGACTTCCCCTTACCTCCCCATTTCAAGAAATACACAAACAATTAAAAAAACCGAATAAACAAAAGAACAAAAACAAATTAAATGAAGTCCCTCATAACTGCCCTGCTGTGAACAAGGTGAAGGGGGGTGAGAAAGCCCTGGATTGTCAGAGATTACTTCAAATCCACCAATTATCAGCCATACAAGCACCCCATCAGAATACCCCTTTTCCTCATACCATCAATGATCCGTATTTTTTAATTTTAGTTCTTGTTATATACGATGATAGGAAACTCTTTACAGAGCGATACAACAGGAAGCAATCTGATCATCAGAAGAGTCCCCCCATCCGACAAGTGTTTCGGCCCAATTACTCACTTACACTCTAAGGGGGGCGGGCTCACTTGGGTCATGACTCCCAAGCGTCTCAGCTTCCTGTTGTCTTGTATCGAAAATGAACCCATTTCACTTATGGTAGCAACTTTTAAATCCACAACGCCAGCCGTGGAGGCAATTGTGAAAGTAACAAAGAGAAGACAAATTATTCCGTTCGTTCCGTCGCCCTTCACAACTAAGGACACGTGCTGAGACACTAGCGCGCAGCCGACGAGCCTTAGCCCCTGCGCGCCGCAAGCCACCGAAATTCTGTTACTGACAACCCTTATAGTATACATCGCCTGTTGCCCCAGAGTCGCAGCCCTTTCACTAGTACACCAAAAAAAACTCAGCGTTGTGGACTTAGAAAAATTTTGGTGTTTTCTGTACCGCAGCGTTTATTGTCACGATTTCCATTGCCCATTGCGGTTGTTCCACAGCCAGCCTGATGCCTTTTCGGCAGTTTCACTAAGCCTCTTCAGTGCCCTTGTTCTAGACTGTCCCCTCAGCCCCAACAGTTTCAATAAATCATACACTGATGCAGCCACAAGCCCTCTTGCGCCCACTTCAACCGCCATGACCCTTGCATTGAACCCATCGTGTCTCAGATCCGCGGCCAGATCGCTATACTTGGCCGCTTTGAATGAATGTTGCTCGTCTAATCTGGATTCAAATGGCACGGTCAGTTCAATCAGTATGACCTGAAGCGTTGCTGAAGAATGAAGCACTATATCCGGCCGTCTCCGCGATTTTCTGATACTCTCTGGATATGCCCCCCGTCCAGGTAGGTCTACCGCCATCTCCCAGTCGTTTGCACAGTCAAGAAGAGATGGTAAACTGCTACCAGGTTTACTCGGTTTGGGGTGTGCTGACTTTCCTGCCCTCAGAAAGTATGTGTTTGCGGTGTCTGGCCGGACTTTGCTATTCGCTTTCATTCTTGCCTGATCTATTGTCGCAGCAAGCTCATTTAGCACTTTGTTATGGCGCCAAGTGTATCGCCCTTGCCCTAATGCCACCTTACACGCTGAGAGCACGTGTTCAAGTGTCTGCCTCCCCTGGCACAGGGGGCACTGCTCATCATCCGACTTTCCCCATTTCACAAGGTTGGTGGCCGACGGCAGCAGGTCATACATTGATCTAACCACGAAGCTGAACCTAAGAGGTGCCATATGCCATATATCATTCCATGTCAAGGACCTCTGCAGGGCTCCTTCCCATGTAGTTCATTGGCCTTGTTGGACCTGCTGCGCTGCTTTTTGCAACCTCTTATCATTCTCAGCTCCTCGTATCTCCTGAACTACCATGTCTCTGCGCTCCCTGCTTGATGCCTTGGACCACCAGCGGATGTCACCATGCCCAAATCCCCGTCTATTCGTTTGTGTGTATCCGATTACCTCTCTCAGTTTGAGTGACTCTTGAGCAGCATCAACAGCTTCTTCCACTCTCCACTTCCTTCCAGTTTTCAGTGTGGGCTGAATGGACTTAACCACGTCATCAGCTGACTCGCGTAGCATCATTGCAAGCCTTGCATTTCCAACTTTGTACTCTTCAACAACTGACTTGAAGGGAAGCAGAAGTTTTGACTTTTTGCAGTACAGTGCTACATCTGACAGACCTGGTGGTACCCCTAGCCATTTTCTCATGAACTTGTTGACCTTCTGCTCTATAGCTTCCACTGTACTTGTGCTTATTTCATATATAAGCAGTGGCCACAGCAACTTCGGTATCAACATGAACTGGAGGCACTACAGTTTGAACTTTCCCAGGAGTCTGCTTTGGTCTATGATCTGTAGTCCTCTGTCTGCCATTTCTATTGTCTGTTGCACTGCCTTCGAGTCTTTTAATGAGGCATCGTACTCCCTGCCAAGACTTTTAACAGGTGTGTGGTGGGGCGCCGTTCGAATATATTTTGTGTTCGTTTATTATTATTATAGGTACATTGCTACCCCTGTCCACAGTTAATATATATTTGATTGCTCCAGCGGTCGCTCATAGTACTGCTCGTTATCCCGTTACATCCCGGGTAAAATCTCTCACTTTTCATAGTTTTGTTCCCTCTATCACAACACGCATACAGGTTCTCTACCTGACCAATGAGGAACTAAAACAGTCTTCTTTTTTAAAACGAATTCGACATCTTTTAATAACTGAAATTCTTTGTAGCATGCATACTCGTTATTCATGATTAATCCTTATTTATTAATTTTCTCCGTACATATTACTTTTAATTCAAGAGTATTCATGCTCTTGTACAAACCCTCTCCTGTCAGGAGGTACACACTTCGTAGTAGGTCCATACTGGAACTTAAAAAGAAAACACAGCCAAAAACCACAGCTGTCACAAAGCGCAAGGTTTTACTTCACCTTGGCCATACACATATCAACACAAACTCTGACGTCATTTTCCGGTGCGCCTCATTTTCAATAAATATCCCAAATAGTGCCGCATTTATCAGCACTAACTCAAACTCAATAAATCTAACATGTGGTGTGCATGGGCAGACACCACATATTACCCCCCCCCCCCCCCCCTGCGCGCTACTGGAAACTGCAGGTTTCCAGGTCATCATTAACTATACTTAACTATAATGATAAAAAGGAAAATGAAATTCAAGTAATGAGTGAAATGATATCACGATGAGTGAAATGCAGTTAAAATATGTGGCAACAACTTGTGAGCAACATATTAATGCTACGAAAATATCGCTATATAATCTATCCATCAATTGATTATGAACATAAACAATGTTTGTTGTCACTTCTTGTACCCAGGACAGTTACATAGTTCAATGTATTACTCTTGATAGAGTGTCCGCGATTACATTATTATGTCCTTCTATATGGACGATATCAAAGTCATACGCTTGCAACTGTAATGCAAATCTCGTAAGTCTTGCACTTGGTGATTTACAGGTTTGCAGATACGTTAATGATCTCTGATCTGTCATTATAGTAAAATGCGTACCTACCACATACTTTTGAAGTTTATTCAAAGTCCATACTATACCCAACAGTTCTCTGTCGAAAATAGAGTATTTAGATTCGGCTTCCGATAGTTTCCTACTCAAGTAGTAGATCGGATGAAACTTGCCATCAAAACTTTGTCCCAAACACCCGCCTATTGCGTGGAGCGAAGCATCTGTTACAACAATAAATGATCTTTTTAAATCTGGCAGTCTTAATATCGGATACTGTGAAAAATGAGTCTTAATGTTTTGTAATGCCTGGTTACATTGTTCTGTCCAACTACTTTGTTAGGCATACCTCTTTTAGTTAGATCAGATAAGACAGCAGTCAAAGACGAGAACCTTGGAATAAACTTGTGGTAAAAATTCACCAATCCTAATAGACTCCGTACTTGCTTCTTTGTAGTTGGGATTGTAAGATCAAGTATGCGTTTTAAATTAGATTCATCAGGTTGTATTACATGTCTGCCAATTTTGTGTCCTAGAAATGAAATTTCCTTGAATCCAATTTCTATTTTGGATGGACGGGCTGTGAGATTGTGTATTCTTAGTGTCTGGAGTAAAGATTGTATCCCATCTACATGTTCTTCCCATGTGTCATGAAACATGCAAATGTCATCTATATAAGATATTAGGTCATAACGGCTCCCAAATACTCGACGCATCATCCGTACAAAAGTTGCAGGCGCATTTTTGAGCCCAAAACACATGACATTGTATTGGAACAAACCCTTCGATGTTGCAAATGCCGTCAATGGTTTACATTCTTCGGTCAAAGGGATCTGCCAATACCCTTTTGATAAATCGAATTTGCTAAAGAACGTAGCGGAAGCTAAACGAGGTAGCAGGTCTTCCAGCAAAGGCATTGGTTCAGAATCTGATATCGTGACTTTATTTAGTCGATGGAAATCAATGCATATACGAATGGATTTGTCTTTCTTCCGTACTGCTACCATCGGAAAACAAAATGGAGAATCTGATGGAGAGATTATCCCCATTTTCAACATATTGTCGACCTCACTATCAACCTGCTCTCTGATATGCAAAGGAATTGCATACGGTCGTAACTTAATCGGAGTGGGATCCGATAATTTTATTTCGTGAGAAATAATGTTAGTTCGTCCAGGTAGATCAGACAACACATCTTCAAAAGATTTCAATAGATTGAGAATCTGATTCTTCTGATCTGAAGGTAAATCGTTACAAATGATTACATCCTTCCAAGTTTCAGAGGCTTGGATAGGTACCACAGGAAAATCAAGCGGTACATCCGCGAAACTAGTTGCTTCTTCATCAACTAAAGCAATAGATGCCAGATGCGGAGATTGATTTGTGATAGATTCACATTTTTGTTGGTTAATGAATGCATTTTTATCTATGTAATGACTTGTTGTCACGTGTGGGATATTATTGCTATCATTAAGTTCATTTGCTTCTGCAGCCAGCTGTGCTCTAGTAGTCACAGCATTGGATAAAGAAAGATATTCTCTTTCCCATGCAGAAATTTCATCAGTAGAACATTCTTTTATACCCTTTATGTTTCCCAAAATCAAGTCACAGCAAGGCTGGTTGAGAACACATACACGAACTTTCCCAGTAAAGAATGGCGTGGTTATTGTTACGTCGGCCATGGGATATATCTCTACCGTGCCTCCGAAAGTTATGCATTTCACTGACGTTCCAGTGAAACAAGATGGAGGGATTAACGACCTTCTTATCCCGACCATTGTGGAACCCGTGTCCCTTAAAATTTTAATTGGAGTGTTAAACAAAAACCCATTATGTAAAGTGAGAGTACCAACACCGTCATAAGATGACAACACTGGTAAGCCATGTCCACATTTAAGCCGTGGTGTAGCTCCAGGTTGAAATAACATCTTACATTCTGTACAATTATTAGAATTTTCTAAATCAACGTTACACGCATTGGCGTGATTATTGGTTGGATGGATGTCATTACTGACATTTCTATCTACCGTCTGACAAGCATTGGCTTGTGAGCGTGCTCTATTATGACTTCTAACGAAGTGAGATCTTCTGCGATCTGAAAAATTGTCTGAATGAGAATGTCCATTGTTGTCCCTGTTATAATGGCCACCCCGCGGTGACAAATTATGATTGTCCGTATATTTGTTGTGTGTGAATACTGGTTATTTCGATACCATTGGTTATTGTTATAATTGTTGAAGTTATGCCTGTCTCTACCTCGTGAAGGTGAGCGATTATGGTAAAAATTATATTTACCCCTATAGGATGTGTGATTATTTTCTCTGTGATTATATCGTCTATCCAAGCTACGAGTGCGCGATCTCCCGTGCGTCGCAGCACACGCAGTAGATGAGTCCAAGACTTTTGCTCTGCTCAATGACAAGTTTGGATGAGCAACGGAAAATTGTTGACCTAATTTTTCCATTTCATCGATACTAGTCGGATTACGTTCTTGTAAGAATGATACAATATCCTGGTTTACCGACGAAACAATTTTATCTCTTAATAAGAGATCACATAATCCTTCAAACGTTTTAGGGATAGAAGCCTGTTCAACCCATCTTTGGAGACATAGTTTTATGGAGGAAACAAAATCCTCAAAATTTTTACCCTCTACCGGTAACATGGATCGAAACTTTTGTCTATAGCCTTCCTGATCCAGACCATATCTGCGTATAAATGCTGCCTTTACGACCTGAAAATCATGTCTTTTATCTTGGTCTATACCCAGATAGACCCCAACTGCATCACCTGTGAGGAGACCCGAAAAAACACCAGACCACGAATCTTTATCAATATTTAAGCAAGAGACTCTTTCCTGAAATCTTAATAAATAAAAACTTATATCGTCGTGAGGAGGAGAAAAAGGTGGTAGTCTTAAATTAAAGTTAGGGGTTGTGATTGCCTTCTTCGATGAACCATTACTATCTGAATCATGGGAACCATGATGTTGTTGAAAACGAAGTTTTTCAACCTCAAAAGCTTTCTCCCTTTCAAATTTTGCCTCCTCGGCAGCAATTTCCGCTAAACGAATTGCCTTTTCATGTTCCATTTTCTCTCGTTCCGCAGCGATTTCTGCTATACGAATTCTCTCTTCCTTATTTGCTTTTTCTTGTGCCATAGTAAATTCCCTTTCTTCTCTTTCTCTTTTCTCATTTCTTTCTCTTTCTTCTTTTGCCTCTGCCTTTTCATATGCAGTCAAAGCAAAATTTTTTAAAATATCACCTTCCATACCCAGCGCCTTGCCTTGTTTAATAAAATAGTCAAGAGTCGCCATAGTATACCACAAATTATAACTTTTCTAAACAATAAATCAATATCTATGTTCTCCTCTGCCTTACTTAGACCATCACACTATGGAATAGTGTGTCTGATTGGTATAGTCACAATGTGAATATATATATAACTATATCACCTGCACAAATCCTTTATACGCTTATTAATATAATAATTAGCGTTTATGATCCTGCTTCTTGTTATCGACAAGAATCGCAGGATATATCACCAACAATATTATAGAATTATAGTTAATCAATAAATAGTTTATCATATACATGCTGCAAAGAAAAATTATCACATGACATGACTAACGAAAAACATGGATGGAAACCAAATAAAGAAACGACAAAATTGTAAGTAGTCGAAAATTCTAAGACAAAAGAAAATTAAAATTTCCACCAGTAATTAACGAGACAAAACGACAAATCACTTTTATCATTAATGTAAATTTTACAAAAGATAGCCAGGAAAGACCTACGCCAGACTAAATTCCCGAACAAAATTGAAATTTAAAAAAAAATACGACGAATCACAGCACAGCTAACACGCATGAAAGCCTTAATTTCAAACAGAGCGGAAATCACGACAGCACTAAATGCTGAATCCCTGAAAGAAATTAATGCAATCAACCTATAGAAATACGACACTGAAACGTAAAATGCCTCCTAAACAGTCGCCCGCAAGAGACAAAGAAAAGAAACATATAACACAAAAGAAGCGAGATTTGCCCAACAATGATAGGACCAACAACCATGACGTTACATAACATTACTTATCTGAATCGACCATGAGCGTCCATTCTTCGCTGTAACTCCAATGGGTCGTTCCACGCAATATTAAATTGAAATGTGGATAATGTAGTAATCTTATAATGTAGTAATCAGCAACCATGATGACGAAATATGAAGACGTTCTCGTAAATCGTTCATTGAGTATTCAGTTCAATGGGAATGTCCGACCTTTACTCGTGTGAGACACATTGTAGAGATAGTGTCAATATATAATGATAGAGACGAAATGTTATTTTCCGGTGAGCCTCATTTTCAATAAATATCCCAAATAGTGCCGCATTTATCAGCACTAACTCAAACTCAATAAATCTAACATGTGGTGTGCATGGGCAGACACCACAAGGTGCAATTCTCTAGGTCTGTCTATTCTCAACACCTGTTCCACAGTTATGGATGAACTTCATGCCTGTAAATAATCTGATATTTATTTTCTCTGTTGTTCATACTTCCTACATTTTAATAGGAAATCTCTATTAGACACTCTGCACAGTAAGGTTCTTCTATTCTAAAATAGCCCATTCCTAGTTGCAAACTAAGAAGTTTCTTATTGCTCGGAATGTTTAGTTCTCTAGATACATGACACGTTCTTGTTGGAGCCTTGAACAGCTTATAGCATGTCTACCCTTCAGACTTCAACCCCACTCTACTGTCCATTCTTCGGTTATTATTCTTTTAATTAAGCTTTTGATTTCTGTTCTACTCATCCCGAAGTGCAAAAGGATGTACCATCTCTCCGATACTATTCATGTTGGCTGTGCAGGTAATCTTCAAAGCAGCTGAAAGATTCACAACAGTTCTGACATCAGATAAATACCAGGCCCGGAGAATGTTAGCACGCCTGGATAAACTAGTCAGCTGGTGCAGAATGAGCTTCAAACCTAAGAAGTCTAGAAGCCTATCAGTCAGGAAAGGGAAGACAGTTGAGGTCACATTCATGATTTCAAACCAAAGAATCACTACTCTCATTGAGGAACCTGTTAAAAGTCTTGGCAGGGTGTATGATGCATCATTAAAATATTCAAAAGCAGTTCAACAGACAATAGAAATGGCAGACAGTACATATCATAAACCAAGCAGACTCCAAGGAAAGTTCAAACTGTGGTACCTCCAGTTCAAGTTGATACCTAAATTGCTATGGCCACTGCTTATATATGAAATAAGCACCAGTACAGTGGAAGCTATAGAGCAAAAGGTCAACAAGTTCATGAGGAAATGGCTAGGGGTACCACCAGGTCTGTCAAACGTAGCACTGTACCGCAAAGAGTCAAAACATGTGCTTCCTTTCAAGTCAGTTGTTGAAGAGTACAAAGTGGTAAAGGCAAGGCTCACAATGATGCTGCGCGAGTCAGCAGATGATGTAGTTAAGTCCACTCAGCCCACACTGAAAACTGGAAGGAAGTGGAAAGTGGATGAAACTGTTGGCGCTGCCCAACAGTCGCTCAAGGTGAGGGAGGTAATCGGATACACACAGACGATTTGGCCGTGGTAACATCCGCTGGTGGTCCATGTCACAGTAGTATATAATTTGAGAATAGATTATGTCTGAGTTCAGACAGATTATGAATGCAAAGATGTGAAAATAGATGAGAATAGAGTCACTAATGAAATTATGAGAAGAGATATGACTTTTACTAAAGCGTTGTCGTGCCACGTCTTCAGCCTGCTGTGACTTATTTTACTAAGACAATCTGCTTCTCTCCCTCCTATGCTCCTAAGGCAGTAATGGACAACGTTATGACATACAGTGACAGTTATAAACAGAAGAGATCCTGACCACAGGATAGGTTTTTATGTTTATTAAACTCACACACACACAAACGATACCACAGCACGAACAAAAGAAAACCCCACCTGTATGCCTTCACAGTTTCTGGCGGCTACAGGGATACATAAAATACGTAGAGTACAAAAATTATGGTCAACACACTCTTTATCACACGACTAGGCTCAAACGCACATACGCCAACCTCGCCTCGCTACCCCTACACGCACACTCTTACTGGCACGCTTAAAATGTCCAAATAAAGGGGTTAGGCCCCCAGCTATCAAAACAATGACAGCGGCCAAATCCTTTTAGGGCACTAAAGCTTGTCAGGTACTCTCCTACTCTGCTAGAAAAAAATCGCTCTGTTCCACCTAAGTTATTAAATCCTCGGAATACGGAGTTAAGCTCCCACTGGAAACAGGTAAATAAATCCCAAGAATCACACTTAATATCGCCGGTGGCAACCACTAATTCAGCGAGCTACCAGTATCCCTGGCTGGAGCGAATTTCTTGCACTGATTAAAATATATATACCGTACTCCAAGTGCGAATCAGTGACTTTCAGCTAGGAAATCAGGTTATGCAGGAACTATGCGAGGCGTAGGCACCTCGGCTACAGATATTGACGACTGGAAAAAATCGCTGGCTTCTACTGGGTGTTGGCGTACAAATACTCCACGATGACGGGGCGTAAGTGGGTAGGTCAAGGTTGCTAAAAAAATGGAAGGCAATGGCATCAGCCAAAGGTGCTAGGGATTGGTAATATGCCGTGAGTAAATTATTCACTATGGGCTGGCTAGTGGTTATTAACTGAAGACTGCAGTGCTCGTAGACTTAGGGCACATGAATTTACATGCCACTAATAATTCTGGATGGTTGCGTACTGCCCGATCCAAGAAAATAACCCAGTACCTGGGACCAGAGCAGATAATATACAGGCAGTCAAGAAAAAGTTTATACCATAATATAGTAATTATTAGCGTGCACTACACAGTACTTTCTCTCACTTCATCACAATAACAAACACGTCCTCCCACGTCTCTTCCTCCTCTCACTCATTCATTACAGAAATCCCAACCCACTATCTTAGTTTCCCCCCCCCCCCCCTCTTCTCTCTGATAAGCCTAAACAATTGTGGTGGTTTTTGATGTTATGAAATGTTGTTGTATTTGTTTCTATTGTACTGAATGAGATCAGCTGTGAAGGTCCCTGATTATAACAAAGTTTGGGTTGAGTATATCAGGACACCTTTCTGCTACCACCTTATGACCTCAGTCAGACCTATTCTTGACTAGTATGTCTGATAGCTACGTTTAATGTCTAGGGTTATGCAAGTGTGGTGTGATGGTAATTAATTACACAAACACACAAACACCAATATTAATCTATGTGATCAAATCAACCAACACCAGTTGTTAAAAGTTAGTAATATACAATTTTTTTCTTAACTTTATTAGTCCTATACCTAAGATTCTTTTGGTTAGGACTGTCAAATCACATGAGATCAATTTAAATATATACATAAATAAAAGGCATACTTAATTAACTAAAAGAGGACAATTTGTCCTTAATCATATATATATATTGTAGTTTTTATGGTAGTGTAAAATTTCTAGCTATTTCTAAAGTGTTATGAGCTGGCTGGTTGGGGTGTTAACATCACGCCCAGTCTTTTTCACAATGTTTCTTTTCTCTTGATACACTTTAATTCTTGACAGATACTCTTTATTTATATTTTCTTTTCAGGTGTTATGAAGTGGATAAGTTGATAAATTCTCCTCGTGCCAGGGCTTGTTTACTTAACTGGCATTGGAGGATTGAACATAGATGTATGATCTGCCAACAGCCACTGTTGATCTTGTCCCAAAAGAAATAGGGTAGGCCGCGAGTACCTCTATCTCTGCTGGAGTAACTTTTTCACACAGGAATCTGGCACCTGACTAGTGCCAGACAAAAACCCTGTAACATGAAAATTACGTTCTGTCTTAGCATAATACCTAATCCATCAAGTTTACAAACAATACAATATTTAATTTAAAAGACCTGGATCAGATCTCTCTGACCAACTCAGCACATCTCCATAAAATGAGATAACACTTTGTACAAGTTTTCATATTCCTCTCCCTAATGTCTGCAACGCCTCTGCCATTCTCAATTATCTTTTTCCATACAATGTGATAGGTGATGTGATTCCTGGTGACAACCTATAAATATTTTATTACTACCTCTCTGGTAGCTTGGTAACATGGTGGAGCAACAAATAGGCTTGTATAAGTCTACTAATGACTTCTTTACTTACAGTCGTAATGTTTTCTTCATTACCCAAGTCAAACAACATAATTAATAGTATAAATAATGTTAATAATTTCGGTCTTACCACAATTCAAAGAATACACACACAGGAACGTTGAATTAGCACAACCTCAGATGTACTGCTTGCTGGACTATGGCGCCCTTATACTTTTTATTAATTATATCTATATTCAAGGCACGACACACTTCTCAGCTCTCAAGCGTCCTGCTTCTATGAACAGTCTTCGTGAAAATGGCACCGAGCCTTCAACTTTCCCAGTAATCTAAACGGTTTCGACCAATGAGATCTAACTACTAAGTGCGTCCATTCAAATTTTTAAATCTAAGGTCCAATTTCGGTCCAATGTTAGTGTACTTCTGTCGGTCTGTCCGTCCGAACTTGGCATTCGTCAAAAATAGACTTGGTTTTGGCCTAACTCTACAAAAAAATATTCAGTTTGAGCCATCCCATAATTTCTTTCCCCCTTTCAAACTCCCCTCCAAATCATATTACCTCAGTCCTAACGTTCCCCTCTTTTGGACTTTGCCCTACCCTCTCATGCCTCTTTTCAACAACTCGTGCAAAAATACGTTACCGATAGCGAATGTCAGAACACCAGTGTGTTTGTCACTGTGTCTGTGACTATCTAGTATTATGACCATATCTTGGCTGTTAGTTGGACTATAGGGTAAATGAAAACATATTTTTTTGTCAGGAGACACTATGGCACCCGAATACATAAGTTTTATGAGCCTATGTATAATGGTTCAAAATTCCATAATTTTTTTCCATGTTAGTCTTCAATAATATTGAAATCTATAAACTACCACCTGTTCCATTCTTTCTACCGCTATTTTCAAACTAAAAACGACAGTCTCCCGTATAACGTCAGAAATACGTCAGTTTTATAAGAGCTAAGGTTGTTTGCGTGACCCAATTGCTGAACATATTTTGAATTTGTGTCGTATTTTCAAACGGCTAACGACACTATCGCGTTTTCGCTAGGTTTTATATTCAAACCACGCGTGCAGATGGTATCATTTTTCTGTCTCTCCCCTCTTTCACTCCGTCTGAACGAGTAGGCTTTTCATGTCATGTTATAAATAGTTTTTCAAGGACACTAGAAAACGATGGTACCATCTTTTTCACAATACTGTCTGCTAAAATCAACGCGCTTGCGGCGTAGGTGAAGACGAAACTTCATAACTCCACTATTTCCATTTCTACCTTATTTTTATACTTACAATTAATAATTCTATCGGTGTATCAATGTACATCATCACAACAATAGTACAGGTAGCTTCACCCAGGCGTGACGGCTGGCCCGCGCGGCTGACCTCTCATACACTCGGTATTATGCCGACATTATAAACAAATCCAGGCTACTCATTCACACCGTGAAATGGGAAAATACAAGCGCTCACATCAACATCGGTAATTGGGACTGTACATGACGTTATAAAATTAATGTAGCGATGACACACACTACTATCAAACGAATATCATAACTCTATACAAAATTAATTATACATATATTAAAAATGGAACATACAACACCAAAATAAAATAAATAATCTCCCCCTTTCTGTCTTCAACTTGTATATCTCTGTCAAATATCTCTTCAGTCTTGCCGTACTTCTCAGTGAAGTTAAAATTGGTAGCTAGCGAAATGAAGTTATACCTCCCGGGTTATGTCCAACAATTACTTTATATTAAGCCATATATATATATATATATATATATATATATATATATATATATATATATATATATATATATATATATATATATATATATATATATATATATATATATATATAAAGAGAAATACCGTAATTAAGTCTCCTAACTCTATATTATTTATCTACCTGTGATGGGGCCGTAAAGACGCCCCCTTCATGTTCAAGGCATATTTATCGCCCATATATTTTCGATGTGCGCGCAGCACGCTGGGATGTGAAGAGTCTGACTCAGTAGAAGATTTATTACTAGGCCATAATAAAGCCTAAAAATTAGTTATATTTGATAGTTGTGTGTTATATTAAATAGCTATAGGTTTTATTTGTGTTTTCGTTATTTCTAGAGCGATAATCGCGTGTGTTATTTGCGTGGCGCAATTATTACGCGCCGCGCAGTAAGTTGAGTGATTAGCCTAGAGCCTATATAAAGAGATCACCTAAACACAAACCACAGATTTTCTGTAAGAGGATATGAAACCCTCCGGCTTGATAGAGAGGGACACAATGGAGGAGTACTCATGTTAATCAGAAATTCCTTGCCTAGCAGAGAGCTTTCTGTTACTACAAACGGTCAGGCGGAAATTATAGGAGCTGATATCACGATAGATGACCAGACCGTTAGAGTATACAACCTATATGCCCCCCCCCCCCCAGATAAAGATCTTTCACTAGCCACAATGGAGATTAGGCGCACCAACTGCCTAGTTGTTGGTGATTTCAACGGCCATTCAGAAAGGTGGGGTTACACAAAGGCTGATACCCGTGGCATTGAGGTAGAGGACTGGGAGATTGACTCAAATCTACAAATCATCAATAGAGCAGATGATACACCCAGCTTCTACTCAAGAAGATGGCAATCGACCTCGACACCCGACCTTGCCTTCTCAACAGGAGACATTAACCATAAGATCGAACGCATTGTGCTTAACCAATTGGCGGGCAGTGACCACAAACCGATCAAATTAATGATCAATATGGAACATACACTCCACCTCCATAAACCATTACCCCGCTGGAACTACAAAAAGGCCAACTGGAACAAGTTCTCAGCACTGACAGATGAATACTGTGGTTCCATAAACACCCAAATCAAAAGAATTGGAGAAATAGCTGACGGATTTAACAAAGCAGTTCTGAAAGCTGCCCTAGAATCAATACCAAGAGGGGCGAGGAAAGATTATAAGCCGTACTGGACAGAAGAACTCAATGAACTGGAAGAACAGGTAACAGAGGCCAGAGATGTAGCAGAAAAGGTCAAAACAGTTGAGGCAAACATCGCCTACAAAGCTATCTCTGCAAAATACAGGAAAACGTTAAACTGTTCAGCCAAAAATAGTTGGATCAAAACAACAGAAAGTCTTAACCTCGACAAAGATGGAAGAAAATTATGGAGGCTCGCCAAAGTCTTAAATGATGAGGAATGCAAAAATAAGGAAATAGCCCTACAACAAAATGAGAAAATACTCACAAAGAAAGAGGCAGCTAATGTTTTTGCTCAAAAATTCTCACTTGAGAGCCAGATAAATGTTCCACTGGACAGAAAACAGGAAATTTCCAAAGAGCAAGAAATTTACTAAAATATACCAACTGTTCCAGAAGAGCATATGACAACAAACCTCACCATGAGAGAGCTAGAGGCAGCCATCGTATCCCTTAAGCAAAGAAAGTCACCTGGAAAAGACAGGGTAACAAATGACATGCTTAAAGAGCTAGGGCCTAAGGCCAAGAAAGTACTCCTCAAGATTATGAACTATAGCTGGAAGCGTGGAATAGTACCACAAGCCTGGAAAGAAGCAGTACTAGTTCCAATCCCCAAAAAGGACAAAGACCGAATGTACCCCAACAGCTACAGACCCATCAGCCTTCTAAGCTGCACGGGAAAGCTTATGGAGAGAATGATCAATACCAGATTAAGCTGGCACCTCGAAGAAAAACAAATTTTACTGCACCAACAGGCAGGCTTCAGGCAACATAGGTCTACAGAGGACCAAGTCACCTACATTGCACAGGAAATCGAAGATGCTTTCCAAGAAAGAAAGCACACTTTAGCAGTCTGGGTAGATATGGAGAAAGCATTTGATAAAGTTTGGAAAGATGGGCTAAGAGTTAAAATGCTTAAATATGGAGTCTGTGGAAGAATGTATAACTGGATCAGCAACTATCTAACAAACAGAACAGCTAGAGTGCAGGTGCACGGACAGTTAAGCAAAAAGACTACAATGGAACATGGAGTTCCACAGGGTGGGGTCCTTTCCCCAACACTCTTCCTCATATATATAAATGATATAACAGAAAACATCCACAAGAATGTCCACAACTCCCTCTACGCTGATGACCTGGCCATGTGGACTTCAGAACAATACATCACCACAGCAAGAGTGCGCATGCAGAATTCACTGCTAGCCCTTGAAAGTTGGTCCAAAAAGTGGTTGCTCAAAATAAATGAACAAAAAACTACACACACTATTTTTACCTTGTCAAATAAACCACAGCAAGCAAAGCTGCAACTAAATGGGCAGGCAGTACGAGAAGATGAAACACCAACATACTTAGGAATCACACTAGACCGCCGAATGACATGGAAATCACAGATTAACAAAATACAGCTAAGGGCAAAACTTCGCATGGCCATCATGAAAAAGCTAGCAGGTACCACATGGGGTGCTGATGAGAATATCCTCAAAAAGCTGTACACAGGCAGAGTCAGACCTGCTATGGAATATGGCATCACAGCTTGGTCGACGGCAGCAAAGTCAAATTTTGACAGAGTAAACAGACTCCAAAACCAAGCAGCACGTATTATAACAGGGGCCCTAAAGTCTACACAAATCAACCATATGGAAAACATCACAGGGCTATAGTCAATGGAGGATAGACGTGACAGCAAAGTCTTAAAACAAGCTGAAAAATTTAAGAGGCTCGAAGGACACCCCATGTACCAAAGAATGAATAGGCTAGGAAGAGGCAGGCTCAAGCGAACTAACTTTGTCGCCCAAGCAAAAGAAAAAATTAACAATAATACCATACTAGCAAGCTCAGTTGCAAAGAAAATCCCAACAAGCTCAACTATCCCACTGTGGAAAATAAGATGCTTTCCTAAGTTAAAATCTGATATTCC
This sequence comes from Oreohelix idahoensis, assembly GCA_024509875.1. Lineage (NCBI taxonomy): Eukaryota > Metazoa > Mollusca > Gastropoda > Stylommatophora > Oreohelicidae > Oreohelix > Oreohelix idahoensis. The sequence continues at coordinate 1,494,134 of JAMPIV010001472.1, forward strand.
AGGCATTGAAGGTAAGGGAACACAGACAGAAACACAAAGAAAGTGTATAGCAACCAAGTATATTGACCAAACATTTCCAGCAAAGCTTTGGACACATGCATATACTGATGGTTCGGCAACAAATGCAGTTGAAAATGGGGGTGCCGGCATCCTCATAAAATTAAAGAATAGAATTCACTCTAAGGCAATTGCCACTGGAAAATACTGCAATAACTTCTGTGCTGAAGCAGAAGCCCTGAAACAGGCAGCTGAAACTCTTATTGAATGCAAAGCACAGGCAGAAAAACACATAGTAATCTTTTCAGATGCCCTCTCAATAATATCAGCGCTGAAGAGCCACCAAACTAAAGGATTGAAAGATCTGATAATCTCCCTTGAAAGAGTAGCCGAATGCTTCAAGAAGTGCACTATCCAGTGGATACCAGCCCATTGCAACATACCAGGAAATGAGGAGGCAGATAGACTTGCTAAGGAAGGAGGTGCCTTACAACAAAATAATATAGAGACAACTTACGCAACGGCAAAGACTACTATAAAGGCTACATTCAAGTCCAAATGGGAAAGAGAGCACCCGGGACATTTGAAAAATGATGCATATCATCAACTATCCAGAAAAGAACAGGTCATCATTTTTCGGCTACGCACTGGTCACAACAGATTGAGATACCATCTGTACCACAAATACAAAATTGGTGCAACAGATCTCTGCACCTGCGGTACCAGCCCAATGACAGTCGAACACCTGCTGCAATACTGCCCAACCTACAGTAATGAACGGAGTAGCATATGGCAACAACCCACTTCTGACAACGAAAAACTGTTTGGAGATGTTGGGAGCCTTGGGTTGACTACTGCCTTTATTAGAGTCATAAATGTGGAGGTCTGAAGGCGAACGAGGAAGAAGAAGAAGAATATAAAGAGATCGGGAGCCGCGCTGGTGTAGCATTTCATCAAGAGCGATCGTCGATCAAGACAGCACTATAACCAGCGTCCTTTTCAGGACGTACACAGCGCTCACCCATCGGATCATTATACGATAGCAATATACTAAAATGACTCGTACCAAGCCACAAGCGAAAAAGAGGAAAGTCTATAGAAGCCCTCAAACACTTGTCAGCATCAGCAAACAAGAATCTGCACAGAACAAAAGAGTCAGCCGGAGAGCACGACTGCCTCAACTCCTAGCGTCGGGGCCGGTCCCTCTCAGAAACCAAACAAAGCAACCTTTGACACTACGACCGATGAGCGACCCAAAGATTCGAAGGCAGAGGATAACAAAGCTCCGAAATCAGACATAACAACATCACCGCTAAAAGATGTCAAGGCAATGGCCCCATTGTGCAGTGACCAGACAGCATCTGCAAAACACGGCCACAAAACATCGACGACAGAACCCGACAAAGCAAATCCACCGCCAACACGAGATGTCATCTTAGTCGAGTCTCCATCATGCAGTGCCCAGGCAACTTCGGTAAAACGAGATCAGAGACAGACAATGCAGCAGAATGTGAATCCGTCCCGCAGACCACACGCTCAATCTGAGACAGAAGTTGGAACGTGCCAACTTCGCAAGCAACAAAATTCCGCTTCTAACGTGGCACTACAGGAGAGGATAATTAAGATCTTTCAGATGTCTGGAGGTGAGGCCTCGCTCAGGGCCCTACCCGACGATAAAGTAATCGGTATCCTGGAGGCAATAACGGGCAGGAGAAGCATATCTAAAGTTTCAAGACACGACAACGGAGTTATAATAACTCTAAACAACACGGAGAAGACAAACCAACTGATGATCGAACTAGAGGCCGGACACAAAGAAGTCCAGCTGCCCCACCAGATTAAAGCTACTGTGGAGATCTTCAAGAAGACCAAAAAGATAGTTGTAAGAGGGGTCGACAACAATCGGTCTACACAAGAAGTCCACAGCCGCCTACAAAAAGAAAACAAGAACATCAAAATAACACAGGTTGAAAGACTGAAGACATGGGACAAGAAGGACACAAACCTAGTTATCATAACTATCGAGGGGACTTCAAGACCAAGTCAAATAAACCTAGACGACAGATGTCGAAAAATAGAAGAGTACATCCCTCCTGTTATGCAGTGCTCAAACTGCCAGCAATTTTCACATACTAAGAAAATTTGCAGGAGAGAGACAGTTTGTCGGTACTGTGCGGGAAGTCACTCATACAACGAATGTCCGCAGGCGAAAAAAGATACCAACTATACAGTACGCAACTCCAACAGAACCTGCGCAAACTGTCTCGGGAACCACGGGGCAAGATACCGTGGCTGTCCGATCTTCTATGAGACAAAGGCCATACTGAAGGAATCGGTAACAAAAAACATCTCCTTCAGAGAAGCAAGACACCGAGTGGCTTCAGGCGACACTGTCAAACAGGAACAGTACACAAGAGCCCAGCTGGTAAAACTAACCACAGAGATGCGAGACATAAAACAACAACTCAAAGTCGAGACGAACAAGCAACACAACGAAGACTCAGATGCCATTAGAGACGAAACAATAGGAGCCTTACAGAGCGCCCAGGCAATGTTACAGGAAATGAAATCCATCAAACACGAGAAAGAAGTCGACATCGCCAAACTCGCAGAGCTAAAGGAAGAGAACGAAGACATCCTCAAAAGAATTGAAACAGAGAGAAGGATCGTTGAGGATATCCATACAAAAAGTAGGGAGCAAAACAAAGAAACTAAAGACAAATTAATAACCGAAATCGTAGAAGTACTAAAAAGAAATCAAGAAAGAAGAATAGAAGCGGAACACCAAATAATCATCAAAACCATAATGGGCTTCTTACCAAAGATAATAGCAACAGCCATAGAACAACACGTAGCCAAAACAGACAACGAATAGTAGAGACCGAGCAGGCAGCCAGTGGTCCTTTTCAGGACCAATCATCTCCAGGACTAGGAACGTGATACACCATATATACCCAAACATAACCTTTTGTAACCCGTAAGGCAGGATATGAACACCACGAGAACGCCACGACACCATAAACAGACAAGCAACTAAGAGGTATCCATACAGTCAGCTAGTGGTCCTTTTTAGGACCAGTCCTTTTCAGGACTAACAACCGGCTAGCACCGAAGAAACTAAATACAATATATACCCCAATTATAACCAACTTTCAGGTTGAACAAGGTATAACAGCAACATAGTAGACAAAGGAACGAACGAACGAACGCTGGTGTAATGGCTTCGGCGTTGTACTGGCGACCAGGTGTTCATGGTTCAAACCCGGGCGTCAGCGTTTGAAGAAATGTTTACGGCCGGAAATTTGACTGAATAGCCTGAACGGCTCCTGTGATAAACCCTCTGTGGATGGGAAGGAGCGAAGCTCCTGACCGGGTTGGAAGGAAAGTCCTCAAGTTCCCCAGCCTCGCAATGACATGTTATTGGGCCGAAGGGCTGAAAGCCCAAGTGCCGCTGGTTAAGGGAAAAAAAATATATAAAGAGATAGCATGTTTAAGGAAATAAATAGATTGATGTGTTTCCAGGACCTGATAATTTAGTCTTGAAATATAAATGAGTGAAAATAATATGCGTGGATTGATTTTAATAGTGTAAGTCCAAATCACAGATGTGAGAGTTTTAGTAGCAATTATTTCATCCATCAGACCGGGCAAATTTAGTAGGAGAGTATTTCATACATGGAACTGGACAGAGAAGCGATCGATTACTTGAATTTAGATAATATCAACTGTTATCAAGATGGCAGCCACGTGTTCATGAAAGGCGGCGCGTCATCATGCTGTGAATAAAGAAGGCGCCAAGGAGTCTGAGTTTAACACTCTTTTTTATATTGTGTGAATTGACACGTGGGTGAAAGTAGGTTAATATAATTTTCCCCAGTAATAGAAGAGAGAGTTGTCGTGTTAAATTTCCTTTAGGTGATAAATTTAATTCCAGTTTTGTTAAAGTCAAGAATAATTATATTTTATTCTTTGATGCGATGGTAATTGAGTGTATTTCACGATACTTATCATAATCCTACTGTTTACCTTTAGTAGGTTACTTTGAAGTGAGAATAGCCATTTAGATTTCTGGTGAGATTAGAGCCACTCCTTGGTGCGCGAGGCACGTTGAGACAGGTGTTTCTCTGTTTGCTCCTTGCGGAGCATAGAAACACCAATGCGGCTGGTGTCCATTACAGGCCCACAAGAAGCATTTTTATGCTATTGCAGTGGTTGTTTCTGTAACAATGTGTTTCATGTGATGAGTTCCCAATCTCATCAGGGGTCATATACGACACGCTTGTTACTAAGCGCACCAGTCGTCACTTACGACATGTTCAGAATGCAGTAACGAATATTGATGTGGATCAGTTACGAAGTAGTAGCTTATTCTCATTAATGAGAGTATTGGTGGTACATATTGTTTAATTCTATTTGATACATATTTTATTATTATTTAATTATGGTTATGTGTAGAATGGTTTATGAGAGCACGTGGGCTCACTGCCAGCCTCATGCACAACACCACACTAGTATCGCTAGACGACATGCATGTGTGTGTGCATGATAGTTGAATATTCAGTTTCACACAGTGTGGAAGGACAGTTTGACAGGTGAGAGCATGGTCTTTCTGATTATTTAACCATGATTTTAACTAGTCGTTGCTTTGTTTGCTTCTTCAGATTAGCAATCGAGCACAGGCTGGGTGTTTGTTTGGTGTTTGGTTTGTTGGTTTATTTGTTTAATGTTTGCTTCAGTGTGCTCTTAATGTCACTGATAGGGTTGTAAAAATAAATACAGCCCCTGCCAGGGGAGGTTAAACCCCCAAAATGAAAAACACAGAATTATAAGTTAATATCTATATCTGGTCATTTATACTAGCAAAATGACTGAAAAAAATACAAAACATTGAGGTACATACTAAAAACTTGCAATCTATGGCGGAAAAACAGTGAAAAAAAGGCAAATTTTAGCTTTTTGGGGTATTTTGTTGCCCACGATATCTCAAATGTGAGTACAACTTGAGTTATGAAATTTGGCTATTTCATTTGTTAATATATGATAATGATTGTATACTAAAATAATTTTGATTGGTTTGATATCTGAGTTTTTTTGGATTTTAACATACCAATCGAAAAAAAGTTGAAATTTTTAAGGGGGGTATCTTAGCTATTTCTCAACAATTTTGTAGTTTGTTAACATATATCCTTTATTTTAGTTTAATTAATGAACACTATGTGTACAGCATGTGGCCCAAAGTTTACTGCTGTATCACTAATAGTTTTTGAAAAATCATGGGCAACGTGCCCACATTTGTGTGAAAAATGAGGTTTTGAGAAAATTAAGAAAAAAGGGAGGAATTACACTTGTATACAAAATTTACTCACCTCAGTATTCCCCTGCTATGTAGGAATCATCTCTGGTATTTTCCTTTATTGATTCAATGTTCTGTGTCATACTTTGCTGCTTACTTTTCATTAAATTCTTCATTTCAGCAGACTGTATGCGCTTTTCGTCAGTTTCCGAAAAAATACATCCTGTCTCTGGTAGACATGTACTATGTGGGGGAAGCGATTGCTCTACCCTCAGCAGACTCAGTACATGTAGGAGAGGCTTTGCTCTCAATATTCACAAGATTAGGATACCCTTATCAGATATTAACTGACAATGGTTCACAATTCAGAAGGAAACTGATGGAGGAAGTTTTTAGGATTTTTCAAAATATTCTCGTCCGCACATTTTATCATCAACAATCGATTAGACAAGTGGAAAGATATAACGGGACTCTACTTACAAATTTATGTAAGCTCGCACAGGAGAAACCAGAATCCTGTGATTCGTTCTTACCTGCAGCTTTATTTGCGTGTAAGGAGGTACCTTACCACTCTACTGGAATACCTCCAGCCACGTTATTATTTTGATGACCCATCAAAGGACCCCATGGTTAATAAAAATTAGCCAGTCAAAATTATTTTTACACATGAAACTATGTTTGAAAAGCTTGAATTCTGTTTGCTTCAGGGAAATGAATATGGTACAGAAAATTAAAATCCATGCATTAGAAGCAATATAGCATCACAAATATACCAATTTGTATATTTTACATATATAATTAGGTAAAATCTGGAAGTCCTCCCAATACAGCACAAGCACAAAATTAAGATTATATCAGAGCTGTGTGCTTTCTGTGCTTCTCTATGGTGCGGAATGCTGGAGAGTTACAGAGAAGGAAATGTCAAAATTGTCCTCTTTTCACACAACATGCCTAAGAAAAATTCACCGAATCTTTTGGCCGAATACCACCACTAACCAAGATCTGCTTACTCGTAGCAAGCAAGAGGACATGCACACCATCATAGCTGGCAGACGCTGGAACTGGGTTGGTCATGTCCTCAGAAGAGACCCCGATGCCATCACAAGAACAGCTATGCTTTGGACCCCTGAAGAAAACGAAAAAGAGGCCGACCAAAAACAACCTGGCGGAGGACTGTGGAGGCTGAGATGCAAAGAATGAACCAGAGTTGGGGCACTGTACGAAGGATGGCCACCGACCGAGCAAAGTGGAATCAATTTGTTGTTGCCCTACAAGACGCCACTAGGCGTGATGGCCACTGACTGCTTTGACGGTCGGCGGCTAAGGCTCAAAGAAGAAGAATTAGGTAAAAATACACTTACCTGACATACTTTAAAAATTTATATAAAATCATCCACAAAGGTTTTAGTGAAAATAAACATACAGAAATGTGGGCAAATGAATATACTTTCCAGTGCAATATGTATCTAAAATTTGATATTTTCAATGAAATTCTTCATTTTTGGGGGTTAAACCTCCCCTTAAGAATCAGAGTTTTATTGTTGAATCGGGTCGGTTGCGAGTGTGCAAGAGAGCGATCAAATATCACAACATCATCATCACCATCTCGCCCCACCCTATCACATACCCATATATATATATAATATATATATATATATATATATATATATATATATATATATATATATATATAAGGTAAAGGAGTAAAGGAACCCGTTACACGCCCATTGAGGCATATTGGGAATATGGTGTTAGGCCCATATTATCTTGACCGTCGGCACACTAGGGGTGATGTGGTCGGCATCACGCCGGTCGCCTTAACCTTCCCAGAGTTGCTCTGGTACCCATTTGGGGCTGGGTCGACCCAGGAGCCGTTTGTGGCCTAAAAAATTCCCACCTCATCTGGGGATCGAACCATAGACCACTGCGTTAGGAAGCCAGTGCACTAACCACTATGCTACCGCATTAAAGTAATAAAGTCTCCTGGCTCTCTATTATTAATCTACCAAGGAAAAACAAAAAACCCCAGAGGAAAAAACATCGACTAAGTAAATGTGCTTACCAAAACGAAGAATTCCTATTTACACTCTCTAACTATTGTCAGCTTTCAACTCCACAACGTCACTAGACGACAAAATCCAGGAATTGACAACTGATGGTGAATGATAGAGACATGAACTTAAATAGTGAGACAGAATGCCGGGGCTCGACGAACGCTTTCCCACAAGTGTGCGGATGAAACGTAAGACAGTCGTAAGAGTGTTTACGATCTCCCGTTCGATGCTCGCCCCTGTTCATGATAAAGGATCAAAGGTGGCTAGACATGAAAGAACGAGAGTTCTCAGAGCGACCGGGGTCACAGAAACTAGCCACTCGCTACATAGAGATTTCTTCGGCAAGAATTGCCGCTGAGAAACTTAGAGGAGCAAAGAGTTCCTTGTTTTTCCCCCACATGTCAGAGATACCAGTGCCCTTTTAACTTCCCTGAATGCCAACATGAAAAGATCGTTAGACATCCAGCCGCTTTGCACGTGCAAAGAGGTGTATCTAAACGGGATTATAGCAAGATTGACATAATCGGAGAGAAAAATAAGAGCTGTTAAAATCAAAAATGACAGAATAAGTGGGAGGTAAGATGAAATAGGAAAATAACAGACAGGTTAACTTCAGACAAGGGCAGACAATTCTAACCATCTGTGACAGTCCAAGGCATCAAACAAGGAACGCAAAGACATGATAATTCAAGAGATACGAGGAGCTGAGAATGATAAGAGGTTGCAAAAAGCGGTGCAATAAGCCCAACAAGACCAATGGACTACATGGGAAGGAGCCCTGCAAAGGTCCTTGACATGGAATGATACATGGCATATGGCACCTCTTAGACTCAGCTTCATTATTAGATCAATGTATGACCTCCTGCCATCGGCCACAAACCTTGTGAGATGTGGAAAGTCTGATGATGATGGGTGCTCCTTGTGCCATGAGAGGCAGACACTTAAACACGTGCTCTCAGCTTGCAAGGTGTCATTAGGGCAAGGGCGATACACATGGCGCCACAACAAAGTACTGAAAGAGCTGGCTGCTACAATAGATCTGGCAAGGGTGAAGGAGAACTGCAAAGTCAGACCGAGCACCGCAAATACAAACTTTCTGAGAGCAGGAAAGTCAGCACACCCCAAACCGAGTAAATCAAGTAGCTGTTTACCATCTCTTCTTGAGTGTGCAAATGACTGGGAGATGGCAGTAGACCTACCTGGGCTAGGGTCATATCCAGAGAGTATCAGAAGATCTCGAAGATGGCCAGATATAGTGCTGAATTCTTCATCATCGCAACAGATTATAATGATTGAGCTGACCGTGCCATTTAAATCTAGATTTTAACAGCAACACTCGTTCAAAGTGGCCAAGTATAATGATCTTGCCACTGAATTGCGACACGTTGGGTTCACTGCAAGGGTCATGGCTGTTGAGGTGGGTGCAAGAGGTTTCGTGGCAGCCTCAGTGTATGACCAACTGAAACTGTTGGCATTGAGGGGACAGTCAAGAACAAGGGCGCTAAATAGGCTCAGCGAAAAAGGCACCGTGATGGCTGTGGAACAACCGCAACGGCTATGGAACTCGGAGCAGTAATTTGTTTTCAACATATGGGTTACTTTCACAACTGCCTCCAGCTGGCAGAGAATAGGAAGGAATTTTAAAGCTGCAACCAAGGTGGAATTGGTTTAATTCTCGACATAAGACAAAAGGAGGCTGACACTTGGGAGCCATGACCCAAGTGGGCCCGCCCCCTTAGAGTGTAAATGAGATTAAGTGACCGAAACACTTGATCGACGGAGGTGGTGGGCTACTTCTTATGATCAGATTGCTTCCTGTTGTATCGCTCTGTATAGAATTTCCTGTCATCCCCACATTTATTTGGTTTCTAATTGTTGCACCTCTTTTTGTGCACCGCAATGCGTTCACGATTTTGAAACATTGCGCGGTGCTCATCAAGAGGCTTGCTTGAATAGAATGACGTAAAATAAGAATTATTACATAGTTGCGCGTGCTGAGCAACAGGAGATCTTGCCGTTGTGTTGCCGACCAAGATGGTCGTGTTTTTCCTGGTATTCACAGGATCTCTCGATGTGCATGGTCGTATTTTCCACTGTGTTCTGAAGTGGCTTTATGATTGTGAGCATCGTCCATGTGTTCATGAAGTAGGATACATTTGTCTGCCCTGACGAAGATTATGTTGTATGGCTGACCAAGCTGGTCGCGCCCTTAATGGTGTGCTGAAGATCGTTCGAGGTGTACCCGACCAAGACGGTCGTGTTTTACTGAGATCTAAAGTGTCAATGTTATAATTGTTGATATTTACCGTCGTGTGTAGTAAATATCATAAGATATAATGAGACGTGGCTGGCTGTCATACATACTCACGTTACAAAGCATAATCACGAAGCTTGAACACAAGATACAAGGATCGACATGTTTAATTCGCCATCTTAGAAAAACAGGAAGTAGTAAGAAGAGTTCCCATAAGGGCAAGTAACTCTAGTCGGGAAAACAAAGTATCAGCATGGAAACGTATATACATCAACATCCCCCCTTCTTTATGAGTGAACAAAGTCATTCATCCAAGAGGGTTTCTTGCGATCTCTTTGAGGTCTCTTAGAGCAAGATGGTAGGAGAGAATGTTCTTTGCCAGCTTTCCCAGGACTAGAAGTAGCTGGAGTTGAAAGATCAACTTCTGGAGGATTGGAAATGTTCACTTCACTAGTGTTCTCCATGTCTGGCAAAACAATCTGTTGCTCGAATAGAACTGGAGAGGAGACATCAATTTCCAGGTCCTCGGGATCAGGTGTGAAAGGTGTTGTTTTAGGTCTTAGATGAATTCTGTTTCTGACATATTGACCTCCATTCTCCCCTTCAACGAGATAAGATCTTTCAGAGAGCCTCTTATCAATCCTTCCAGATTGCCAGTTTGGTTGTTCAGGGTCTTGATAGTAGACTGGCTGGTGAGACAACTTGGGCAGATCATGAGCAGTTTTATCATAATACTTCTTCACTGATCTGTCTCTCTTGCCTCTACTTTCAATAACTCTGCTGTGAGACGCAACGGGTTTCACTGCAGAAGGTATCAGTGTGCGCAGTTTCCTGTTGAACAGTATTATCAAACCCTTGTCTTGGCGTATTACGAAGTTCAAGTAGTGCCTCATATGCATCTGTGTTGTTTTGAACAGTCTTACTCATCATAATAGGCTGCCCTCCTAAAATGCTGGAAATGATAAAGTCATTCCATGACGACATGAAGGGAACAGTCCAATATGCTGGAAGCGCGTCACAGCCTTTTGACATACGAAGTGGCGTTAAACAAGGCTGTGTTCTGGCTCCGACCCTCTTCGGGATTTTCTTTGCCCTACTCTTGAAACATGCTTTCAGAGATGCAACTGAAGGAATATGCCTTCACACTAGGTCAGATGGCCGTCTGTTTAATCTTTCAAGGCTGAAGGCAAAAACAAAAATCAGAAGGGTCACTATAAGAGACTTGTTGTTCGCTGATGATGCTGCAGTCGTCACTCAAAGCCAACAGGAGCTTCAGAACTTGATGAATCGCTTCACTAAAGCATGCAAGGACTTTGGCCTCACAATAAGTCTAAAGAAAACGAATGTGATGAGTCAGGATGCGGGTGCTGCACCAGTTATCACTATCGATAACTATGAACTGGCAGTTGTGCATCACTTCACATACCTAGGGTCTACCATCAATGACAAACTCTCACTGGATACAGAAATCGACAGCCGCATTGGCAAAGCTGCAGCTACCTTTGCCCGCCTCACATCGCGTGTTTGGGGGAAACTCCAAACTCACAATGAAGACCAAAGCTGCGGTATATAATGCCTGCGTCACCAGCACACTTCTATATGGTAGCGAGACCTGGACGACCTATGCTAAGCAAGAAAGAAGGCTCAATACCTTCGATTTACGGTGTCTACGCCGCATCCTCGGCATCTCGTGGAAAGATAAAGTGACTAATGTCGAGGTGTTGTCACGTACTGGCCTTCAAAGTATGTATACACTGCTTAGACAGCGCAGACTTCGCTGGCTTGGCCATGTTCGTCACATGGAAGATGGTCGCATCCCAAAAGATATCTTCTACGGACAATTAGCAGATGGCAGGAGAACAGTTGGGCGACCACAGCTGAGGTTCAAAGATGTGTGCAAGAGAGATATGAGGGCACTGGACATGGATCCAGCAACATGGGAGGATGAAGCTGCCGATCGCACTAAGTGGCGATGCTATTTACGGCGCCAACTCAGATTGGGCGAAGAGAGGCTCACACAACAAGCAGAGGAGGGGAGAAAACGTCGAAAGGAGCACCAGGAAAATAAGCAGCTGAGGGCTGTCACCTCAGGGGCGCATTCCCATAGTCAGTTATGACTGAAGGGGCTATTATTATTATTACTCATCATACCCTTAATGAGTTTCACAGCAGATTCAGCTAATCCATTGGCTTTATGGTGACCTGGTGCTGATTTAACATGAAGTATTCCCCATCTAGCAGTAAATGATCTGAACTGTGCAGACGTAAACTGAGCACCTTGGTCAGATACAATAACTTTAGGAACACCATAACGAGCAAAGTGAGACTTCAATTTCCTGATGACTTACTGTGCTGTCATTGTAGGTAGGAAGTCTACTTCAATGAAGTTGGAAAAGTAGTCAATCAGAACTAAATAGTATCGGCCTTCTATAATAAAGATGTCAGTGCCAACTTTCTCCCATGGTGATAAACCTCTCGAGTGTTGGTTTAAAGGTTCTTTAGTATTCCTTGCCTTCATTTCTTGACATTCTGGACAACTGTCAGCTATCTATCGAATCTCAGCCGTCATGCCGATCCAAAACAGACAATTTCTGGCCCGGCGCATCATGCTGTCAAATGCAAGATGAGCAGCGTGTAGCTTTTGCTTGATTTCAGGCCTCAGTGCTTTTGGGATAAGAATACGCTCTCCTTTAAGTATTATGCCTTGTTCTGTTGTCAGCGTATCACGAATGTCAAAATAAGGCATAAGCTCAGCTGGTACATCAGACTTTCTTTTAGGTCACCCATCCAAAATGGTCGACTTCAACCTCTGGAGCACGCTGTCTTTGAGAGTTTCAGCTTTAAGAAAAAGTTTCCTGCATGGGGGAAGTTTTGCTCAAATTGTGGGGGAAGAAACCATTTCAAAGTTAAATGCAAGAAAGTCCACACTGTTCACACAGAGTCAGTGGAAGATTCTGAAGTTTTTCTTAATTGTGTGATGTCTAGCAAAGCTTGTACATCTGCACAACTCATTGTCAATGGAAAAATGGTAAGATTTCAGTTAGACACAGCAGCTGATGTGAATACAATCTGTCAACACTTTGTGATGCAAGAACAATTGTTACCCACTAAACAGAGGCTGGTTATGTGGAATGGTACTAAGATGACTCCACTGGGAGAAGTTCTATTAACTGCTGAGAATCCTAAGACTGGGACAAAACACAATATAAGGTTTACTGTTGTGAAAAATAAATTCACATGTTTGCTGGGCAACAACACACTGCAGGATCTACAGTTTGTGACAGTCAACACAAACAAATTTATTGCTAAGGTGGCTACTGACAGTTTAGATAATGATCATAACTCTGATAACCAACTAGGTGTCCTGGGTGAAGCTGTGTTGCATATTGATCCTAATATTCGTCCAAAGGCACTGCTGTGCAGAAAAATACCATTTTCACTTAAGAGCAAGGTAAAGTCAGAGCTTCAAAATCTCATGAACAGAGGTATATTAATCTTTTCCATCATCACATCTGGTATTTCAGGTAATCTTACGGGTGCATCAGCTCCTGCATTGCTCTCTCTATCAGCTAAGGAATCCAATGTGACATTATGAATACAAACTCTGGACAGTGTGTCGGATATAAGATTGGAACCTTGTACCCATTGGAATTCAAAGTCATATCGATGGCTGCGCATCAGTAAATTCTGCAGTCTTCGAGGAATTTGACTCAGAGGTTTCTTAACGATGGCTGCGAAAGGTTTATGGTCATTGATGACTGTAACTTTCCTTCCATAAGTGTACTGGTCAAAGCGTTCCAAACCATATACAACAGCTAAGAGTTCCTTCTCAATTTGAGCCCAGCGTTGTTCAGTTTCAGTTAGAGCTCTTGAAGCAAACTCTATTGGCTGACCATTTTGTAGGAGGACAGCCCCAAGTCCATAGCTGCTACTATCAACTTGAATACACAAAGATTCATCAGGATCATAGTATGCGAGTACTGGAGTAGAAGTAATCAGTTTCTTGACTCTCTTGAAAGCTTGTTCGCATTCAGCAGACCAGATAAAGGGAGTATCCTTACGTGTAAGTTCTCTTATTGGATGAAGAACTTCTGAAAGATTGTTGAGAAACTTTGCTAGATACTGTATCATGCCGCAAAATCTGCGAACCTCATGACAGTCCTTAGGAACGGGCATGTTCAGTATTGTCTCAACCTTTTTCTTGTCTGGTTCAACACCTCGAGCAGTAATAAGGTGACCCATGAAGGTAATTTCTTCTTTCTTCTCTTGAGCTTTAGCGTCATTCAGTTTAATGCCTTTCTCTTTACACCTATGTTTCAATGCTTTAAGCTTCAGATCATGGTCCTTAATTGCTTGTTGTCTGTTTGATCCACAACCTGCAATAACTATGTCATCAGCAACATTGATGCAACCATGAAGACCTTCCAGAGCTTGTGCTAGATGCCTCTGGAAAATTTCACTGCTTACATTCAAGCCAAATGGTAATCTAGACCATCTGAACCTACCAAAAGGTGTAATCATTGTTGTAAGTTTACTAGACTTCTCATCAAGTTTGATATGCCAGAATGCTTCCTTGATATCCAGCTTTGTGAAAATCTTGGCATTATTGAGTTCAGGCAATACATCATCCAAAGTTGGCAATCTGTAATGCTCTCTTTGCAAAGCCTCATTCAGGGGTCTAGGATCAATACATATTCTTAAGGAACCATCAGACTTTTCAACAACAGCCATTTGGTTAACCCATTCAGTCGGTTCCTCTACTGGTAATCAATAGATGTTTCTGTCCACAGTAATGACACTCCTTTCTAGGTTCAAAGTACCCACTGTCAGTGTTACTTTGACAGGCTTTACCAGCAGCATGCCCAGTGTCTCTCTTGGGAGGTTTATGGTTGAGTGATTTTTTCTGTACCTTTTCAACCCTTGCTTCAGAAGGTTGTACTGTATTACTCATCTCTCTTATGTCGTTTCCAGTTTGCTCGAAGACTCTGCATATATGAATGGTTTTCTTTAGATTGAGGTCAGCTTCCCTCAAGAGCTTCTCTTGTAACCTTTTGTTAACAGTAAAGACAATTTTGTCTCTTATCATTCGATCCTTGTCGTTAAAGTTGCATAAATCTGCCTTAGTTCTGAGCTCGGTCAAAAAAGAATTAAAAGGTTCTTGAAGAGGTGTGTTCCAGAATCTGAACGTATGTAATACTTCACTGCTTCGTGAGCTGCAATGGTTCTGGAGCAAATCGAGAATTTTAGTAGGATTAGAGTGGTCTCCTTCCTCTGCAAGTTGATCAAAAACTTCAACAGCTTGAGGTCCAGCACAGTGTAGAATAATGGCCGCCCGAACAGAATCAGGATTAGAGGCCACCTCTATTGCATGCATGTATAGTTCTAACTGTCGTCTCCATTTACGAAATGTGTCTGGTTCGACGTTATTTATGTCCTAGGCAGGGTGGTAACCGAAATAAGGGCCGTTCTGCCATGACGAAATGTCTAATAATGGTATGCAAGCAATAACCTACCAGTCTATGAGTCAGCACACGTGTTACAAGATCTTCAGCAGAATAGTTCGAATTCTGTAGAACTGAACACCGCTGCCACCATGTTGATATTTACCGTCGTGTGTAGTAAATATCATAAGATATAATGAGACGTGGCTGGCTGTCATACATACTCACGTTACGAAGCTTGAACACAAGATACAAGGATCGACATGTTAATTTTTTTTTTTTTTTTTTTTTTTTTTTGCGGCATTTATTGCCGGTCAAAAATACTTTATATATGTCATTGTATACATGTTTAATTCGCCATCTTAGAAAAACAGGAAGTAGTAAGAAGAGTTCCCATAAGGGCAAGTAACTCTAGTCGGGAAAACAAAGTATCAGCATGGAAACGTATATACATCAACAATAATAAGGATCTTTTATATGGTTATGGAGAAGAAGCTGTGTCGCTGCGTGGATGACACATACGTATGAATTTCCACTGTTAGAGCCACGAACTGTTAAGAGACTGATTATACAGCACCTTTATTATTGGACTGCCTTGAACATATATGCATATCAAGCTGTATTTATAGCTTCGGGATCGGTGTAACTATGTATCTTTTGAACAAATCGAAGCTACTGTTGTTGTATGTGAATAAATCAAGTGAAAGTGTCAGCAGTCTTCAACTATTATTATTAACTGCTGCGGTTACCATTTGCTGTTTATATGATTCATAACCCTACGACAACTTGGCTAAAACTCTTCAGAAGATAACGGATATGAAGATCCGCCCCAACATAAATGGGGGCCAATTTACACTAATATTTCTATTTGTCTGAGCCTCTTTATCCGCCTTTTCATATCCTTCTATGCCAACATGTGAAGGTATCCAAGCTATTAGAACAGAACATGCTCTGGAGCATAGGTAAGTATTTGCCAGTAATATCTCTTCTGCTGTATCAGGTCTACTGCATTCTCGTAAGTTTCTTATTGCTTGAATAGCTGATAGTTAATACTGTCAACTTATGAGGAGGGTTGCTAGAGAAGATTTCCAGAGCTTTCAGAATTCAATCATCTCTGTCGTGAAAATAGCACGTTACAGAAATTGCGGTGAGCATAATTTATTATGAAATTAGAAGCATTATATATCGTAGGTGTAAAGAGGTTGAACGGGATAGTTTTCCTTCATTCAAAAAAAAAAAAAAAAAAAAAGTGTGAACGAGTTACGATATCGCTTCCGTGCTTATTTAACTGTTGACCAAAATTATCCATATTTTACCAGGAAATTATTGATAATCATAAATAGTTTTTGGTGCAAGGCAGTCCTTGTTCTGGAATCCACAGGGAAAGAGAGGCAGAGGTAGACCAAAAAACACATGGAGAAGAGAACTGGATACAGCGGTGTAGATGATGAGGAAAACATGGAAAGAACTTGAGCGGATGGCACGTGACAGGAAGACTTGGCATGTGTTTGTTGAAGGCCTATGCTCCTTGGGGAGCTAAAGGGTATTGATTGATAAATAGTTGGTTGAAAGTAATTATGCGGGACAATCCCGATTTTGCGCAAACTACTATCGTTACCTAATATATAGGCCTAACAGAAATTAGTTTTGTATGCTCTTTTTTCGTCTGCAGTTGTAACTTGTGATAGAGCGTAATTATTACCACAGTTAGCGTTAGGATTCCCAAATAGATATTATTTCTTTCTTGTGAATAATTATTTAAAAAAAAGAAAAGCTCTGCAGAGGGTAGGGTTAAAATTATGATTTGGGCCAACCATTACTGTTTTGTGATTTTTAGCCATTATTTCCACAAACAAAAAAAGAAAGAAAAAACAGCTGGAAATAGAGTTATAGTTAGGCCTACTGGTTTGGTGCCAAGATTTTATTATATCACCATTCATTATCATCTTTTTATTTTAATTAATGAAGAAAAATATTCCGTTCAACCTCTGATGGGTTATAATTAGGATATATATTGTTTTCAATTCCAAATAATAGGAACAACTACCGATATGAGAAAGTGGCATCACATTTGTCAAATCATTGTAAATAGGGAAAATCACAATTACCAATTTCCGAGTTAATGGATCAGTGCCAAGATTGTATTATATCACCATTCATCTTCCTTTGCTCACATTACGGAGCATTTCCCCATATTATGGTTGCTGACACTGTAAGAATATGAATAATGTATTATGGATAGTTTTCTGGACACAGAGAGAGAAAAGTGGCCACTACCTCTGGGCTCGTAATAAATGTCTAGGCACACTGTAACCAATCATGCTGTCAGTAACACAATGTGAATGACTAGAACACATTTAAAATGAAGGGATGCTTATAGTCTTGGGCTGTACGCGAGATGCCCCTATTGTGACAGTGAGATATGTGCTTGGAATGCTGTCGATTAGATCCAGATATGCGATGGCCCAAGCAAAATCCTGTATGTGAGTAACCACAGACAAATGGCACCCCCTTCACGGAAACAGCTGACATTAAGGGAGCAAGAACAAAGAGATGGATGGCACAGGCAGAGACAACGATCAAACAGGTGACGGGTCCCCAAGATGCAGCAATAGTGAATGCAGTCAGCGACCCATAGCTGTACTGCTTGCATCAGGACCAGCGAACCAGAGCTGGTCAAGACCGCACTCCACCTCGACGTGGTGGTCCTGGAAACAGTCTGCAGCAGTGCAGTCTGGCTGAGCGAGTGCGGATCGCAATGGGAAGGCAAACCCGGTCCCTAAAAAATGCTGTGCTGAAGTCGGATGTGTCGACCGAAAGGTGCAGATATCACAGCTTAGGCGTAAACAGACACAATGCAACCACCGTCCTTTTCAGGGCGAACGAAGAAGAAGAAACAGGTGACTACACTTGAAAATATATTCAAAGGGGACGAGTGGAGTTTGTCAGATGACAACTGGATTAACTATCAGCTAGTCATCATCAGCCTTGGCAGAGAGTGTAGAACTTGTGGCAATGGGAAAGCCGAACTGGAAATTAATCGTCTGATACATGATCATGCCGGGGATAATGACTTACTTACTTACTTAGTCGTTCCCCTTCTACCGTGAGGTGTAGAGGTTTGGAAGAGAGAGCGCCAGACTATCCTATCGGCTGTCTTCCTCCTGGCCTGGTTCCATTCTAGTCCTCGGTCCTTCAAAGATTGTCTAATGTTGTCCTCCCAGCGGACTCTGGGTCGTCCTGGAGGTCTGGATCCCTGGCTCTTTGTTTCCCATGCTTGTTGTGGTAGCCGATCTTCTCCCATTCTGCAGACATGGCCAAACCATCTTAGTTGGGACTGTTCTATTTGGGTCTGCAGCGGGTGGGATTTTAGGCCTTGACGTATCGTCTGGTTGCGGACCATGTCTCTTCTTGTTACTTCAACCACCTTCCTCAGATACCTCATTTCTGAGGTTTGGATCTGGCTTTTGTGGGTTGTAGTCATTGCCCATGACTCGCATCCATATGTCAAGACTGGGACATAGGTGGAGCGGTATACAGCCATCTTCGTTTTCTTACCAACCTCTTTCTTGCTGAGGAATCCTCGATTTATGGCCTGATAAAGTCTCCCAGCCGCTGCTTTTCGAGTGGCCAACTCTTCTTTGATGCCCCCCTTTCGGTCTATAATAGCTCCGAGATATTTAAAGTGGTCGACCTGCTCCAGGACCTGTTCTCCCAACTTAATCTGATGTTTTCTTTCTTCTCGTGATATCACCATGGATTTTGTTTTAGAGCTTATGACCATCCCTCTCTTCTCCAGCTCTTCCTTCCAGACTTGCAGGTTGGATTGGAGATGTGTCTCTGATTTAGCAATCAGGACAACATCATCAGCAAATGCTAGCTCTGAAATACAGACCTGTCTCATCTTCCAGTACCCCACTGATTACTTTCTTGTTCTCTCCTTACATGCCTTGATGACATCGTCCATGAGGAGTATGAAAAGATAAGGTGACAGGATATCGCCTTGTCTTACACCAGTGATGGTCCTGAACTCTTCTGACTTATAGTTTGCTGTCCTCACATAATTTCTGCAAGACTTGTAGAAGCTCTGTATAGCATGAATCAGAGGTGCTGGAATGTTCTTCCTTGCCAAACAGTCCCAAAGTTTGCTCCAGGGGACCCTATCAAACACCTTTTCCAGATCTATGAAACAAAGATGGATCTCACTCTTGTACTCAAGGGCCTTTTCACTCAGCTGCCTGAGTGTGAAGATTAGGTCTTGAGTACTTCGGTTTGCTCGGAATCTGCACTAGGCTTCATCCAATTGTGGCTCAGCTAGGCATCAGAGTCTCTGCTCTAGGATTCTAGAGTAGATTTTACCAGGGACACTGAGAAGGGATATGCCTCTGTGGTTTCCACATTGTCGATTGTCACCCTTTTTGAAAATCGGTGTTATGATGGCAATCTCCCAATCTTTTGGTATGGCCTTGTTGCACCACGCTGCCTGTAGGACCCTTAGGAGTAATAGGTTGCCTGATGCTCCCATGTACTTAACCATTTCTGGTGTTATACCATCATGCCCTGCTGCTTTGCCTATCTTGATTTTCTCCAGTGCTGCCTTCAGTTCTTCCATCTTTATGTCATCTTCATCACCATTTGTATCCTCGTCTGTGCTAGTAGTTATCATTTCTGATGCTCTACCTTGCTCACCATCAAGGAGTTCTGAGAAATATTCTTTCCATCTTTCCATTACTTCCTTCGGGGCAGTAAGCAATTTGCCTTGCTTGTCCTTTATAAATTTAAGAGGGCATTGTTTTTCCTTCCTCATGTTCTTTAGGCACCAACCAAGATCTGCTTACTCGTAGCAAGCAAGAGGACATGCACACCATCATAGCTGGCAGACGCTGGAGCTGGGTTGGTCATGTCCTCAGAAGAGACCCCGATGCCATCACAAGAACAGCTATGCTTTGGACCCCTGAAGGAAAGCGAAAGAGAGGCCGACCAAAAACAACTTGGCGGAGGACTGTGGAGGCTGAGATGCAAAGAATGAACCAGAGTTGGGGCACTGTACGAAGGATGGCCACCGACCGTGCAAAGTGGAATCAATTTGTTGTTGCCCTACAAGACGCCACTAGGCGTGATGGCCACTGACTGCTTTGACGGTCGGTGGTTAAGGATCGAAGAAGAGAAGAAGAAGAATGTTCTTTAGGGTCTTATAGAACAATTTCTGGTTTTCTTGCGCATCCTTTTCTAGCTTTTCTCCACATTTTTCCCAGGACTTCTGTTTTGCTGATAGCACCTTGTTCTTTGCTTCTGTTCTGAGTATCACATATTCTCTATTTGTCCTGCTGTGTTTTTAGCTCCTAAGTATTGTTTCCATGCCATTTTCTTCTCTCTGATTTTCTCTTTGACTTCTTCTGTCCACCAAGGTGTCCTCTTTCTCTTGTTCCCAAGTCGGACTTCACCACATGCTTCTGCAGCAGCTGTCTTTATGATGTCCTTGAATTTAAGCCACAGGGTTTCCAAGTCATCAGGTTGTTCTTCTGTGTTTCTCACCGCTGTAGCAATAAGCCCCTGATATCTGGTCTTAATTTCTGGCTCTTTCAGCTTGTAGGTCTTAATGCTCATTTCTTCCGTTCGTTTACTTGGTTTCTTGCGTGGTGCTGGGCAGTTCCTAGGCTGAGCAACTCTTTCAGTTGTTCTTTTATTGTAAGCAGGTAGTGAACTCCACCCCATCTAGCATGGTCATTTCCAACTCTGGCATTGAAATCTCCGAGCATGATAATTTCATCTAGGCAGTCACTCACTGTCCTTTGAAGCAGCTCGAAGAATTCTTCCTTGACCTCTGCTCTCTCATCCTCATTTGGCCCATACACTATGACCAGGTTGACTATGGTTTCTCCTTCTTTTAGTTTTACAACCATAATGCGCTCCGAGACAAAGTTCCATCCCTTGATACTATCTTTCTGGTTTTTGGCAACAATGCAACCCACGCCCCCTTTAGCTCTTTCAGATGTGGGTACACCACTGTATACCAGAGTGTTGCCATCGAGATCCATGACTCCTTGTCCCTTTTTCTTTGTTTCGGTAATGGCCAGGATTTCTAGTTTTGCTTTCCTCATCTCTTCCATCAGCTCCTCTTCTTTCCCATTTATACTTCTTGTGTTCCATGTTCCATAAGTCGTCCGTTCCAGTTCGTCGCCTTTAGAATCAGTCCGGTTTTCTCTCTTATATTGCTTGTAATCATAGTTTAAGACAAAAAGGTGATTGGCCTGTTGTGCCTTTGCATGGTGGAGGGGCTGCCTCCTTATGGCCTCCATGCAGGCCGCCCTCCTCCTTTTTCATCCGGGCTTGGGACTGGCATAGGCGGAGTTGGGGATAATGACACCAGTGTGTATACTGATCAGTGTGTGACCCCTGGTGAGAAATCAGGTTAGGGCTTCTCTGCTAGGGTAAAGGGCAGAATCGTTGCTAAAGATAGCAGGGCTTACAAGATAACAACTTCCGGCTTGAGAATGGAGGTCGAGGCTGTTACTGCAGCCTTAAGGTGGCTAACTGAAACTTCATTAACAAAGTTACGCACAAATAATTACTTTTTTCCAAAGTCTTTGTATGATCGTTTTTCGTATGTATGATCATTATTTGACTGAAATGCATGTTATATATATTTTATGGTCAAAGGGACAGAACCCGAAATATCGATACTGCTATTTTTTATGAGTTTACCTCCTCTTGTATAGAGACACGTTCGGTCTATAATGTCTTGAACGAAGCGTGACCATATCTCCTTATTTGGTAGTATCAGTCAACTGTTGTAGATGTTTGAAACCTTTCTTAACGCTTCTGTTCATGTCCATAAAAGGCGCGACTGTGTAAGACTTTTATCTCGAATGTTCTTAGAATCGTCTTATTGTGAACAGCGACTCAGAGATTGTCACTCTGCGCATGTCTCGACTGGGTTGTCGTTTTGTTGTTCCGCCCAGGTCGGGCAGTTGAGAAATGGACTGATTAGCGAGCGGACGCGACTGCGTCTTGTGATTCTCTGAGGGAAATACATTGTCTTTGTGAGTTAGTTAGCTAACTAGACTATTTCCCCGTATTATTCAAGCCTGCCTGGAGGCATATGTTCATGGTTGATTTTCCGAAATAAGGTAATTCCTCTTGTATCGAACTTTAGGCTATCATCTAGAGGTTCGTCATTTTGTCGCCTTTTTGCTCGCCTGTGTGATTCAAAATGGAGAGGTACTTTGACTAGGATTAAGTCACCGGTATCTTTATACCTGAACTAGTTATATATCTATGGGTCGCTCTAGACCAACAAGACTATTGTCTGTGTTCCAGGATTCGTTATATCAGAGATCACGTCCAAGTCAGATGGTTAGACTTAGGAAGGTTATAAAGGTCGAGCTGACCTGTAATCCATGTATGCTACTCACGTGCAGACAGTAAACGGACGTATTGTATACATCTGATCTGCTAGCATCAGGAAGGAATAATTATTATTGTCTATGAACATTAAGGATCTGCAGCTGACCACGATTGCAGAAGTTATATGTATTATTTATCAAGCTTCGCTATGATATTTGTTTTCCATACAACTATTGAGTATTGACTTCTACATGACTGTCAGTTAACATGAGTTTGAATGCTGCATTCGTTGTACTATGCCGATGATAACATAAGTATCATGACTGTTTTGTGGCGTGCAATAAATGGTATAAACCTAAAGCGAAGTTACCATTTCTATGATTCTACACGTCATGTTGCCTGTGGTGTACCCTGAACTGTTCTACTGCACACACACACAGCAACAATCTAAACCAGATAAGACACCCACATCTTGCATTGTAATACCTGGTGTCGATAGAGGTGGTAATTTGACGGCATCCTAATTCCACCCTTATCAATTCATGGTGGCCAATAGTTGGTTTATTCTGGTACCAACTCTCAAGGGGGTCAACAAACCCAGACATCATCAGCAGACTACAAGACAACATTGCAGTTGCTATTCATCACCTTTGATGAAATTTTTTGAAAGACGCAGCAGTACTGACAGTTGTTCTACTGTTAGCGTTTTCGTTAGGGACTATGCGAATTTCCTACTGTGAAATTTGCTAGCGACAATCGTTGCTATATCTGTTTAGTTGTGACGAGTTGTGCTTTATTTTCGTTTTTTGTATATTTTTTTTGTTTTTCTCTTTCTTTCTGTTTTTTAGTTTCGATTTCAATTGTTTGTATTTGTAGGTCTCCTCTTTTCTATTATTCAGTTCTTCACGTAAATTTTTGTGTATACACTGTAGCGTCATTTGTTTGTCATATCTTCGCATTCTGTCATCATATTCTTTTTAGTTTCGCTGTTTATTTATTTGACTTATGCGAATGTTTTCGTATTGTTTGATCTTTGTTATTGTTTACATTGACTCTGATCTTTGTTATTGTTTACATTGACGTTGATCTTTGTTATTGTTTACATTGACTCTGATCTTTGTTATTGTTTACATTGACTTTGATCTTTGTTTTGTTTACATTGTTGGTACTTTGTTATTGTTTACATTGTCTTGTTATTGTTTGCATAGTTCTTGCATAGTTAGCATTCACTATTGTTACATATATGCTCATGCACTATTGATCTATAGTGCACTTATCATAACTAGCTGGTGGTTTTTTCCTTATGCACTATTGTAGTGCAGTTATGATAAATAACTGATGGTTATGCACTGATTTGGGTAGTGCACTGATAATTAAGAGGTGACTTGTGATATAATTGTACAACTGATAATACAAATTGGTGTCAAGTCTTGTTTCCCACAGAGATTGGAGTAAACATAGTAATTATACAAGCACTTTATTAAGTCTTGTTGCTATTAAGATTGAAATAAGATAATTAATTATTTCAGGTTCTGTACTCACATTTTAGACATCATGTCTACATTTGAGTACTTTATTTGGAAGAATAAAGCCCTTGGGTAGACAGGTGATAGATTAGAAGAATTTGCGACTGTTCAATATGTCAAGGCATTGAAGTCGGAGGAAAAGAAAATGAAAGAACTAACTGAACAAAAGAGAATAGATGCTGAAAATTTAAAACTGCAGATGCAGGTAGATGAAAAGAGATTACAAATGGAAATGGAAAAACAAAAAAGAGAAGCAGAATCTCAGGAGAAGAGACTTCAGGGTGTGGTACTTGAAAAAGAAGCTGAAAATAAGAGACTTGAAAAAGAAGCTGAAAATAAGAGACTTGAAATACAGGCTCAGGCTGAGGAAAGAAAGTTACAGGCTCAGGCTGAGGAAAGAAAGTTACAGGCTGAGGCTGAGGAAAGAAGGTTACAAAGAGAGTCTGATGAGAGAAAAGCAAAAATGGAACATGAAGAAAAACTCTTAGCTTTGGAGTTAGAAAAGTTGAAGTTATCTAGTAATGCTAATGATGCTAATAAGGTATCATCTGCTAATAAGTCTAATGCTGTTGATTTCAAGCTTAATTTACCAGCATTCAATGCTTCAATTGATGATATAACATTTTATCTAGATAGATTTGAAAGTGCATGTAAGGTGCATAATATAGATAAAACATTATATGTTTATCATCTGTCCAAGATACTTAGAGGTGATGCTTTGACTTTGTTGGGTATGATAGATGTGCCTGACAAGAACAACTATGAGGTTGTCAGGGCGGCATTGTTAAAGAAGTACCAACTTAACGAAGACGGATATCGTCTTAAATTTAAAAACATGTTACCAGAAACTGGAGTTGAATTCTCAGAATTCATCTCAGGCATACGTCTTACTTTTTTACGATGGGTTGAGCTTTCTAAGACAGAAAGTACATTTGAAGCCCTCATGGACTTACTTCTTAGAGACAAGGTTATGTCTTCTGTTAATGAAGCTTTTCTTTCTTTTCTTCATGAGCGTAAGCCTAAAAATATAAAAGAAATGGAAGAATACTGTAGCCAGTATGTTACTGCACATCCTCACATAACCGTTAGCAACTCTAAGGTAAAAGAAGGTCTGCCAGTTGCTTCGGCAGCACCTTATGGCCCGAATTTTTTATGCGTAAATTTCAGGGTAGCCAGAAAAATTTCAATAAAAAGAGTAAACGTAATTATGCCCAGAACCATAGTGATCAATTCCAGGGTGATTCTTCTTCCCAGAACTGGAGACAACCTATATACAGCAGTTACACGGTATTCTATTCCCGGTAACTTTAGAAATTTTCATAAAGGTAATCGGTATAGAGGAAATATTATTTTTTGCAGAGACCTCAATACCAAGATAAATAGAGGTTCTCAACAGCATAGAGGATGGTAAATGACAGTTATGGAAACTGGAACGCAAACCAGGATAAAAATTACAGTAGGGACTTTAATGATAATTGCAGAGGCAATAATGGTCGCGGTAGATCGCAACAGAAGAGAAAAAGATATCAACAGACAAACTCTGTTCAACAAGAATCTCAGGGAGCAGATAAACAGGTTAATAATGATAAAGACCATAATGCTATCGGATGCTCATCTTTTGACTTTGGTAGGGCAAATAAATGTATCCAATGCAGTACTTTATTTGATCCGAAAACCATTAGTACTCTAAGCTGTGGTCATCCTTTGCCCGCTCTTCCTGCTAATGTTGCTCATGATGGGAGAGGTTCTCTTATATTACATAAGGGGCTTGTAAATAGTGATCCAGTCTCGGTGTTGTTTGATTCTGGATGTACTACTGTCGGGGTTAGGCAATCTCTTGTAGATCCATTCTGTGCTACAGGAAAGGTCATCAAATGTGTCACATTTGGTGGCACGTTGGAAAAAAATATCCTACTGCCATAATACATATTGCTACTCCTTTCTTCACGGGAGAGGTCCACGCGTGTCTACTTCCAAACCCTATTGCGGACCTTATTATTGGTCGTATTCACGGAGTTAGGGAATGTACCCCACAGCAGATTGCTGTTTGGGAAGAGCAAAACATTGAAGCTACCAATACGGTGGTCACAAGAGCACATGCTCTGGATCCACCTCAAACTTCATTAACTAATAATGATGATGAAGTAAATGAACAAAATAGTCACTTGACTATTACACGTGACTCATTTATCAAATTGCAAGAAGAAGATCCGTCGTTACAAAAATTCTTCATTCTAGCAAAAAAAGGTGATCCTAATCAAAATACTAATAGAAAATCTTGGATTTCTATGAAGAACGGCGTACTTGTACGTATGGTACAAGACTCGACTACATCCACTCATTCACAAATTCTTGTGCCTAAGAGCATGAGGGTGCAAATATTGCAACATGCTCATGACTCGCAATGTGCTGGACATATGGGTTTTTCCCGTACAAAGTCGGGGTTCTTGCGGCTTTCTTTTGGCCATTTGTGAGCAAGGACATACGAATGTACTGTCGCTCTTGCAAAGTATGTCAGGAGGTCAAATCTAAAGGACCACGACATGCTGCGCCTATTCAGGCTGCTGACATTCCAATTCGCCCTTTTCAAAAAATGGCAATAGATATTATCGGTCCTTTTAGAATTAAGTCGGCTAGAGGGCACCAATTTATTCTTACATGTGTCGATATGTGCACACGTTGGCCAGAGGCAATACCTCTCAAGAGCATCTCAACTGCTGATATCGCAGACGCTCTTTGGCTGATATTTTCTCGCTTGGGTTTTCCCGGAGAAATATTGTCAGACCATGGCACTCAACTTATATCAGACACTATGTCACAGGTAATGTCTATGCTACATATAAAAAGGTCTCTCAGCAGTATCTATCACCCAATGTCTAATGGGTTGGTCGAACGTTTAAATAGGACTCTAAAAACTTTACTGGGTAAAATAACTGAGGATCATCCTCAGGATTGGGACAGGGTCTTACCCGCGGCTCTCTTTGCGTATAGAGAGGTCCCCAATGAACATACGGGGTTTTCCCCTTTTGAACTTGTCTTTGGCGCGCAACCGCGCGGCCCTATGTCTTTACTTCACGATCTAATCACTGCCGATAATATTAGCGATGAGACTCAGTCTTCTTATGAGTACGTCATTGCTCTTAGGAAAAAAATCATTGAGGCATGCAGACTAGCAACTTCGTCTTCCGAATTTGCTAAAGAAAAGGCAAGGCAGTTTGCGAATAAGAATAGATGTCTACGACAACTTTGTCCAGGTGACAAAGCTCTCGTCCTACTTCCTTCAAGGGAGAACAGACTTCTAATTGCATGGAAAGGTCCATATGCAATAGTCTCCAAAATTTCTGATGTCGACTATGTTGTCGATATTGATGGAAAGCATAAAACTTTCCACATAAATATGCTCACGGAATTTCATGAAAGACCAGACTATTTGCAGCCTATTTTCCAGGCAACGGACAATTCTCAAGTACCTCATGGTCAATACTCATCGCTGTCAGTTATACAGGATGAGGAAACTACTTTTTCTGATGTCAATCTTCCTCTTTCTATGGTCCCACTTTATTCTACGGAATCTTGGAAAAACGTGACCGTTTCTCCAAATCTTTCCGCTGAGGAACATCGACAAGTTTCTTCGATGTTGCAAACATTTCAGGATGTTCTTACAGACATCCCAGGACACACACATGTCATTGAACATGACATTGTGCTAACTGATCATAATCCTATCAGAGTCAGACCCTATCCAATACCTATCCATTTCCAGTCTCAAGTCGAAAAAGAATTGGATGAAATGATACGTTTGGAAATCATTGAACCATCCACTTCAAGCATACTCTTCGTCTATGGTTATTGTTCGAAAGAAGGATAATAACATTCGCATTTGCGTAGATTATCGCAAATTGAACCAAGTTACGAAGTTCGACGCTGAACCTATGCCTTCATTAGAAGAGCTACTCAATAAACTTTCTAATTCTAGATTCTTTACCAAACTAGATTTGTCTAAAGGTTATTGGCAAGTCCCGCTAACTGAACGTGCCAAACCTTTTACAGCTTTTTCTACACCTAGGGGTTTATTCCAATGGAATTTCATGCCTTTTGGTCTTATGAACGCCCCTGCTACATTCGTACGCATGATGCGGCGAATTCTCGCATATCGTACAGATGTCATAGCATATCTAGATGATATCTGTCTATTCAGTGATTCCTGGGAAGATCACTATTTGGGTTTATACGAATTACTGTCTACTCTTCGCGAGTATAACTTGACTGCAAAACCCTCTAAAGCCTTTATAGGATTTAGTGAGATTTCTTTCCTAGGTCATCGTGTTGGTCATGGTCTTTTAAAGACAGAGGACCACAATGTTTCAAAAATACTTAACATTTCGGTCCCTAAGACAAAGAAACAAGTAAGGAGTCTATTAGGTTTGATCCAATTCTACGGACGATTCATTCCGAATCTGTCCTCCATTATGGCACCGCTTTCTACTTTATTGAAGAAAGGGTCGCCTAATTTGATCCGCTGGTCAAAAGAATGTCAATCCTCATTGGACCAGGTTAAAGACCTATTTTCATCTCCACCTATTCTTAGGTTACCTACTATTGAGAAGACTTTTGTTCTTCGAAGTGACGCCTCGTCAACTGGGATTGGGGCAGCACTAATGCAGGAGTATTCTGATACTCTGCATCCGGTGATGTATATCTCTAGGAAATTAAATGCTGCAGAAAAGAATTACTCGGTTTTAGACCGTGAGTTATTGGCTATGGTATGGTCTATTCTGAAGTTACAAAGATTTCTTCTAGGCGCACATTTCATTGTGGAAACCGACCAGAAAGCGCTTACTGCTATTCAGAGCAAAAACTTGAAGAGCTCGAGGTCCACTCGTTATGCCATAGCTCTTCAACCATTTCATTTCTCGGTTCGAGCTATCCGTGGTTCGGATAATGTAATGGCGGACATTCTGTCCAGATGCCCACACGATTCCACATGATTCTCTGTCATATATATATTTCCTGATATACAGTCCAATGTTATAATGACATGTTAGTAGATTTTTTTTTCTCACTTTTTTGAGGGGGAATTTATAACATTGTTCCATGTAATTATCTAAGAAGGCTTAGTTAGTGATATACGGGCCAAAAGATCACTCGGCCACATTTAAATAAATTATTTTCAGGATTGTATTGAGAGATTTACCAGTTGTCTTTAAGATTTGTGTTATTGATATTTTCGCAGCACATCATTGAAGATGCGAGATTGTGTCCATTGTGGAACTTTGAGTATATCAAGTCCTGTCCTAGATTGGGAGCGGATGATGTCCACATCTTCTTCTATTGAATGTTTTATGTCAACGAAGATCAACACATGTATTACTTATTAGTTACTGATGCATTACATAATGTAATAAAAATAGTGCGGTATATTAATATATTACACCGCTATTTGCAACACATTGTATGATATCATAATAATATATTTGATTTCATATATTGGTATGAGAATAATTTGACTTGTATGATGATGTTGCCAGCATTTGTGTTTGTGTTGGTGGCACCTTCCTGGGATATATACGCGTATACTTAGATAAATTTTTCTCTAAGGACCTGGGATATGATCTCAGTTTTGCTCCAAGTGTTGAGCTATTTTGTTAGGTATATCCGCGCATCATACGTGCGTTAGGAGCCTAGATTTTTCCGGCTCCAGGATTTAAAAAAAAAAAAAATGTTTCATTTTTTTTTTCCCGGGAGGGTGCGGTAATGTTACGCACAAATAATTACTTTTTTCCAAAGTCTTTGTATGATCGTTTTTCGTATGTATGATCATTATTTGACTGAAATGCATGTTATATATATTTTATGGTCAAAGGGACAGAACCCGATATATCGATACTGCTATTTTTTATGAGTTTACCTCCTCTTGTATAGAGACACGTTTGGTCTATAATGTCTTGAACGAAGCGTGACCATATCTCCTTATTTGGTAGTATCAGTCAACTGTTGTAGATGTTTGAAACCTTTCTTAACGCTTCTGTTCATGTCCATAAAAGGCGCGACTGTGTAAGACTTTTATCTCGAATGTTCTTAGAATCGTCTTATTGTGAACAGCGACTCAGAGATTGTCACTCTGCGCATGTCTCGACTGGGTTGTCGTTTTGTTGTTCCGCCCAGGTCGGGCAGTTGAGAAATGGACTGATTAGCGAGCGGACGCGACTGCGTCTTGTGATTCTCTGAGGGAAATACATTGTCTTTGTGAGTTAGTTAGCTAACTAGACTATTTCCCCGTATTATTCAAGCCTGCCTGGAGGCATATGTTCATGGTTGATTTTCCGAAATAAGGTAATTCCTCTTGTATCGAACTTTAGGCTATCATCTAGAGGTTCGTCATTTTGTCGCCTTTTTGCTCGCCTGTGTGATTCAAAATGGAGAGGTACTTTGACTAGGATTAAGTCACCGGTATCTTTATACCTGAACTAGTTATATATATCTATGGGTCGCTCTAGACCAACAAGACTATTGTCTGTGTTCCAGGATTCGTTATATCAGAGATCACGTCCAAGTCAGATGGTTAGACTTAGGAAGGTTAAAAAGGTCGAGCTGACCTGTAATCCATGTATGCTACTCACGTGCAGACAGTAAACGGACGTATTGTATACATCTGATCTGCTAGCATCAGGAAGGAATAATTATTATTGTCTATGAACATTAAGGATCTGCAGCTGACCACGATTGCAGAAGTTATATGTATTATTTATCAAGCTTCGCTATGATATTTGTTTTCCATACAACTATTGAGTATTGACTTCTACATGACTGTCAGTTAACATGAGTTTGAATGCTGCATTCGTTGTACTATGCCGATGATAACATAAGTATCATGACTGTTTTGTGGCGTGCAATAAATGGTATAAACCTAAAGCGAAGTTACCATTTCTATGATTCTACACGTCATGTTGCCTGTGGTGTACCCTGAACTGTTCTACTGCAACACACACACAGCAACAATCTAAACCAGATAAGACACCCACATCTTGCATTGTAATACCTGGTGTCGATAGAGGTGGTAATTTGACGGCATCCTAATTCCACCCTTATCAGCCATCATTGTTTCAGACTCTCAGTCTATGCTTCAAAAGGTTCAAAATGGATGGCTATGGCATGAATGTAAAACATTCATAGAAGCTTCTAATCTGCAGAAGCTGGTGCGGATCTACTGTCCTGGTCATGCAGGGGTACATGGTAATGAGAGAGTTGACAGACTAGCATCAAGAGCATCCACAGTGGGAACACTGGATATGGATAAGGGGGAGATACTGAGAACAATTAATGATCGCCTGTTAGAGAATCATACTGCAATAGATGAATCATCAAGGTTAAGACTGTTGAAATTTGGCATCGGACGCAAGGCTAGCAGATATGGACATATGAGAGGACGCATCTGTCGTGTGTACATCCAGTGAGTTACAGGAACAGTTAGCATTCACACTCTTCAACATATGCTAAGGGAGACTGAGCACCTGTGGGTTTGCCCAGTGTGCAATGATGTCAGTTCTGTTCAACAAAAACAATAGGATTTACACTAAAATCATTGTCATTTCCACCATCTTGGGAACAGCACAAGTATTGAACAACTCCAAGGCAATCATACCAATCTCCAACAAATATAATATAATACTTCTAAGAACATGAGAATGCATGTGGAGTAACACCACACACACAGTTCAAATCTGTTTTATGGAAACCACATGACCTGGCTAACAGCAGCAAAGCACCACTATTAAAATATGATGTTAAGACAAATTTGCACCTGTGTGTTTACCGGGGCCAGAAAGAGGAGCTAAGAATAGTAACTGTAACCTACCAGGCATGTGGTAACAAACTGACTAAAGAGCGTTTGGCATGGGCCTTGTAGAAATTTTAAACCACAAAAACGTCAACAAAGAAATGGACAGGTCAACTCAAGGAAATAATTGAATTCAGCCATCCAAGATAGAAGAAAGTCTTATGGTAAGGAGGCTTATGACCCAACCCAAGTGAAAGCCAAAAAGGAGTCTGGTTTGCCAACTAACCATTTTTTAATCTTGGAAAATCTTCTTGCTTGGCATCTGGAATGTTTGTATATTAAATGAACAAGAGAAAACTGCACAGATGGCAGCAAAAATAAGGAATTACAAAACCGATATCCTGGGACTCTGCGAAACAAGATGGAGAAACTTAAAGAGGAAGAGACTGATCACTGGAGAAATGCTGTCCTCAGGACACAAGGAAGAAAGGGCCCACCACAGTGATGGGGTGGCTTTAATGTTGTCTAAGGAAGTGTAGAAAGAAGGGCCCACCACAGTGATGGGGTGGCTTTAATGCTGTCTAAGGAAGTGTAGAAAGAAGAGGCCACCACAGTGATGGAGTGGCATTAATGCTGTCTAAGGAAGTGGAGAAAAAAAAGCCCACCAGTGATGGGGTGGCTTTAATGCTGTCTAAGGAAGTGTAGAAAGAAGGGCCCACCACAGTAATGGAGTGGCTTTAATGCTGTCTAAGGAAGTGTAGAAAGAAGGGCCCACCACAGTGATGGGGTGGCTTTAATGCTGTCTAAGAAAGTGTAGAAAGAAGGGCCCACCACAGTGATAGTGGCTTTAATGCTGTCTAAGGAAGTGTAGAAAGCACTCATAAAATGGGAAGCAATGGCAAAAAATACAAATAAACAAACAAAAAGATAAAGATAAGCATCATCAAGTGTTATGTACCAGCCAAAGACAAAGAAGAATTTTTCACAGATGTGGCCGTGTGTGTTGATACGTTGATATAAATGTGCCGTATAGGGGTTCGATCACTGCCCTAAACAAGGATAGTTGCAGATGGTGACGATAAATGCTTGGATGAAAACTTTGTTGACCACAACAACCAGACAGTACAGATGGTTGGTGATTTCTTTGACTATTTGATAATAAACCTCACGCTGACAGCGGTGAACTCAAATCCAAAAGGTTTATTTACAGATTTATATTCATCTGATTTGCATATGACACATCTCTCTCCTTGCATTCTGTCTACGTCACTATTCATCTGTACTCAACATTGGCTGTCTCTAACTTCAACTCTGTCTTAATTTATTTTATTGGGAATACTGTCGTAGCGTATCTTGGATATAAGACTGACCTAAAACTGCCAGAGGTGAAAATTTCCGCCACTGTCTATGCCTCCCTACTTCAATATTTGCAGTCGCTTTTAGCAGCTGTCTATCATACTATACTTCATTACTAGTAGCTGTGTATCATATTTCACTTCACTGCTAGTGGCTGTCTATCATACTGTACTTCATTACTAGTATCTGTCTATCATATTTCACTTCACTGCTAGTGGCTGTCTATCATACTATACTTCATTACTAGTACCTGTTTATCATATTTCACTTCACTGTTAGTGGCTGTCTATCATACTGTACTTCATTACTAGTAGCTGTCTATCATATTTCTTCTACGAGGCGACCTCACATACCTGCTGGACTCGACGCTCTCACCCATCATGGACTGCATATCTTGACACCCTTGTCCTTCGAAATAATACTTGTAGCTGACACCAGCCAAAATCTACCCTAGAGAGTGATGTATTGAGCGGCTAAATGGCTTGGCAGACAGTTTATACACTTTTTCTGTGACCACAGAAAACCCAACCACCTCAGTGGCTCGTCCGCCCGAATGTACGATTCTAGACCTCGCTCACCACTGTAACATTTTAACACAGCAAGAACTTTGCTTGTCCTAACGCTACTCGCGTTCACAAAAGCAGACTGATTTCATATTTTACCCCGATTTCCCATTACAACAATTCTTCGATAAAAGTGTTCAGTCTAGCAAATTTTCTCGTGCGCGTTGTTTTTGGTCAACTCACTAAAACCCTCAAGGGACGTAATTTTCAATCGTCTCCCTTTGCCAACTAAGACTAAAAATCATAGACTCTTCTCTGCATACTATAACTTTAACAGCACTATGCAAATTAGTTAAACCATAATATCTGAACTGATTTTACTTTATAAACAAAATGCCAGACTTAGTTTCCAACAGCACAATTACAAAGTTATCTCCCTTTTTCCCAAAACACTCTCCTGCTATTTTACAATTCCCTTTAAAAGGGTTAAATAGTCCTGTTAACAACTTTAGGCACATTTCCTAAAGTATAAACACTCAAAACTCTATCTCTTCTGTTTTATATCTGCCTTCGCACTGCCTGTCACACAGACTTACAAAATGTCATAGATAAAAAATTAGAAGAAAAGACATCACACTTTTAATTGTTTGACCTGAAGCAAACCTTATAGTATAGACCACACTGCATTTGAAGAAAATCATGTAAAAAAACACGGCTAGAAATAATGATCAGAAGTATTTGAGGAGAACTGTGCCGTAAGACGGGTGTTAAAACAGTTTGAATAGGAAAGAAAACAAAAAAATACACACAATAGATTAATGCGAAACTTACAAGGTAAAGGACAAGAAAAAACCACAAACGTTTCGGCCACAAGGCCTTCGTCAGGGACAGACAAACAATGGAGACAGTGAGGAAAGAAAAATGAGAATTAAGTATAAACATGAAATAATAGGAAACTAATAAAAATAAGAGAAAAAAAACTCCCTTATGTCAGTCACATGTGAAGCAAGATGGTCTGCCCACTAAACGGAAAAAGAGGAAGTCGATAGTACACATAAAAATAAGAAATAATGAAAACAAGGACCCTGAAAAAGAGTGAGGAACAAAATAAAATTTAAATTTTATTGAAAAAAATAAAAAAAACAATAAATAAATAATTTGAGAAAAAAAAATTGAAATAAAAAAATAATTAAAAAAAAATTAATAAAATAAATAAAGAATGATATATATATATATATATATATATATATATATATATATACTAATATATATATATATATATATATATATATATATAATTAATAATTTAAAAAATATATTCTATTATCTATTTACGATGGAAGGTCAAAAAAGTAATGCTCTATTTTTTATGTATGTACATTACTGCATCGGTGTGCAATTTTGTAAATTTAGCAGGATTCCTCAAACTCTTCTGCACTGTTATAGCTATTACCCAAACTGTTTCAGTTACAGGTGGCATTCCCACTGTAACAGTTTAAAAAATGGCTGCAAAAGACGTTTCGGGTTAAAACAAACGTTATGTTCATAGAATTCCTCAATGTGAAGGCGAGAACACCAATTCGCCAATAAATCCACGAACATTTGAAGAATGTTTATGGAGATTTCAACAGTGTAGTCTTTTTTTTTTTTTTTTTTTTTACTTAGGTTTTTTAGACTTTTTTTTTTTTTTTTTTTTTTTTTTTATTTCATATTTTTTCTTTTATCCTTTTTTATTGGTTTATTCCTTATGTATTCTTCTTTTATTATTTGATTTTTTTCTTTTATTTTTTTTATTATTACACCGGACCCACACTTTTGTATTTTTTTATTTTGTTTTGTTTATTTTTGGTTTTAGGTATAAGAAGTTCTGTTTTTTTTTTATTTTTTTTCAGTCGGTAATTTTTTTGTTTCTCGTTGCTTTTTATTTTTTGGGTTGATCATTTTCTAGGGTATTGTGATTCTGATTTTTATGAAGTTTCTTGGACCAGTAATTTTTTTTTTTTTTTTTTTTTTTATTTTTTTTTTTTTTTTCAGTTTTTATTCTTTTTTTATTTTTTTTAATTTTTTTTTTTCTATTTTTTAATTTGTGGTCGTCTTTTTTATTATTTTTTTATATCTTTTTTTATTTTTATATATTTTATGATTACAGTTGCAGTGCAAGTTTTTTTTTTTTTTTTTTTTTTAGAATTGTCAAGATCAGCAGGGGAACTAAAAATTCCTCGTCACTTATCAATAGACCCTAATTCGTTCCTTATTCTCTTTATAATAGTATAGTTGATCAATTTATTTTTCCCTTTTCCACTCCTTTCTGCATACACACGATTTTTACTAAACACATGCTTTCTTCTTATCCGTGTAAGTTTTTTTTTTATCAAAAACTTATTTATTTTTTTATTTAGTTTATATACCCCATTCTTTTTTTTTTTTTTTTTTTTTTTCGTTTTGCTCTTTTTTGCTTTAAATTTTTTTTTAATTTTATTTTTTTATATTAACAAAAAAATAAATCAAGCGTAAAGAGTAAGAACCGGGAAAAAAATTTTATATGTGAGTGTGTAAAATAATATACCCCAAAAATTTCAATCTATGCCCATATTTAAAAAAACAAATTTTTAAAACGAAAACGAAGGGCTAGTTCATTGTTTAGAGTAGGTTCAGGCAAGGATTGGAGAGTCACGGGACACCAAAATAGGGTTAGGGGTCAAGGAAGGCGGCGGGGGGGAGTGTGGGGAGAGGGGGAGGTGGACAGCTATGCGGGGGGGGGGGGGGGGGGGGGGGGGTCTCGGGGAGGGTATGGTCCCGCATCTCCTTAAAGGTCTT
Source organism: Oreohelix idahoensis (assembly GCA_024509875.1). Classification (NCBI taxonomy): domain Eukaryota; kingdom Metazoa; phylum Mollusca; class Gastropoda; order Stylommatophora; family Oreohelicidae; genus Oreohelix; species Oreohelix idahoensis. The sequence goes on from JAMPIV010001472.1 coordinate 1,530,499, forward strand.
GCTCTTTGTGTTATCATTCTGGGACCAGTGATCCCCCCCCCAGTAGTGTGTCTATGCGTGGAACTCTTCGTGTGAGGATGATGTTTTTTTTTTTTTTTTTACTGGCATGGTATCTTTTTTTTGAAAAAAGCTTTTAGGAAAACAAAGTCTATTTTTTTTTTTTTTGAGTGGGATAATTTGGGTAGCAACGGTGTGGTTGGCAAAAAACCGAGAGATAATGTACGCCCTTAAAACGTGCGCAGATAGCCGCATACGGCGGTCAGATACGAACGAAGGGAACATAACGCAGTACCCAAGGGCGGGGACACCTTAACATAATTTTTTATAACTTTTTAGTTAATATTTAAATTGTTATTTTTATTTAATGAAATAAATTTATTTTATATATCAATTAGTAAGTTGAAATCAATTTTATAGATGAGCTTGCATCGGCTTCGCGAGAGTGTGTGGGTGTTCATTTGATTGTGTTTTAATTTTATTAGTTATAAATGGGTGTAAATTAAATAAAAAGATACAGGATATTTTTGGTACAATTTTTAATGGGGGGGCGTAAATTTTAAATATATTTTTTTACCTATAAATTTTAATTAAATAGATGGGGAAACTCTAAATATTATTTGAAATGATTAAATTATGGGAGATATTATGACTCGGATTAATCACATGGGGAAGGGGAGAAGTCTAATCGCGCCCGGGGCCCACCCGCCCCCCCCCCATATTAACCTAAGAATCTAGCTGATTAATGGTGAGGTTCCCCCGAACTAATTTAACCCCCCCCCCCCCAATTGTAGGGGGTGGGGGGGGGCTTGGTGTGTAAACTTACCTTTGGGGGGTGGGTCCGGGGGGGTTTGTGGGGTGTGGGGGTGGGGGGGGTGGGGAGGGGGGGGGGGTTAGGGGGGGTTTGGGGGGGGGGGGTTGGGGGTGAGTTAGGGGGGGGGAGGGGAAATGTTAAATTAAATGGGGGGGGGGGGGTGGGGGGGGTAATTGGGGGGGGGGGTGCTTGAATGGGGGGGGGGGGGTTAATATTTTGGGGGGGGGGGGGGGTTGGTTTTGGGGGGGGTTGAATTAATTGGTTGGGGAGGGGGGGGGGGGGGGTGTAAGGGAGGGGGGTTGTCATGTGATAGGGGGTAGAGTTTGGGGGGGTGGTGGAAAATTTTTGGTTTGGGGGGCTTTTATGTGGGGGGAAGGTGGGGTGGGGGGTGTGGGTGTTGGGGTAGGATAGGGTGGTTGGTGGGGGGGGGGGGGTGTGGGGTGGTGGTGTTTGGGGGATGGGATTATTGAGGTGGTGGTTGATTTGTGGTATTGTTTATTTTACATGGTTTGGGGGGGTGTGGTGGGGGGGGGGGGGGTTGAACCTATCAATAAGGGGGGGGGGGGGTTTGTTTGGGTTGGGGTGGGGGGGGGGGGGGGGGGTAGGGGGGGGGGGGGGGGGGGGGGGGGGGGGGGGGGATTGAAGTGTTTTGTGAGGGTTTGTGGGGGGGGGGGGGTGGTAGGGGTGGGGGGGGGGAGTGGTAGTGGGAGGAGGGGTGGGTGGGGGGGGGGGGGTGGGGGGGGGGGGGGGGGTGGGGTGGGGGGGGGGGGGGGGGGGGTGGGGGGGGGTGGGGGGGGGGGGGGGGGGGGGGGGGTTGGGGGGTGGGGGGGGGGGGTGTTGATGTAAAGGGAACAGTTTTTGGTGGGTGGGGGTGGGGGGGGGGGGCTTTAGGTGGGGCGAGGGGGGGCGTGGGGGGGGGTGGGGGGGGGGGGGGGGGATGGTGGGGTGTGGGGGATGGGTTGGGGGGGGGGGGGGGGTGGGGGGGGGGATGGTGGGGGTTTTGTTTTTTGGGGTTAAAGGTGGGGTTAAACAATTGGGGGTTTGTTGTAGGGGGGGGGTTGGTGGGGGGGGGGGGTTTAAGGGGGGGGGGGGGGGGGGGGGGGGGGGGGGGGGGGGGGGGGGGGGGGGGGGTGGTTGTTTGATGGTATGTTGGGGGGGGGGGGGGTTTATTTTTTATTTATGTTTGGGGGGGGGTTGGGGGGTTTTGGGTTTGTTGGATAGTGGGGGGATGTGGGGGGGGGGGGGGGGATTGTTGGGGGGGGGTTTGGGGTGTTAGGGGGTGGGGGTTTGGGGTGGGTTGGGGGTTTTTGACCTATAAAATGGGGGGTTTTATTTGGGGGGGGGGGGGTTAAAGAACGATTAGGGGTTGGTGGGTTAAAAAAATGGGTTGTGTTTTTGCTTACAATTGGGGGTTTTGGGGGAGTTAATGATAAATTGGTTGGGGGGGGGGGGTTATGGGTTGTTAAATGTGGGGGGGTATTTTTGTGGGGGGGGGGGGGGGGGGTGTTTGTTGTTGGGACATTTTGGTTGTGGGGGGGGGGGGGGGGGGGGGGTGGGTGTTGTGTGGGGGGTGTGGGTTGTTAGGTTTTTGGGGGGTTTGCTTTGGGGTTGGGTAATAGAAGGGGGGGGGTGTCTGGTATTTGGGTGTTTTGGGGGGGGTGAACTTTTTGGGTTTTGGGATTTGGGGTGGGGGGGTTGGGGGGGTGGGGGGGGGGGGTTTTGGGTTATTTTTTGGGGAGGGGGGTAATGGGGGGAATGGGTAATAGGGGGGGGGGGTGATTGGGGGTCTGGGGGTTTATACATTTGTTTTGGGGGGGGGGGTTTGGGGGGGGTGTCCTTGGGGGGGGGGGGGTATTTGTTGGGGGGGGGGGGGGGGGGGGTTAGGGGGGGGGGTGGGTTGGGGGGGGGGGGGGGGGGGGGGGGGGGGTTAGGGGGTGGTGTGGGGGGTTGGGTTTGGGGGGGGGGGGGGGGGGGGTTTTGTTTTTATTTTATGATGGGGGGGTTTGGTTGGGGGTTGGGGGGTGGTGGGGGGGGGGGGGGGGGGGGGGGGGTTGGGGGGGGGGGGGTCATGGGGGGGGGGGGGGGGGGGGGGGGGGGGGGGGGGGGGGATTTTTAAGGGGGGGGGTCCCCATGGGTGGAATTGGGGGGGTGTATTTTATTGGGTTGGGGGGTGGGGGTTTTGTGGTTTTGGGGGGGGGTTTGGGGGGGGGGGGGTGGGGTTGGTGTTTACGATTTTTTCTTATTGTTTGATGTGGGATTTGGGGGGGGTCATTGGGGGGGGTGGGGGGTTAGGGGGGTAGGGGGTCATTGGGGGGGGGGGGTGTGGGGGGGGGGGGTTTTTGGGGTTTGATTGTTTGGTGGGTTGTCTTTGGTTGTGGGGGGGTTGTTTATTGGATGGGGGGGGTGGATGGGGGTTGTGGGGGGGTTATGGTTTTTTTGTGGGGGGGGGGGGGAGTTATGGGGGGTGGGGGGGGGTGATGGTGTTGGGGGGGGGGGGTAGGTTTTGGAGGTGGAGGGGGGTATTGGTTTGGGTGGGGGGGGGGGTGGGGTTGGGGGGGGGGTGGGGGTTGGGGGGGGGGTGGGGGGGGGGGGGGGGGGGGGGGGGGGGGGGGGGGGGGTGGTACTGGTGGGGGGGGGTGGGGGGGGGTGGGGGGTGGGGTTTTTTTTTTGGGATGGGGGGGGGGGGGGGGGGGGGGGGGGGGGGGGGGGTTTTGGGGGGTTGGTGGGGGGGGGGGGGGGGGGGGGGGGGGGGGGGGGGGGGGGGGGGGGGTTGGGGTGGTTGGGGTTGGGGGGGGGGGGGGGGGGGGGGGGGGGGGGGGGGGGGGGGGGGGGGGGGGGGGGGGGGGGGGGGGGGGGGGGGGGGGGGGGGGGGGGGGGGGGGTTTGGGTGGGGGGGGGGGGGTTTGGGGGGGGGGGGGTTGGGTTGGTTTTGGGGGGGGGGGGGGGGGGGGGGGGGGGGGGGGTTTTTGGGGGTTTGGGGGTGGGGGGGGGGAGGTTTTTTTGGGGTTTGTGGTGGGGGGGGGGGGGGTGGGGGGGTGGGGGGGTGGGGGGAGGGTGGGTGGGGTTGTGGGGGGGGGGGGGGGGGGGTGTCTTTTTTGTTTTTTTTTTGGGGGGGGGGGGGGGGGGGGGGGGGGCGGGGGGGGGGGGGGGTCGTGTTTTTGTTGTGGGGGGGGGGGGGGGGGGGGGTGGGGGGTTATGGGGGGGGGGGGGGGGGGTGGGTGGGGGTTGGGGGGGTGGGTGGGGTGGGGGTGGGGGGGGTTGGGGGGGGAGGGGGGGGGGGGGGGGATATGGGGGGGGGGGGGGGGGGGGGGGGGGGGGGTTGTTGGGGGGGGGGGGGGGGGGTGGGGTGGGGGGGGGGGGGGGGGGGGGGGGGGGGGGGGGGGGGGGGGGGGGGGGGGCGGGGGGGGGGGGTGGGGGGGGGGGGTGGTGGGGGGGGGGGGTTTTTGGGGTGGGGGGGGGGTTGAATGGGGGGTTGGGGGGGGGGTTTTGGTTGGGTTGGGGGGGTGGGGTTGGGTGGGGGGGGGGGGGGGTGGGGGGGGGGGGGGGGGTTGTTGGTGTTTGTATTTGGTGGTTGGGGGGTATTTGGGGGGGTGGGGGGGGGGGGTTGGGTGGGGTGTGGGGTGGGGTGGGGGGGGGGGGGGGTGGGGGGGGGGTGGTGGGGGGGGGGGGGGGGGGGGGGGGGGGGGGGGGGGGGGGGGGGGGGGGGGGGGGGGGGGGGGGGGGGGGTTGGGGGGGGGGGGGGGGGGGGGGGGGGGGGGGGGGGGGGGGGTGGGGGGGGGGGGGGGGGGGGGGGGGGGGGTTGGGGTGGGGGGGGGGGGGGGGGGGGGGTGGGGGGTTTTGGGTGGGGGGAGGGGTTTGGTGGGGGGGGGGGGGGGGGGTGGGGGAAACCGCGGGGGGGGGGGTTTGGGTTTTTGGGGGGGGGGGGGGTGGGGGGGGGGGGGGGGGGGGGTAATTGGGGGGGGGGGGGGGGGGGTTGTTTTGAGGGGGAGGGGGGGGGGGGGTTGGTGGGGGGGGGGGGTGGGGGGGGGGGGGGGGGGGGGGGGGGGTGGGTTGGGGGGGGGGGGGGGGGGGGGGGGGGGGGGGTGGGGGGGTTTTTCTGGTGTTTTTTTTTTTTTTTTTGGGGGGGGTTTTTTGGGGGGGGGGGGGTTGTATTGTTTTGGTTATGGGGGGGGGGTTGGATGGGGGGGGGGGAGGTGGGGTTTGTGGGGGGGGGGGGGGTGGGGGGGGGGGGGGGGGGGGGGGTTGTGTGGGGGGGGTTGGGGGGGGGGGTTTGGTGGGGGGTTGTTTTTGGGGGTATGTGGGTGGGGGGGGTGGGGGGGTGGGGGTTTTTCTGGGGGGGGGGTTTTGGGGGTTTATTGGGGGTGGGGGTGTTGGGGTGATAATTTTTGGTTGGGGGGGGGGGGGGGGGGTTGGGTTGTTTTTTGTGGGTTTTTTGGGGGTTTTGGGGGACCCATGGGGGGGGGGGGGGGGGGGGGGTTTGGGGGGTTGGGGGTAGGGGGGGGGTATGGTGTGGTTTTGTGGTTTTGTGGGTTTTTTTTTTTTTTTTTATGGTTTTTTGGGGGGTTGGTGTTGGGGTTGGTTGGGGGGGGTTTTGTTCTTGTTAGGGGGGGTGGGATGGGAGTATTTGGGTTGATATGAATTGTTTTTGGATTAGGTTTCTGTGTGGTGGTATTGTTTGTAGGTATTTTTGGTTGTTGGTAGGTTTTTGGTTGTTTTTTGTGGGGGTATTGGGATTGATAGGGGTGGGGTGGGTTTGGGTGAATGGGTTTGTAATTTGGGGAAGGGTTGGGTTTTTTATGGTGGTGGGGCAGGTTGGGTTGGTTGGTGGGGGTTGTAAATTTGGGGGGTTTTGGTTTTTGGGGGTGGTTGTTTGGGGGTTGTGTTTTTTTGTGGGGTTTTTTATTAGTGTGTGGGGGTGGTTGAAGGGGGGGGGGTTGGGGGGGGGGGGGGGGGGGTTGTGTTTGGGGTTTTTTGGGGGGTGTTTTAGTGTTTGTTGTTTTGTGGGGTGGGGGGGGGGGGGGGCGGGTTTGTGGGTGTAGTTGGGGAATGGAGAGTGGAGAGGATGGGGGGGATTGGTGGTTTATAATTTGTGTTTGAGGTGCGGGGTTAAGTGGGGGCGTAAGGGCAGTGGGCGAGTAGCGTACGTGTGTATTGGAGTAGGAAGATGTATGCCGTTGCCATAGACAGATTTTAAATGTTAGGGAAACTATATTGTTCCAGTGAGTGTCATCTGGGCGCACTTTAGTTAGGGGGAAGAGTAAGTTGGGTCTGAGCTATGTATAAAAAAGTAAGAGGGGAGTGGAGTTAAGGGGACAGGTGTAAGAGTGGCTCACTTAAGTGGACACTAGAGTAGGGGGTGGAGAAAATAGAATCCATGCAGTGCCGATATTATTTCCACAGGATAACGTAGTGAGGCATTAGGAAGATTAGTTGGGAAGGGTGTA